>CM074718.1:588883115-589413115 GCA_037306005.1 Rhinophrynus dorsalis
CTTGGTCACTCTTCACACTGTCATTATTCCATACAAACCTGCTCACACGGATACACTTCTGTACTCAATGTTCACACACTCTAAAGTCACCTATCCCACAGATTCCCTTCAACACTTCATGTTCCCCTATCACACAGACCCTCTTCCACATTCCATGGTCATCTCTCTTTTAGACTTCATTCCATACTCCATGGTCTCTACGCAGAATCCCTTCCACACTGTCTCCACGTCTTGTACAGTGGCGCCCTTCTCACTCTCTTATGCTACTGCAGACTGGATGGGCCACATGCTTCTTTTCTGCAATAAAAAGCTATGTTCTGTTAGTTCAGGCTTAAAGGAGCAAACAGAGATAAGCAGGGAGGGAAGAATCCAGGCTGTAAATTAGTACTTTTTAGTTTAATGCAAACTTATCAACTTCCATTAAATACTTAATGCAGATGTGGAAAACTCCAGGAACATAGGCGCCCATTTTCCTAAAATGTTGTTTCTGATATTGTATATACATCTGTAGAAGTGCATGTCCATCAGTGGCTCATAAAATGCTTAGATGGCTCCTAAATATTATGTTTATCTACTATTTTATAATATTTAATCCATCCCTGAAGAGGGCGAGGTTTCAGTAACAGCTCCCCCCCCAAGGGGACAGAAATGGGATGTCTATTGATAACCAGTGTTTCCTGTCAGTTCTGGAAACCAGCTAATTGGCTCCCTGCAAGTTCCATTTAAAATTGTATTGTATTGTATATTTTATTTATGTAGCGCCAACCAGTGTACTTGGCACTTTACAGTATACATTTGATATAGAAGGGGTACAATAAGTGCAGTGATTAAGTACTTATAAAGACAATCATAAGGGGAACAACAGGTGAGTATACATGAGGATGAAAGGTCCCTGCTCTGTAGAGCTTACAATCTAAGTATAGGATGGGTGACATACAGATATCTGGTAGAGGAGGAAGTGCAGTGTTTGACATGAGATACTGTTTTCATATTACACTGTTGCTATATTTAAAAGGTTCTCTTTTAGTTTGGATTTAAAGTTGCTACGGGTTGATGTTTGGTGAATACTGGGTGGTAGGGCGTTGCAGAGGTAGGGAGCAGCAAGGGAGAAAGACTTCAGTCGTGAAACAGCGATAGTGGTTAAAGGGGCAGAGAGTCGTCCACCATGAGTGGTGCGTAGTGGGCGTGCGGGAATATGGCGGGATATCAAAGATGAAATATAAGGCAGGGACAAGTGATGGAGAGCCTTGAAGGTAATGAGGAGGATTTTTAATGTTACACGCTGCTTTATGAGATGCCATGACAGTGATTTTAAAAGTGGTGGGGTGAGTACTGTTCTGGAGGAGAGGAAGAGTATTCTGGTGGCAGAATTAAGAACTGATTGAAGAGGAGCGATATGATTAGTAGGAAGACCAATAAGTAAAGAGTTGCAGTAGTCCAGGCTAGAAAAGGATAAGAGCATGTATGAGGGCTTCTGTTGTAGAGTGAGAGAGGAAAGGCCGGATTTTTGCTATATTCCGATGAAAGACGCGACAGGTTTTGGTTACGTCATTAATGTGGGTGGAGAAGGAAAGAGAAGAGTCCAAAGTTACCCGAGGCAGCGGGCCTTGTCTATAGGGTAAATTGTGGAGCCTTTGACAGTTATAGAGAATGGAGGTGTTGTGCAGGATTTAGGAGGGAAGATAAGGAGATCAGTCTTGGACATGTTAAGTTTTAAGCGACGATGAGCCTTCCAGGAAGAGACAGCAGTAAGGCAGTCTGAGACCCGCTGCTGTATTTTAGGTGATATTGACAGTGCGGAGAGCTATACTTGCTTATTGTCTGCATAAAGATGATAGTTAAAGCCAAAGGATTTTATCAGTTGGCCCAGGGAGAGTGTATACAGAGAAAAGAGCCTTGGGGTATACCTACTGAGAGGGGGATCGGAGGTGAGGAGGTTTTAGCGTATGATACAGAGAAAGACCAGTAAGAGAGATAGGATAGAAGCCAGGAATGTGCCAGGCCACAGATGCCAAGTGACTGGAGAACCTGGTAGAGAAGGGTATGGTCGACTCTGTTGAATGCTGCTGATAGGTCTAGGAGGATAAGAATAGAGAAATGGCCATTGGATTTTGAAATGTGGAGATCATTTGTTACTTTGATAAGGGCAGTTTCTGTAGAGAAAGTGGGCTAAAAGCCAGACTGCAGCGGGTCCAGAGCATTAAGGTAGTTGAGGAAGGTAAGTAGACGAGAGTAGGCCAATCGTTCAAGGAGCTTAGAGTCAAAAGGCAAGAGGGATATGGGGCAGTAGTTGGATGGGGAGGTGGGGTCTAACAAACTTTTCTTGAGGATTGGAGATACTATTGAATGTTTGAATGAGGAGGTGAAGATGCCAGAGGATAAGGAGGAGTTGAATACACACGTTAGCATGGGAACTAACGTGCATTACAGAGGATTGAGGAGGTGGGATGGTATAGGATCAAGGGAGCAGGTGGTGAGTGGTGATGTGGACAGCAAAAGGGAGACCTCTGATTATGTGACTGAAGTAAAGGAATCAAATAAGTAGGATGGAGGATCAGGAAGATACAATTGTGGAGACTGAAAGGGTGGGATTGTTTGATGTATCATGTTTGTGTGAAGAACTCTGCTAAGGCTAGAGGGGTTAGGGAGGGGAGGCTGAATGATGGAGGGGAGGGGCGAAGGAGAGAACTGAAGATACAGAAGAGACGCTGTGGGTTAGATTTGTGAGTATTGATTAGTGAGGTGTAGTAATGCTGTTTGGCAGAGGAGCAGTGTTGAAGCAGGACAGGAGGAATTTGTAGTGGATAAAGTCTGCGCGAGAGCGGGACTTCCTCCACAGGTGTTCAGAGGTGCGGGTACAGGAGTGGAGAAAGCGTGTTTGTGAGTTGAGCCAAGGGCGTGGGTTTGAGGGGCATTTGTGGCGGGCCTGGAGGGTGATGAGAAAAGTAGGTTGTCGTAGTATTCTATAAGTCTGTCAGGTTCAGAAAGAGTGTTGAAGGTGGAGCGGTTTGAGTGCAATGCAGAAGATAAGGCAGAAATGTCTAGTGAGTGAAGGTTACAGGTGTAGTGTGGGGCTGTAGTTGGTGGGGGAATGAGGGTGTCTTGGTTTTGAAAAAAACTCAAACAAACACTTGTAAGGTTAAAATGAACTTTATTGAAAATAAAGCAATAATCAAAAAATACTTTCCCCACCCACACAGGCCCAGATGGAGACAGTACAGGTACTTCCCACAACTTACACAGGTCAGGTAGAAACAGTATATCAAAAACAACGTGCAGACAGAGAGACTGACAGCAGGAACCTTAGAACGCTAGGGTAAGGTGGAGGCAGCGACCTGCTGGTAGCGTCTACTGAAGCCCTACAACGCTAGGGTAAAAATGGAGGCCCAAGACTCACAGCTACTGGCAGCAAGGACCCTAGAACGCTAGGGTGGTACAGAGGCACAAGACCCATGGATACTGGCAACAAGGACCCTAGAACGCTAGGGTTGTAAGGAGACACACGGACCACGGATACGGGCAGCAAGGACCCTAGAATGCTAGGATTGTAAGGAGGCACAAAACCCACGGATACTGGCAGCAAGGACCCTAGAACGCTAGGGTTGTAAGGAGGCACAAGACTCACGGATACTGGCAGCAAGCACCTTAGAATGCTAGGGTTGTAAGGAGGCAACTAACCCACTGATATGGCAGCAGAGACAGTAACTCAGCCCGACTGTTGACGGCACGGAAACCGGTAATCCGTATGTACACACCGCCACGGAGATGGTTGAAGCCAGTAAACTACGGCAACAGATGCAGGTGCTCAGCCAATGGTCAGCAACGTAAGAGGGTTCTCAGCCAATCCAGTCAGCAACGTAAGCGGGTTCTCAGCCAGTCCTGTCAGCAACGGATGCGGTTTCTCAGCCAGTCGAATCAGCAACAGATACGGCAGAAGTACAGGATACACAGGAACGTCGTCAGGCAGGCCAGGTCATACACGAACAGAGAAACAGCAGTAACTAGCGCTAGCTTCAAGTACACCACGAAAGGGTGCCCGAATAACGACATGACAGGGTATAAAAGAGCTGGTCCTCGGTGGAGTCAGGTCCAGGGACCAATAAGAATCCAGCATCGTAAACAAGGAAGTAGGAATGTTGCCAAGCAGCAGCCAGGATCATGGGCACCGTGATAGTGGGAAAGGGTTGCAGAGAAGGTTATGAGATGGTGGTCAGAGGGTGAGAAAGGAGAAATGGAAAAGTCTATTAATGAGCAGTTCTTTGTGAGTGCTAGAGTCAGTCCATTGTTGAAGGGTGAAAGATGAGGTTAGTTGAAGCAGGCAGGAGGCCCAGGAATGGGAAGGATCATCAGTGTGACAGTTGAAGTCCTCAAGTATGAGAGAAGGGGTGTCAGAGGATAGAAATAATGTAAGCCAGCATTCAAAATCTGAGGGGAAGGCAGAGGGTGTGGTTGTGGGAGGTCTGTATACTACTGCAACACACATTGCTACAGGGTGGAATAATTGGATAGCATGTACCTCAAAAGAGTTAGTGGAAAAGGATGGGGGAACAGGTATTAGCTGAACATGAGGAGGCAAGCAGTACACCTGTGCCACCACCTCTGCCCACTGTGCGTGGGTACAGGCCTCCATGTGAGTGATCCAGTGGGTGGCAGTGAGATTGCAGTGGCTGCACTGTGAGCAGTGATGGCTTTCTTCCATGAGTGTGCTCTGGAAGGGAATCAGAATGTAAGACAGCATTGTTCCCTTCTTATTATTTATACCTGAGTGAATTGTATAACCTTAATGTAATGTTATTTTTAGTCACATAGTTCACATTAAAGAGACAGGTGCATCCTTCTGTCCTAGATTGTTGGGGCTAGTTTTTTCTATATAATATAAAGTTATTCTCCATTTACAAAATGCAACTTGAGGCTATTGTACAGCTACCATAATAATTACATTCACCAGAATCATGTTTTTCCTAAGTCTATATTATCTGTATAAAAGTACGGGAGGGTGCAAAATAGATGTGGCCCATAAACGGTTAAAATGGAAAAGTTTGCTTTTGTAATCTGTTTAAGACAGGTACAACCATAAGGAATACTTTTAAAATCAAATAAATTGGAGATACTGCTGTGGGCATGGAGGTGATTGCATATGACCAAGGGGCCAAATGTTTGTGTTGCTGGTTACAGATATTCAGCCAGAGAGTGATAACATCAGTAGTCGACAGCTGATAAACATCTATAATAGCAAAGTGGTTTAGAAACAAAAAAGGCAGTAAATCAATGGGAAATTCTGAGAAAAATCACTCATTCGTAATTGCAAAAGTCAATAATTAAGAATCTATATGAGAAGTAGATTAAAATGGAGCAATTCCTATAGAAATAACCGGATTTAATTATCAGAAGGATTTACACATAAATATATTTAAGATAGATTTTGCTTTTCACTCCTGTGTGTTTATATGGCATCTCTTATGGCATCTGTTACTGATGCAGATGATGACCCTGGGTCTCTGGGAAATTCTTTACTATCAAGTTTAGCCTACGGTAGTTATATGTGGTATGTTTATATTAAGGGCACCTGCGAATGTGTGCACCAGCTCTTTGATTTTAATTCCAGTAGTAGGTTTATATACTATGGAGCCTAAGTTACTGTGGGGATAGTTATTTGTTTCAGTTGAATATCACATCAGTGTTTACAACCAACTGTATGGTGGTTTTGATATTTTGGTGTCCTCTACTTTGACTGTCCCATGCACTGCTATGTGGTGAAGATTAATTTCACAGATGCTTCGTAGCTGAGTAAGTCAAAGCTGAGAAGTGCAGGCATATAATTATCCATCATGCAATACCATCAGGGAGGAATCTGATGGCCCCAAATTTATTTGGCAGCATGACAACGACCACAAACATACAGCCAAAGTCATTAAGGACTATCAACAGTGTAACGAAGAATGAGGAGTCCTGAAAGTGATGGTATGGCCACCACAGAGCCCTGATCGCAACATCATTTAGTCTGCCTGGGACATGAAGAGAGAGAAGCAACTGAGGCTGCCTAAATCCGCAAAAGAACTATGGTTAGTTCTCCAAGATGTTTGGAACAAACTAACTGCCAAGTTCCTTAACCCCTTAAGGACCGTCCGCGCACGCACGAGGTGGTCACTTAAGGACCACGGAGCATTTTTGGTTTTTTTTTCGTTTCCGTTTCCAGACTCCCTGAATGGCGTGCAGCAGCAGGGGGGTGCCCGGAATTCCATGATGGTCATAGCACATCATGGGTCGTTAACTCGAAACAACCCATGACGTTCTAAGACCCTGGAGGGTTGTTAAGGGGTTAACAAACCATGTGCACGTGTACCTAGAAGAATTTATGCTGTTTTGAAGGCAAAGTGTGATCACACCAAATATTGATTTGATATAGATTTTTCTGTTCACTCACTACCATTTTGTTAAATGATAAATATAAACATTAACATGTCTATTTTTGAAAGCATTCTTACTTTACAACATTTTTAACACATTCCTAAAATGTTTGCACATTACTGTAAATCTCAGCTTGTCTAAGCAAGGAAGAACGTCTTAGGCCAGGTCTAATTTATTTATCTCCCCCTCTTTTTCCTAATCTCTACTCATCATAGAGGGGTGGGGGTGGGGGGAGCACTATAGTCGTTTAACACTGTAATATTCAGCAGTAATCAGAAAGCAAAATTAGACTCATGTATTGGTGGTCAGCGGAGGAGTATACCAGACTCTGACAGTACAGGTATGTGTAGATCAAACCCTGTCTCCTGTCAGGTTACCTGAGATGTGTCTGATCAAGGAAATCAAATAGGAAGGACCCACTCTCAAAGATGTATAACTCAAATGTAAATTTAATCCAAAAATATATATTAAAAATTGTAAAAGCAAATAATTGTATAGTTATTGGTGAATAGTGCACTTAAACATTTTATACATCCCTGACAGTGGGTCTTTCCTATTTGACATCATTGACCTGGCACATCGTAGATGACCCAAGCAGAGACTGGGTTTGATCTCTGCATACCTCTACTGTCAGCGTCTGGTATATTTCTCCACTGACCACCAATACATAAGAGTGTAATTTTGGTTTCTAGTTACTGCTGTCTATTACAGTATTACACTATTGTAGCGCCCCCCTCTTTTTGCTGTATGTTATTGCTATCTGGAGAGGACATATTTAGGAGGAGTAACCTGTGTGAAACAAGTAGAAACGTATCCAGGATTCTGTTGTGGGGCAGTTCAGTTTCCCAGCATGATTTGCTGATAATCACATATGTGATTGACAGCTATTGCTCGGTGGTGGAATAACCTATGCTGCCCCCTTGTTTTTTGTTCTGTGTTTTTTTTTCTCTTTAGGTGTTTTAAGAGCCAGTGAAGCAATATTTGCATATAGATGCAGATTTAACACTGCCAAGTATTTAGGAGACAAACAGACATTTTTAGGATCCTTGGCTTGCTAGATACTGAAGTTTTTCTATGTCTGCATTTATTCATGCAGGGACACAAGCAAAGCACCTACTATAGTATGATTCCATGTGAGCACAGAGCATGAGCTACATCCCCACTTCTTACATGTTCTTCAATGTATAGTTAACTTGGTATAGCTAATCAACAAGTGGTAGCACAGTAATGTCCCATAAAACATGCCACAAATCCTATCTCTCAAACTGCTATGGTTTGAGAGATATCCTCCATTAAAATTCCCCTCTCCTTCCTCTTCTCCTGATGTCAGCTGTAAAGCTGACAGAAGGAGATCTGTGTCAGCCGACACGAGGAGGTTTTTCAGCAGAGCCGCAATAGCGAGATTTAAAAAGAAATACTTCTTTGGACTGGTCTACAAAGTGTGTCTGGTTTGCAAGCACACTTTTTAGACCGTTCCAAAGAAGTCATTCTTTTTAAATCACGCTATTGCGACTGTGCTGAAAAAACTCCTCATGTCGGCCGATACGGATCTCCTTCTGTCAGCTTTACAGCTGACATCAGGAGAAGAGGAACTTTAGTGGAGGATATCTCTCAAAACCATAGCGGTTTAAGAGAGGATTTGTGGCATTTAGCTTATTTTTTTAATCTCGACAAAACTCTAAACATTTTTTTGGGACATTGCTGTCCCTTTAAAATGTCAAGCCCACTGCAACCCTTTTGATGCTAGAGACATCTGCAATGCATTGGTGATGTGCCTAGAATCCAAGGTGTTAACATAATATTGCTTCCTTGAGTGTTTATATGTAAAGAAAAGCCAGCACACACGCACAATATTAACCCTTGTAGCCCAAAAGGCATTAGATCATAATAATTTTACGCAATCAAGAAAGGTTATACAATGGCACTACTAATTATTATGCAAGATGCAAAACATTTCAGTTTTAGCTACTAACAAAGACATCTGACCGAATTTATTTGCAGCAAATACACATTTTTACAAGTGTTCAATTCGTCAAGAAAATATTGAGCGTTGCTTTATGGCACATCTCCAGAGGACCAGGTGACAGGTCTCTTCTGCAACAGAGGAATTTGACACGTTTCGAAAACTAAACCCTTGCTTTTATCACCCACTGAACTGGAAACAAATTACTATGTGGTAACTGTCAAGTGTATGATGGTGTTTGACAGCATGTGGATAAAAAGTCAGGACATAATAGATAACCAGTCAAGGCAAAAAAGGCAATCACAAAAATAGGTTAAAAAGAAAACAAGCTTTTCCAAATACAACAGAACTCTTTGCATTACGTATGCTTGTCATTTCTTTAACTGATTTTTATCCTTTATTTATATCTACCATGATCTCTGTGCCACTAGCAGTCTAACTCTTGTTTTCCTTGTTGATTTATACTTTGATATGTGCTTTTATTTTTTTGGGGAGGTGTAACCATCCAGTACATTATCTTCTAAAGAATGAATCCTTGCTTTTTTGTGTACATTTGTAGATGCTTTGTGCTCATCAGTTATATTTTTGTTCAAAATACAGTAAAGTATTGCTTCAGATTGAATCCTTTGGCTACTGGAATGGTGATCTTGATATGCATTGAGATTTCACTACTATTCAGGGTTTAAAGGTCAAATAATGTCAGAAAGTAGACTTAGTTAAAATAAAAAAATCAGGGGCTGCTTTGTGCAGCCTCAAGAGGGCTTCTGTCAGTTGTTCTGACGTGGGGTAGAAAACTAGTCCCATTGACCCAAGTCCCTGACTCCCAACCAATAACTATAATAGAACTACATGGGACCAAGAAAATTCCTATAACTTTAATGGGGACATTAACACCATGAATGGTAGGGATTTCTTCAATATATTGCTTTTCGATACAATAGAATCTCTCTAGCATTCAACGCCCTGTGGCACAGCTAGTTTCCTTGTGACATTAGACAAGTCACTTTATCGCCCTCAGGAACCAGCATTAGCCTGTAAGCAGGGGCTTTTTAGACTATATTGTACTTAGGCAAGTGGAATAATTCTAGGACAGAGCCTAGACATCAGATACACAGACCCATTGATTTTAATGGGGGATTTTGAGTCATTGCATGCTATTAGATGCACTGAGTTTTGATAAGTGTCCAGTTTGGTGAAGTGTTGGTGAAGTGGACCCAAATCCATCTTGTGGTATGCATGAAGGTGTCTTCACTATCTCATTCCTGTTATTACACTTCAAATAAGCCTATATTGCTATGCCTTCTTCATGCCTTCACCAGGTTTATACTGTTGCAGTATCTTCTTCGACAAAGTCTAATCTGCATATTTCTGCTGTCAGGGTTCACAGAAACAAATTCACCAGCCTGGCACTGTGTAGATCACTGACCACTCTTGTAAGAGCAATATCTACACGGTGTTGTGCTATAAGGGGTATTGTTCTTGAGAACAGGTAACTCTATGGCATGTTTGAAGTCATCAGGAAAAGTACCAGAGGCAAAGGAGGAGATAAACATTTATAATAGTATGGGAATCAGTGTGGGAGAGAAAAATTGGATCTACCAGTTCTGTGTGTATTTGAGTCTGCTTTTAAGCAAAGTAGGGGATTGTGTATATTATAACCCTTTTAGTGCCACATGGGTGTGCAACATATTACAGAGAATTTTACATCCCGCTGGCACTCAAAGGGTTAAGGGAGAGCTGGTGTTGTTCTTGGTACTGAAGTGTGAGGTTGAATACATCGCCCTCTGCTCCTCGCCTTGCACAGATAATTCCTAGGGCCCCCTGTCTAAAAGAAAAGTGGAGGAGTTCTGAGGTAAACCATTTGCACTGTAGGGCAGAAATGAAATGTTAAAGTTCCCTTTGATTTAAATGAGGATTTTAACACCTTGAATGCTAGCGAGGTCCTCAGTGCATTGCTTCACAATGCATTGGACTCTTGTTTACCATTCAAAAGGATAAAATCACATTTAAATTCATGTGAATTTTTAATTATTCCTTATAGTACAAATGGTTTGCCTCAGAACTCCTGCACATGGGGAAGTCTGTCATATTCTCCTTAGTGAACTGATATCCATAAATTGCCAGGCACACTTCACCATTGCAGTGAAGCTTAGAGCATCTCTCGTATGGAGTTAAAAGTCCCATTCAAATCCACAAGGATTTTATGTGCCCTCTTTTATCTTCCTTCTCACCCTGTTCTGCCCACTTCCCGCCCACTTTTTAACACAGTTCATTATTCCCACCCCACCAGTGATTATGCCCCACCCATTTTTGACGCAAATCACATCATTTATATGGGGCTACATTGGGGCTAGGAGATAACCTTTGCAATTTGATACAAAACTGGTTGAAGGATAGGGAACAGTGTGTGGTTGTAAATGGAAAATTCTCCAGTACAGTTAACGTGGAGAGTGGAGTACCTCAGGGTTCAATATTAGGTCCGCTGCTTTTTAACATGTTTATAAATGACCTGGAAATAGATATAGAAAGCAATATATCAATATTTGCAGATTATACTAAATTATGCAAAGTCATTAATTCAGAACAGGATATTTTCTCTCTACAGAGGGACTTAATGGAATAATTTTAGGTGACTCATTGCTAGAGAAAGACCTGGGTATCCTTGTCAACTACAAACTTGGAAACAGTGACCAGTGTCAAACAGCAGTAGCAAAGGCAAACAAAATCCTGTCTTGCATAAAAAGAGGTATCGAAGCAAGAGTGGATTACATTATTTTGCCATTATACAAATCATTAGTAAGACCTCACCTTGAGTATGCAGTGCAATTTTGGGCACCAGTTCTGAAAAAGGATATACTAGAACTAGAGAGGGTACAGCGGAGAGCAACAAAATTAATTAAGGGAATGGAGGACTTGACATATGAGGAACGACTAAACAAACTTGGTTTATTTACTCTAGAGAAAAGACGACTAAGAGGAGACCTTATCACATTGTACAAGTATATGAGAGGTCAATACAAGGATCTCTGCGGTGAGCTATTTATTCCAAGGCCTGCTCAGGTGACCAGGGGACACCTCTTGAGATTAGAGGAAAGGAGGTTTAAACTTCAGCAGAGGAAGGGTTTTTTTACGGTAAGGTCTGTCAAATTGTGGAATTCATTGCCCAGGGAGGTAGTTATGGCAGATACAATGGACACATTTAAGAGAAGATTAGATACATTTCTTTCAAAAGGGAACATACAGAGTTATACTGTTTATCAGTAGGCAGATCAGGAAGGTCTGATAAAGACTAATTTAATTGGGGTATGAGACGAAGGTTGAACTTGATGGACTTGTGTCTTTTTTCAACCTAATTTACTATGTTACTATGTATATCCCCCAAAGGCACCACATGAACCCCACTCTACAAGACAAAGTCCCCAGGTTTGCATATGCCCCACAGTGTGGGAAAATTTGGTCTTATTCAGTAAGCTAAAGTGGAACAATTTTGGATCAAACCAAATGTACCATAGGACAAATAAAATGATCCTTTGATTTAAATGGAGCTTGTAACTCCTTAAATGCTAGATTACTTAAAGACATTAAGTTTCAATGAGCACTAAAATAATAAAATTTAGTGAATTTCCATTTGTTCTCTGTGGTAGAGATGGTTTGCTCCAGCACTGCTCCACTTTAGCTTACTAAATTAAGTTGGAATGGGGGAAAACCAGGTGCAGCACCCTTGTCACCATTCAGCTTAGATAGTGGTGATGATGATGGCAATTGGCAGGTTCCTGTGAGTGGGCCGGAAGAAGGGCAGGCTCCTGTGAGTAGTCCTAAAGGTGTGATGAGAGTCTGGTGACAGCAGTTGAGCAAGAGAATTAGAGAGGCAGAACCCAATGTTCATCATGTGCTGGGTCAGACTCAGGTTCTGTAGCACATGTTGCAGGTACAACATCATCCCCTACTCCTCCTCCTGCACTAAAGTCCCAGGTGTGAGAATATTTCTTCCTGGGATCTGGAAAAGTGCAAGAAACTGCAAATGCTGCATGCCCCCTGTGTGATCAAACAGTAAAGACGGGAAAGCAAGGATCTCACCTTCGCACATCTGCATTGCTAAATATATGCAGTATAATCATGCTGACGTGTATGACAAAAAAAAAATAAAAGTCCCACTCCCATACCACTGCTACTGCTGCTACTGTCCCTACTAGTATGTCTACTACCCCTCTTCAAATATGTAGGCACAAAAAACCTCAACTAACAAGGCTAAATTGGCTGCAGAGATCCCATAAGCCAGCAGCAATCCTCCATCTACCTTTGTAGCCACCACCACCAGTGACTCCTCCCATCACAACTTTTACATCCATCCAAAGTGTTCCCACTTAGTCCCAAATCCCTCCACCAATGCCACTACCCATTCTAGACAGCAGTTCTGTGCAGGTACCAATTTGTTAATTTGTGTCCACATATTTCACCCTATGTAGCACAATGACCACACACGGTAATGCTGTGAAGACAAACAGAACGCAGGGTATAACAGAACACTTAAGAACCATGCATCATGCAGAATCTGAGCGTCTGTTAGTTTATTTCTTAATAATAGCCCTAATTTTAGTAGGACATTTTTTTTGGCTACTGTGAGTCAAGCATGACAACAATAAAGTATCTAGATCATATATATATATATATATATATATATATATATATATATATATATATATGTATATATATATTACCCCTATGGGAAAAGAAGAGAAGCTTGCCACATTGTGGGCAAATTCTGCCTTAGCATTGATTTCAGTGCAATGAGCTAGATGGGAAAAAGCGGAAAATCTGCACTTTTTGCAAAAAATGTCCTGCTTGGTGGGAAGTGACATTTTTCCCCTCTTTATATTTTGAAGTGAAACGTTTCCCCAAGCCCTAGTAGCAGACAACTGCCTAGAGCAGTGGTGGGAAACCTGAGGCCCACCAGCTGTTAAGGACTACAATTCCCATTAGCCATTATCAACCAATCACCTAGCACACCAAGCTGCATCTCAGCCATGGTGGTCACACCTACATTATTGTTATGGGTGTGGCCAGATCCATACCAATGCCCATGCATCCGTTTTATGGTGACTGCTTTATTTTCTGGTTTATTAACTAATTTGGCAAGTTTTTTATACTAGTTAAATACCCTTGTACTCTCCATTATTTAACTCCTTGGATGATAGAGAGTTATCTAATGCATTGTGAAGCAATGCACTTGAGACCTCTAGGATCTAATGGTTTAAGAGCTTTTTTGTACTTCTAAGTTAATGCTTACAAGTATATTTTTTATGCCAGGAAACAGTGGATTGGCATACAATAAGTGTAAAGTAAGCAATGCTTAGGGCCCCTTCTTGGTACCACCTCTACATGTAATTAAAATGAAATGACAATTTCTGTTTAGAAATTCCTATGTGGGAAGTAAAGGGAAGGGATGTGATTTTTTTTCCTTACGGCCCCAGAAACCCTAGACCCTCCCCAGTGTGGACAGATCCAGTCCTCACATGTCCCCACACAGGTCAATCCACTGGTTCTTGGGCTTAAAATCTGGCCTTGGCAACATTCTCAGTATCCATACAGTAACACAGAGATAATCATAATATTCCATTTATACACGCAGACCATTTATTGTAATGTACTTAGTATTAGTGAAAAAACATCAGAAGAGCTTGAGTCTACTGAAGTGATATTTTGATCTCTGATTTTATCTTCAAGTGTTTCTACAGACTACAGTAAGAACTTGTGTGATAAAATCAAATGATAAATGTATAACCAGTAATAGATTGCAGTCCAGAGTATCAATGTGAACTTTCTTCTGCATCGGATTATAACATATGTTCATGTTGCAGTATCTACTCAAACTTAAGTCACAAAAGAAAAATATCTTGCCATACCAACTGTGCACTTTAAAGGAATATCACCATAAATAAAACTGTTCATAACCTTTAATGTATTTCTAGGCAATATTTGTAAAATTATTTCTTAGGTGCTGAAGTCTCAAAATATGTGACAAACGTGCTATTTCTATTCATACATATGCAGTTGTGTGTGACCATCCGGTTTGTTTTTGAAAGCTTCTAACAAGTGATGTGTACAAAGTAAGTTCTGTGGACTGGACAGAATAGGTTCAAGTCCCAAGGCAATTAATTGTCTCTGTTTATGGTTGGATAGTTTTTTAATAGTCTGATAACAAATATAACATCTATAGCCATCTTTCACATTTATTTTGAAAAATGTTAGAAGTTTTACACCAAAAAAAGGAGGACATGACATGTTTCATTGGAGATAATATCCCGTTTACTTCTCTGAGGACAGAGAAATTGTAAGCTTTCAGGACACTAAGGGCCCTTCTTCAGGCAAGAAAAAAAGATGGTACCGTGTTAGCCAGTAGAGTAGATAGGATTCAGTGTAGCAAAAAACTCACAAGAGTGGTATAAAGGTGATACCTTTTAATGGCTAACTGAGGACAGAAAAGTTGCAAGCTTTCGGGGCACTAAGGCTCCTTCTTCAGGCAGGGGTTCATGCTTGCAATTTCTATGTCCTCAGTTAGCCATTAAAAGGTATCACCTTTATACTACTCTTGTGAGTTTTTTGCTACACTGAATCCTGTCTACTCTACTGGCTAACAGTGTACCATCTACAGTCACAGGCACACATGATGAGGCTGATGTACAAGCACAAGCAGTTATGGAGTAAACCAATCGTGTCATAAAGAACAAATACAAATTCTATAAGTTTCCACAGATTTAACTGGTGGTTTAACTCCTTAAGGACCGGCCACGCACATACTTTGCGGTCACTTAAGGACCTGAACGGCGTGCAGCTGCGCAGGGAGTCTGGAATTCCATTACGGTCCTGGACCGTCATGGGTCCTTAAGGGGTTAAACCCCTTGAATTCTAGGCAGTCTCGTGATGCACAAGTGACTTCTGTAACATTCAAGGGGTGATGGACCACATTTAAAGAAATGGAAATCTTTATTTGTCCCCTGGGGTGCGGTTGGTTTGCATGAGAATTGCTCCAGTTCGGCTTAGTACATCAGGCACAATGACACATAGGACAGAATGCAATAAACATGTGCACTTGCTATTTACAATGCACTTTTGATGGCACAATGATTAGCACCAAAATTTAGGAGCATGTGCTATTCAGCATCAAGGATTTAATTGGTTTCTTGCACCAAAACATGAACAATCTCAAATAGCACATACATTTATGTATTTATTTATTTATTATTACAAAATAGCGAATGATCTACTTCCTTACATTCCACCATACAGCCTTATTCACTGGTTAGCATATTATTATTCAGAATATTTTCTGATTAAGAAAAGTGTTAAATATTTATAAATTATCTATTATCATGACTACATGCTGTAATGTTTGCATTTCTTAGCAAAACTGCTAATTATTCATTTAAAAATGCTTCTTTGAAGGGATAGTAATACTTTGTTGTATCTTTATTTTATTTTGTAGGCATTAAAAAAACATGAAGAACGATATAAGTTTTATCTCTCAAACCTTTATGGTTTAAGAGATATTCACAAGCAAAGTTTCCCCCTCCTGCCCCTTTTTCCTAGTGTAAGCCATCTCTTCTCAGATGTGAATCTAGTTGTAAGACCAGACAGATAACAGCAGGGGACAATCTTCTTTGTATGAAAACAATGAAAGCCCTTCCCCCCTTGACAAGTTTTTCAGCTTTTTCCCTTATCTTAATTGAAGATTGTCCCTCTGTGCAGTCTACCTGGGCACCTCCCTTCTGATCTGGCTGAACAGGGATACTTTGCTTGCGAAGACTTATATCGTTCTTCATGTTTTTTTAATGCCTACAAAATAAAATAAAGATAAAACGAAGTATTGCTTCAGAGACCTTTCTAGCATTTAAAGAGATAGTAACACTTAATATGTAAAAAGGTATATGTTGTAGGGTTTATCCTCCTGAGTGAAAAAAAGAATGTCCTACTGTTGAGGTGTTTTATTGGAAAGTTATTACAGCCAAAACTTTTTTTTAGTTGCAGTATCTCAATGACCTGAAATGTTACAGTGGGACTTTTGATACAAAACCCTATGGACAGCTCTGCCTAGTTGACCATAAACCTCCATAGGATGGTTTAGCAAAAGTACCACTGTACCATTTCAGGTCATTGAGATACTGCAAGTAAAAAAATGTAAGTTTGTGTTGCAACAACCTTTGAATAAAACACCTCTCAGCAGTGGGAGTACCTTTGTTTTACTCAACAGGATAAACCCTACAATAAATGTATGTATTTATATTTAATTTAGATTAGCCGTGTTAGTTCAATGGTCTAGAGGCCAAATGAATGAGTATCACAGTATGTAATAATCCCTTTTTATTGGACTAACAATGAATTATATAGATAAGCTTTCTACAGCAATGCTCCCTTTTTCAAGTCAAAGGCATTCTGGTTTTAAAAGAGAAAACATTGCCAGGCTAAAGAAAGCACCAACTGCTAAGTAATAAATCACCTAAGTTATCAACAAAGTAATAGATAGATATATCTTAGGTGATACTATACCTTTAATGGGTTAAATGGTTAGTAATATTTCACTCAAAAAGCAGCTCTGATTAATCTTCATTGTATTTGGGCCATGGAGAACATTATTTCAATACTATCCATGTCGTAGCTCAACAGTAATTGAATGATAAAGTATCCCCCGCCCCTTTTACCTACATAACTATGCTCTCCAGTGCAGTCTGGATGGAGCACAGCAATGGACATTCTTCAGTGAGCATAAGGAAATACCCACCTTCCTGTCTGGTCAAGAGACCGGATTCCACATTTGAGGGGAAGCAGTTTACAGGAGGTAAAATGGGAGGGGGATACTTTATCATCCAATTAATGTTAAACTCCAAATCAGATAATATTGAAATAACGCTCTCCATGGCCCAAATACTATGAAGATTAATCGGAGCTGCTTTTTTGGCGCAACATTACTATCCCTTTAAAGGGATAGTAATATTTAAAATGTAAAAAAAAATATGTTGTAGGGTTTATCCCCCTGAGTAAAACAAGGAAACTCCCAGTGCTGAAAGGTGTTTTATTCAAAAGTTTTTATAGCCCAAAGTTTAATTTTTTAGGTGCAATATAACAGTGGCCTGAAATTGTACAGTCTACGGACCAGAGCTGTCAATAGGATGGTGTAACAACAGCACCACTGTACAATTTCAGGCCACTGTGATATTGCACCTAAAAAATTCAACTTTGAGCTGTAATAACATTTAAATAAAACACCTTTCAGCAGTGTGAGTACCCTTTTTTTACTCATGGCGACAAACACTACAATATATATATTTTTACATATCAAGTTTTACTATCCCTTTAAAGTAAATTGTTAACATAGGAAAGACAGAAAGGCACCCTTATAGACTAATCCAAAATAATTTAAATGAAACTGACATACTTCTGTCAGGTTATATATATAATAAGGAAAACATAGCCTTGTATCCTATTCTTATGACTAGTCCTGCACATATTGTATAATATCTTTATTTGGAATCAATTTGAAAAATTCCTTTATTTAAAACAACCTACGCTTGATTTGGTTACAGATTCTCTTTAACCAGTTTAACACTACCTCTGCTTGGACAGAAATTTTATACAATAATTTTATTATGGTTGACATGGAGAAAATACATGTATTGCAGGGTTTATCTTTCTGAGCAAAACAAGGGTACTCTCATTGCTGTGAGATGTTTTATTAAATCGTTATTGATTTAACGATTGACATTCTTTGCGCACAGTACTTCTATAGCCTGAAATGTTATGGTAACTAATGCTGGAACAGTCTAAGGACCACTGTTGTAAAACTCAAGTCTAAGTCCCTCCCTATCTATCACATGTTCATCTTCTCACAACTATGGCAGGTAGATTTAAAATATGCTTTACAAAATCTGACTGACAATGGAATTATACATGGACCAAAACTTATGCTTGATATGATGACTAAAACGTAAAGCCTCGATTCTATTACTCACAGATTAATGATTGGCTGGCCAAAGAGTAAAAAAAGGCATTTTTTTAAAACCTTTTCCCAACTATTGCAATACCCTACAGTTGAAATCTATCACAAATTTACAAACAGCCTAAAAAGCATTGCATACAACTAGTCTGCTTTTCAGGGCCGGACTGGGAATAAAAACCAGCCCTGGAAAAAATTGCTTACCAGCCCCATAGCATTGCGTCATTATGCCAGCCCCATAGCATAATGGCATTTTTTTCTTGTTCATAAAAGGGGAAACCATTTATTTTAAAACACATTTGAATGCCACCACCAGATGAATAAAGTTATATATATATATATATATATATATATATATATATATATATATATATACACACACACACACACCACCTCTTGACTCTTGATCCCCCCTTTTGCCTCTCTCCCCTTTAGACTCTTGATCCCACCCTTTTGCCTCTTCCCCCCTCCTGATCCCCCCTCCTTTAGCCTCTTGGTCCCTCCCCCCTTTGCCTCTTTCTTCCCCTCCCTAGATCCTCATTGACTCTTGATCCTCCCCCCCTTTTGCCTCTCTTCCCTTCTTGACTCTTGATCCCACCCTTTTGCCTTCCCCCCCTTCTTTTGCCTCTTGGTCCCTCACCCTTTGCCTCTTTCTTCCCCTCCCTGGATCCTCATTGACTTGATCCCCCCTTACTTTTGCCTCTCTCTCCCCTTCTTGACTCTTGATCCCACCCTGTGCTTCTTTCTCCCCCTCCCGATCCCCCTCCATTTGCCTCCTGATCCTTCCTCCTTTTGCCTTTTTTCTCCCTTTTGCCTTTTTCTCCCTCTTGACCCCCCTCTGCCTGTTTCACCCGCTCTTGATGCCCCCTCTTACCTCTCTTACCCCTCTTACCCTTTGCCTTTCTCCCTCTCGAATGATCTCTCCTTTTTGCCTGTTAGTGTCCCCAATTCACCCTCTCTTTTTCTCCCTCTTGCCCCACCTCTCTTCCTCTTTCACCTGACCCACTCTTGATGCCCCCTCTTTCCTCTCTTGATGCTTTGCCTTTCTCCTCCTCTTGAATGATCTCCCCTTTTTGCTTGTTAGTTTCCCCAATCCCCCCTCTGTCTTTTTGTCCCTCTTGCCCCACCTCTCTCTGCTTCTTTCACCTGACCCGCTTTTGATGCCCCCTCTTGCCTATCTTGATCCCCATTTGCCTAATCCCCCCCCCCGATGAACTCAGTCTCTCCACTTTTTGCGTGTTAGGCGGCTGTGCCTGTTTCCCTGTTCCCCAATTCCATTCCCCCCTCTTGCCTACAAACAGGAGGACTGAGTCTGGCAGCTGTATCGCTCTGCTGCCTCCCGCGACTTGCCCCACTCAGCGAGCTCTCTGGCCTGAGAGTCAGTCTGTCTCTGTGGTGCAGCAGTGGGCAGTGGTGCTTAACTTAGGTGCGGGTGGCCCAGGTGGTGCGTAGACGCAGTCACGCAGTGCTCTTTATGCCGCTGCATAGTCTGTGTGCTGCATCTGACGTCACGTCACTGGGTCTAGAGTTAGACCGGCCGGCTGCTTCCATTGCATTGTCTGACTCTGACAGTCAACTAGACGTGGCCGTCGGTCCTCCTTTTTCAAAGAAATCATCTCTGTTCTTGCGGCCGCTGTCCTGTCACATTGCGGCCGCGGATAGGCATGTCACATGTTCTCATGAAGGTAGCAGCCCCAGTGAAGCCGGCCTGCTGGGAATTTTCCCAGTATCCCGGTAGGCCAGTCCGACCCTGCTGCTTTTACACTGTAGAAGAGTAGCCTTTATAATGCTCCCTTTTGTGAGGATGCAGAGCCTGGGAAAAAGGCTTATTCAGTGTCCCAATGTGCACCTCCACCACTCATCCGAGTCTCCTTGACACTTCCAACAATGTCAGGGAGCTTGAAACTCATTGCTGTGCAATGTGCTATAACTGTCTAGCATCAGACATTTAGTGAAGATAGAAAAAGCAAGGTCATTTTGAATATTGGTGCACACTTAAATGAAATCTTTATTATCATTCTCAATAAAATGAATATGAAAAAAAACTCTCAAAAACTAGTATTAGAGGGATAGCAATACTAGAATTATATATTGTAAGGTTTATCCTCCTGAGTAAAATAAGGGCACTCCCACTGCTGAGAGGATTTCCATTCAAAAGATACAGCAGTCCAAACTTGAATTATTGAAGTGGAATATTTCAATGGCCTGAAATTTTACAGTGGCGCTGTTGCTATACCATTCTATGGACAGCTCTGGGCAGTTAACCTTAAACCTCCATAGGATGGTGTATAATAGCAATATCACCACTGTAAAATTACAGGTCATTGAGATACTGCTTCTAAAAGTTTGCACTGCAATAACTTTTGTCTAGAATACCTCTCAACAGTGGGGATACCCTTGTTTTACTTAGGAGTTTAAACCCTACAATATATATATATTTTATGTTAAAGTGTTAGTAATGTCTAAAAAAACTTTTTTGCATTTAGAAGAGCTTAAAAAGCTGATCTGAATGCAAAAAAACGTATCTCTCAAACCGCTATGGTTTAAGAGATACGGGCGTTTAAAGTTTGATTTCTCCTACTGACAGCTGTAAAGCTGTCAGCAGGAGATCCATGTCGGTTGACACGGAGGCACTTGAGAAGTTCCGGGATCTCGTTACTTACACAGAATCCCTTTATTGGAATGGTCTAAAACGTGTGCCCTAACACTAGGCACATGTTTTATTCCACTCCAATGAAGGGATTCTGTGTACGTAATGAGATCCCAGCACTTCTCAAGCGCCACAGTGTCGACCGACACGGATCTCCTGCTGACAGCTTTACAGCTGTCAGTAGGAGAAATCAAACTTTAAACGCCCATATGTCTTATACCATAGCGGTTTGAGAGACTTTTTTTGCATTTAGATCAGCTTTTTGAGCTCTTCTAAATGCAAAAAAGCTTTTTTTAGACATTACTATCACTTTAAGTTTACTATCTGTTTAAAATAACTCATACTTCCTGTGGACAAGAACGTATGTAAACAGAAAGAAATATGTGTTTATAATCCGGTCAGCTGTTAAAAAGGCATACCGTAACACCACAGGCACCAAAGATGTGCCTCTTTCCACTATAGTCAAAAAGATGACTGAGTGGACATGAATTTCATTCATTTTGTGGAAATATTAATGTTCTTATCAAAAACATCCTATATAATAATTTGCTAGGATGGTTGTCACGATGCAGTCATGCGCAATAGATCTGCCCGTGTTCAGGCAGTCTCTACTGTGCAAGATTGCATTGCGTGAGGCGACACAAGACTGCATTGCGTGGAGCAGTGAGGTAGTGGCTGCTTATCATTACCCGGACCTTGGCCCGTGTACACTAGCTTTTACAGTAGTATTTTATACAACTAGCATATGTCACTCATATTAGATTGTAAAGGTCCTCTATAAGGTAATTATACATACTAATATCTCATATATTATTGAATGAATGCTTTATAGAGCTCACTAAAAAATAGTTCCTCCATGCTGCACTCTTCTCTTTATTAAGGTGGCATCATTTGTTGCAAAATACTCTGGCTCATTGATTCCTCTGAGTCTATGTAAAAGTGAATGTACCAGTGGTGCGACCAGCCATCACATCGCAACAAAAAGATCATACTTTGAGAGAACTGACCGGATTATGAATATATAAAGTTTTCCATTTAAATAATTACATATCTACAGGGAGTCTGAATTAATTTAATCCTAGTTTTTGAGTCTTTTCATATTAATGTTATTAAGAATGATAATAAAGATTTGATTTTAGTGTGTACCAATATGCAGCATTTCCTCACTTTTGTATTTCTATCTTGACTGATTACTCTTTTAACCCTTTGAGCGCCAGAGAGGTATCCCAACACATGTTAACGCAATGCGTTGGATGTCTCTCTGGCACTCAAAGGGTTAAATGCTGCGTTAACACCTAGGGTGTAATATAGATGTGGATAGTTCAGTTGTGGCTATCTGAAACTAGCCCCAATATTCAGTATACTAATTTTTTTGGCAATGCAGTTTTACATTTTTTATAGCATCATGCATTTAACCGTTTGAGTGCCAGTGAAGTATGCAACTCATTGCTCTGCAATGCACTGCGTATCCCTCTGGCACTCAAGGGGTTAAAAATAAATGTACTCTACCCTACCAGACCCCAATAGGCCAACTGGTACAGAGTACAGTATAACCATTAACCCTTCTGCTGTCGTATTGACTAGGAATGCATTGCAGTGCATTCTGGTAATGGAGGAGTTAAACTTGTTAAAGCAGAACTACCACCTGAAAAAACGTTATCTTAAATAATAATAATTCCCCATCTAGCGTCTAGCTGCTCAGTAGCGCTAGTCACCAGAATTATTACCTTTTTAAATAGATTTACCCTTTCTTTACAGGCTGACAGCAGGACGGAGTGCAGACATCTTGCCGTAGTGACATCTGCACGCCTGCGCTATCGGTCCCTTCCAGAGCCGAACGGCTCCTAGCAACGCTGGGCCTGACAGCGCAGGCGTGCAGATGTCACTATGGCAAGATGTCTGCGCTCTGTCCTGCCTGTCAGCCCGGGAAGAAAGGGTAAATCTATTTAACAAGGTAATAATTCTGGCGACTAGCGCTACTGAGCAGCTAGTCGCCAGATGGGGAATTATTTAAGATAAAGTTTTTTTCAGGTGGTAGTTCCGCTTTAAATTATTTGTTAAGTACACGCAGTATGCATTAGAGGAGATTACCCCACAATCTCTTCTTCCTGGAGGGTGGAGAGGGTTCACAAATTAAAGAGGACTCCAAATTACCTTTTTTTTTTCATTAAAAGGGTGGCACTTTTGTTCTGTCCTTTAAAGAATTAAACCAAAAAACATATACGGGATACATTCACCCAACATTTTAAGTAAAATCTATCAATAAATGTGGAGTATAGCCTCCATATTAGTTCATTAAAAAATAAAACCTTAAGAAAAAAGTGAAAGTCAACAAATTAAATCAATATTATGTCCAGGAGCCCAACTTTGATTATGCACTAGTCAAGGTAGTAAAAGAGGAAAGATTGATATGGGGACCTGAACCCCAATATCAATCTTAAAATGTCCCAGGGAAAGAATCCAGGACCCCTTCCTCTATCCCTTTTGTTTGTGGGTGTATGTATCTTTAAAAACAAGTACTCACCTGGATCATGGAGGGCCAGCGTTGTCTGTGACACCCTAGTCCTCCACTCCAGATACCTAAAACCCTTAAAAATCCACCCTCATTTGTGTCACTGTACAAATAAAAAAAAGTACCCCCCTCCCCACCTCTAATGCTGGGGTCACTGTCCAGGCCTTTGTGAAAAAAAATAAATAAACAGAGATTGTCCCTTTGAGTGCCAGAGGGATATCCAGCACATTGCTTTGAAATGCATTGGATACAAGTCTGGCACTACAAGTGTTAAATACAGCCAATCCCTGTTTAAGAAGTGGGGTTATGCATAGCAATGAATGAGTCCAGGAGTTAACCTTCCAGCCAGTCACAGACAAGAAGAAAGAATCACACATGAGCGATACTTAAAGGGATAGTAATGTTTCATAATAAAAACAGCTCTAATTAATCATCATAGTATTTGGACTTTGGAGAGTGTTATTTCAGTTCTGTCAGAGTTGTAGTTCAGGAGTAATTCAATGACAGTGTCCCCCTCCCGCCCCTTTTACTGATGTACACTGTTCAGCCAGATCAGAAGGGAGGTGCCCAGGTAGATTGCACAGAGGGACAATCTTCAATTAAGATAAGGGAAAAACCTGAAAAACTTGTCAAGGGGGGCAGGGCTTTCATTGTTTTCATATAAAGAAGATTGTCCCTTTCTGTTATTTGTTTGGTCTTACAGCCAGATTCACATCTGAGAAGAGATGGCTTACACTAGGTAAAAGGGACGGGGAGGGGAAACTTTGCTTGTGAATATCTCTTAAACCATAAAGGTTTGAGAGATAAGGCTTATATCGTTCATGTTTTTTTAATGCCTACAAAAGTCAAAACGAAGTATTACTATCCCTTTAACCCTTTCCACTGGTTGCTAATTGTGATGCCTGAACCCCATATTCATTTTTTCACATTTTCCTTCTCTGGTTTCTACAACCTGATCCAGCCCAAGGGAGGAGGCCGAAATCTGACCACTGCCCTTGGGCTTTATAAGCCTCACATCTTAAGCCTCAATTCCCAGTGCGGAAATAGGCAACTTTGATGGAAAACCAAACAAAACACAATTCAGCAATCCATTTTTGTGACTGCAGAACGGACCAGCTGGAAATATCTGCCCTAAATTGTGTAGGATTTTTTTTTTTTTCCTTATGAGCAAACCATATATCTGCTTAACCCCTTAATGACAGATGACTTACCAGGTACGTCCCGCAGAAACTGTCACTTAGTGACAGAGGATGTACCTGGTAAGTCACGGAAGTCCGGGTCTCTGTGCGGTTGCACGTCGCTCGGATACTCCGGACTCGTTTGCAAAAAAAAAGAAAAGTTCCTCGGGCGTTAAGGTGACAGCCGCGTATGAACGCGGATGTCACTAAGGGGTTAAACCAGTTTCAGAACATTTCTGCAGTATGCGACATGCATTTTTTATAGACATAGCAATTTGTCAAACAAGGCTTTGTATGAATGAGGGGCCTCTTCCCTTGCTGTATCTAAGTGCAAAAAGTAGAGAACATTTATAGTAAAGTATAGTACAGTGTAATATAGTATAGGTGTGCCCGTATTTCTGGTAGTAGTGTTTTTAGAGCAGGCCACAAATATACCAGGTTTTATATGAAACTAGTTGAAGAGCCCGTGTACACAGGCCACAGTGCCACCCAGCAACGGCCGTGGTGCAATCATGCACAGTAGAGACTGCCCACGCCGTGGCTGATATGGAGTGAGGCGCTCCGAATTCAGACCGTAGTCCTCTCTGCGCACCGAAGTGACTACGGTCTGAATTTGGAGCCCCGCTCCTTTATCAGCCATGACTGCAGCACGCGCAGGCTTCTCTACTGTGCATGACGGCTTCTGACAAACACATTTAGCAAATTATTATATAGGATTATTAAATAGGATATGGCCTTCAGTGGGGGGTGATTAAGGTCTGGACTAAACGATACCCCAAACAACTTCTGTGCACTTGTGTTTTAGCAAAATTATTTTGATGCCTGGTCAAAAGGAATCTCCGTTTCACTTGTCCATAAAGGGGATAAGCAGTCTAAGAGCTAGTTATTTTAGGGGTTAGAAAACTTTCCCTTGATATATACTTGTGGCAATCTGGCTAACAAGCCAAAGAACCTGAAACTGAAGCCTCTGACTTAATTTGCAGAGCCTGTGTGTGCAGTCTTCGTTCACTCTAATTGTGAGTCAAATCTTGACACTATTGTTTAGGCATCATTATTAAAACTGAACCCAATACTACAGTCTTGAGCTTCACTTTATCCCTTAGTTCCTGGCTGTAAGCCAAAGGAAATAGCTTTCTGACCTGAAAAATATCTGCTAGAAAGCCCTATGATGCAGGTCATGATGTATTTCTGCTCCCACTGCAGTAAGCTTAGTGGAATATGGTAATTGCCCCTTAGTTGAGATGCATAAAAAAAGGTCAATTTTCAAAGAAGACTTGTTCATTTAATGTGTACTACATTCAGTGCCTGCCAGTAGGAAAAAAAAATCACTTTTGTACAAATATTTGTGCTAGTACCAAATGAGAACCGGGCTTATCATGGTGAAATCCTGAAATAAAGCACTTGATCATTCCATTGATCTTAGCAGGTGACTAATGAGAGAGCTCCATTAAACAACAGATCCCATACTGACATACAACACTAGCGCAGGTTCTAATAATTGTAATGCATGTCAGTGTTTTCTGTTTTGTTGATGTATCTCAAATGTATTTGATAAATGTATTTAATCCATCGGGAGCCAGAATGCTTCTACTTTCAAAGTCTTTAGCCCTTTGAGAGCCAGAGGCACAAGCAATGCAATATACAGTAGGAGGTGAAACAACACCAAAAAAGAGGATTCAATTGTGAGAATTTTTTGGAACATATTACACTATTGGGCACTTTCTTTTTTGGTCTTGTTTCACGTCCTACTGATTTGATCACTTACCGCTGTGGGAGAGCGTGATACTCGGTATAAGCCGTCTCCAACACATTTATTTTGTGAGTTTATTTCCAGAGGTGTAAGCTGGTGGTTGTATCGTGTTCATTATTGATACACACAGGATGCGCCCCTTGTATTTTTCTCCCAGCCTTTTTTCCAATACAGTGTACACCCCTTTAGTCCCTATGGAGTTGAAGTGTTTTGCAGCTGGAGATAGTTAAAAGCTGTATTTAAACCATTTAATATTGTTTTTAGCAGTTTTATTTGTCCCTTGTGAGAACTTTGGTTTGCTCCACTTAACTGTTTGAGTGCCAGAAATGGTTAATAAATAAGGCCCTAAGTGCAATAGGTTCTGCAGCTTGATGCAACTATCTGTAGCAGGAGCAATTTTCCAAAAAGCCAAGTATCAGGTCACCTCATTCTGTAATTGTGCACTGACTTGCTGGTTGCAGATAACGATGCACTGCATGTACTGATAGTTAAGAGGGTTTGAATCATTCACCTGTGATTTCCTGGCTGAAAATTAGTATTGATGCGCAGGTTTGTGCATTGGCGCATCTGCACGTAACCAAAACTACTCATAGGGAAATCTAACAACAGATCATACTTAGATTCTCTACCTTGAAATTAGCCCATAATCCTGCACCACATTCTGAGGAAATTATATCGGATCACAAAAAGAAAAGTATTGGATAAATAGAGAAATGCTACAAATCATAATGCTTTAACATTCCTAAGGTATTTAGGATATTGTAATAAACACGCAAGACACCTACAAACAATTTATCAAACCTCATTAAATCATCCTTGCCAACTATAGTGTAATGAACTAACAAATACTATAGCTCAAATCTGGACTTTAACCTTAAATTAACCCAGTACCCCATCAGCTAGAAAGCCCAGAGGCTACAGCCAAATTAACCGGCCAAAGCTGGGGGGGGGATATCTAATATGGCCATTGGATTCAGCCATTGCCTCAAGTATATCCATCACTTAATTTACCCTAGCAGTTTGGCAAGGGCCTCCCACCAAGGATGTGACAAGACAAAATGAACAGCACCTAACAAAGGGAAGGGTGGGTGGGAGATGCCACCTCAGTGCACTACCCGCGACTGAGGAAAGATGGCTGAGAATGCCTTTTTACCCCCAAAGGACCACCCTTTCTACACCTCTCAACCAATCCTAGACAACCTGCTGGTTGCCTAGGCTCTAACACCCCTTTCCCTACAACGCTCTACTCTAAACTGCAGCAACGCTCTGGGGATCTCTCACCTGCCTAATGTCCCAGATTTCCAGGCCAGGTCCCTGGTTTAGGTTCTCTGTCCCTCAATCCTGCTGTCCCTGCTTTAGTCCCTCCTTTAAAAATCTTAAATTTAATTTCAACCCTGTATTTTATGTGTTTGCTAGTGAAAGGGTAATAGATTATGAGCTTTCCCACAATTTAATATTGCTTATTTATTATAATTCATATTGTATTTAGGTGTGGGTAATGCATATTCTGTGGAAGAAGTGCAAGTTTAAGCCTGTTGTATGAGGTTTTATGCTGGTGCTGTGCCACATGGTTAGTCTATATCATGGAGAACAATACAAGTTCACCAATGACATTCTGTAATGTGACTGTCCAGGGAAAAAAGTGTGCACAGAAATTAGAAATAAAACCTGATGCACATAGTTCTCAATCAGTTCAGTTAATTCATTTAGGTTTAATATTTTTTTGATTCACTTGGCTAATTGTATCAATGTTGTTTCTTGATAATTGAGCTCTGTGTATATGTTGACAAGCTGGATCCTTTTTGCCCTTGTAGTACAGAATTTTACATACAAAATTATTTACAAATGCTTCTTTTTAGTTTATTACATCTAAAAAGTTAAGTTTCATCCAATTATACATACACTGACCCAGTGAGGCTTTGCAGGCCTAGATATGAGTGTCAGTCCTGCAAGGTTATCACTTCCTAGTTTACAGGGTAAAGTATACCTGAAAATATTTTTGAAAAGAAATAGATTTACGTTTACATAGGGAATAAACTCATCAGTTATTTCTAACGTTAGCCAGTTACCTGGTCAATATAGAAATTGTCCAGATTCTGTCTCCAGCCATAGTATAAAAGACATGAGTTATATTACATAACTAGTTGAAGAGCCCGTTACACGGGCCACAGTACCACTGTCAGCCGGTCGCGGGGCAGTCATGCACAGTAGAGACTGCCCGCGTCGCGGCTGATACAGAGCTAAGTGTCCAGCTCTGTATCAGCCGCGGCACGGGTAGTCTCTACTGCACATGACTGCAGCAAGAGCAGCAGTCTCTACTGTGCATGACTGCTGCGTTACACGCGTTTTAGCGAATTATTATATAGGATATAGGACATAAAGGAGTTCAAAACAGGTTGAAGCAGTATTTAGTTGAAACAATGAATTATACATTTCTTTTAATTCAGTGGTGGCCATCCATAGACCCTCTATATTTGAGGGTAATCAGGTTACTTACACCTGTGTAAATACATACATTTTTAGAATATTTCCATTCAGGTTAGAATGATTTTTTTTTTATAAAAGTGATATGTTGTCTGCTTCTATGAAACTTTTAAAATCCATCTTTGAAGGTCAAAATTTGGCCCTGTAGATAAAGAGACTACATTTATGAATGGGGGTGGGAATACACCTTGGGTACCTCTAGAGCAGACTTTAATGACATCAATGCTTAAGTCCCTGTAACATTTCAGATTTTAAGGATCTCCTTCTCTGTGCACATGTGATCCACTAATTGCATTGGTGGAAAAGTCTAGAAAACCTGCACTTACTTGAAGACACCCCCACAAATCCACTAAGGGCACTTTCACATTGGTGATAGAACTGTTGCAGTCCCATAGTACATTTCTAAAAAGAAAAAAAAGGAAAGAACACAAGAATGCCCTGACACTGCACTCCTAAATAGCATACCACTGTATCATCAATTTAAAAAAATATATAATGTTTATTAGTTAATTAAAAAACACTAAAGCATAATTTTGGAGCACTAAAAGAGTAATTAGTAAGATCGCTTCTCAGAAATATCCCATATAAACCCATATAAAGTATATATACACGTCGGATCGACTCTAGCGATCCAATGTCAGATAATTTCTGACTAACATGGGAATCAAATCTAACACTAAAGATGAATCGCAATTATATGCTTAAAAAACCCGTCTGCCATTCACACTCATACCGGGGCATATCCGGCTTGCCTCTTAATAAATGCAGAGAGGGGTTTCGAGAAGCCCTAATATAACGATACAATAAATAAGTATATCATAAGTGTCAATGTATACAAGCACATGTAGACTAGAACACTCGGACACTCAAACAAAAGAAAAATGACGCGCGTTTCGCCATAGCTTCTTCAGAACAGTTACAAAATAGTGCCTATATTTAAAGAAAAATAGCCCCCTAGCGATAATTTAACGGTACTGCTTGTGTATGAAAAAACCAGATACTCATTAAAAAGAGGATCATGGGAGTGATGGCTCTTCGTTGTATCTATCAATAAAATGAAATCTTGAACTTTTAAGAGTGGACAATTAAATTCATAATATTATCAAATATGCCATATTTGATTTAGATTTATAAATGGGCCGCCAAGCACATCTCCTCATTAAGACCTCTTGGGGTCATAGTATCCAATAAAAAAATCCATTTATTCTCTTGTTGTAATAAAGTTTTTTCCATGTCACCTCCTCTTAATCCCAAGGTTACTCTCTGTATTCCCCAAACCTTGAGACTATTGGGTGATGAGTCATGTTTCAACAGAAAATGTCTTGCCACACTTGTAAGGGTTCTACCTTCAATACTGTATGATCTCGCATGGAGTATATCTCCTATATGTTCTAGGACACGTTGTTTTAACATTCTTGTAGTCATGCCCACATATCGCAAATTACATGCACATTCCAAACAATATATCACATTTCTGGTCTCACAGGTAATCAAGTCTTTGATAGTATGAACTTGACCTGTTCTATCCGTGAATTGTTTGTATTTAACCATATGTGGGCATAATTTGCATCTACCACATGCATGTGAACCCTTAACTCTAGATGGTTTTTTTGAGGTTTGTTGAAAATGGCTTCTAACCAAATGATTTTTCAAGATTTGGTGCTTTTCTGTAGGTGATAGATATCCGATTCCCCAATGTTGTTTCAAGCCTGAAATCTTGCTGTAATATCGGAAGATGTTTTTGAAGAATATCTTCAATTTCCTTATGTTGTCGGCAAAATGTAGTAATCAGGCGAATGCTGGGAGATTCAGATTTCACTTTTGGTGATAATAAATTATTCCTAGATTCATGTAGTGCTCTATGATATGCCTTTTTTAATTTGGTATTAGGATAACCTCTCTTGAGCAATCTCTGTTTTAATTGTTGTGCCCGAACCTTAAAAGTATTTAAATCTGAGCAATTTCTTCGGATTCTTAAAAATTCACCTACAGGAATGTTACCCTTTATGCTCATAGGATGATGACTGGAATAGTGTAAAACACTATTAGCGGCAGTACTTTTCCTAAAAAGATCACTCCCAAGTGTGTTATCTTGTTGTCTGAAAATAGTTAGATCAAGAAAATTAACCTGATTGAAATCAAATTCAAGTGTTAATTTCAAGTTCAGACTATTCGTATTGAGGATGGAAACAAAATGTTTTAACTCATCTACTGAGCCTCGCCAGAGAAAAAAGATGTCATCGATATATCTATACCACATGAGTATGTGGTTAGTATAATTTTCCATTTCCTCTGAAAATACTACTTCCTGCTCCCACCACCCAAGATATAAATTTGCGTATGTGGGGGCACAGGCAGTCCCCATGTCAGTGCCACGGGTTTGAAGATAATACACATTATTAAACAGGAAGTAGTTATGCCGTAAAACAAATGATAGCATCCTCAACAAAAAGGTTTGATTTTGAGCATCTTTCCAATTATTTTGAATTAAATGATATTGTATGGCTTGACAGCCCTTAGTATGGTCTATAGATGTATACAAACTTTCCACATCACAAGTAGCAAGAATAGTATCAAAATCAATAGGTAGATTTTCAATTTTAGAAAGGATGTCCATAGTGTCTCTAATAATTTTGTAACTGTTCTGACGAAGCTATGGCAAAACGCGCGTCATTTTTCTTTTGTTTGAGTGTCCGAGTGTTCTAGTCTACATGTGCTTGTATACATTGACACTTATGATATACTTATTTATTGTATCGTTATATTAGGGCTTCTCGAAACCCCTCTCTGCATTTATTAAGAGGCAAGCCGGATATGCCCCGGTATGAGTGTGAATGTCAGACGGGTTTTTTAAGCATATAATTGCGCTTCATCTTTAGTGTTAGATTTGATTCCCATGTTAGTCAGAAATTATCTGACATTGGATCGCTAGAGTCGATCCGACGTGTATATATACTTTATATGGGTTTGACCCCTTTAATAGGCAGCGCATATTGTGGAGTGCCTAATTCACTGGGTGAGTTTATCGAACCAACTTTGTTAGATACTACATTGTTATTAAGTATCCATACATGGCTATGTAGATAGTACATGCTGTGTATGGATTGCCCAGTGTGAGACACTCTACTTAATGTGTGTGGGAAAGTTTTCGGATCACAGTAGAGTTCATCATAGGGTTAACCCCGCCTTTTTACCATCCACACCGGATCTGTGTTTAGTGGAGACGGTATAGGATTGCATTTTTCCGTCCGTCTTATTCCATCACTGCCTTGGGCTTTATCGAGGGCTGGAGTCACTGTGTCGGGGAAACTCCGGTATCCTCATCAGTAGGACTGTACTTCGGCGTGTCAGTTGTGCTACGATCAGTTATGATATAGGGTATGTCTAACTAGTTTTTGGTCTAACTTATTACTCTTGTACTATTCTTACTGACCACTGTGAATGGTTTGTTTTTTACCACCATTCCAGGGTTTGGATTAGCCTATATAGTTTTTTGAGCTTTAGATCCATGGCTCTATATACATTTTTCATCTTTTCGTGTTTACTTAGAAACGTTTGAAGTATACCCGAATTTTTAACCATCTAGTTATTTACCCTATTCAGGTAGTATATGATCGCATAGGAGACGCTGCGGATTACTTTATTTACCGGCTGCTGTCTCCATACGGTCATTGGATGCCTGTGGGATAGACCCTTGAAGGGTTAATGGATTTTCTCCCTCGCATATTATAACCATGTGAGGCAGAGATATCCAAAATTTATTCGACACAGTTATACTTTAGTCTGCATATGAGGGATATTTCTGAGAAGCGATCTTACTAATTACTCTTTTAGTGCTCCAAAATTATGCTTTAGTGTTTTTTAATTAACTAATAAACATTATATATATTTTTTAAATTGATGATACAGTGGTATGCTATTTAGGAGTGCAGTGTCAGGGCATTCTTGTGTTCTTTCTTTTTTTCTTTTTCAAAATTTGATATTGCCTATGCACCCTAATAGCATACACGAGGATTGCATATACTGAAGATAGTGTACGCTGATAAAACATTTTTTCTTTTGACCATAGTACATTTCTGTCACCAGTTTTTTTCACCTAAATTCTCCTGCACCTCAGATCTGGATGCAGGATGGTCTTATGATGGCTGAGCTACATTAATGGCAGAGATTACTATTAGCTGACATCCACATGTGTCGGCCATTCAGTTGATGTTGTGATCTGCATGGTAACCTCTGACAGCATTTATGTAAAAGATCTGCCAGCAGCCCCATATGCCACCATGTCGACCTTCCTTACTACATTTGTTCTGCATTCCTGTGTGAATACAGTTAAAGTTGCAGGATAATTGAATTTGTTGCATTCACAGAAGGCAATAGTTGCCCATGTGAAAGCCACCATAGCCCAACATAGGACCTTTTTAGCAGAAACAATGAATTATACCTTTCCTTTAAATTTGTGGTGGCCATCCTTAGACCCTCCATTTTTGGAGAAATCAGGTTACTTACCCCTGCTGTAAATCATTCATTTTTAGACTATTTCCATGAGGGTAAATGTTTTAGCATGACTGAATTTGTTGCCTTCACAGAAGACAATAGTTGCCCATGTGAAAGCCACCACAGCCAAACATAGGACCTATCAAAACAGAACAAATAAGTAGTGACACACAAGGTTGCCCAAGATGTAAAGATTGAATAGCTCTGATTAAACTTTTGCTAAACAGCAAAAATACCTTATTAGTCCTTGTGAACATGGATATATTTGTCATATTCACTAACCATTTCTGGAACAAATTAGTGAACTTTTTTTGACATGTTGATACATATGACCTTTTATTGTGATAGAATGTTATTAAATAGTCTAAAGCTAAATCAATGTCTATTAAACTACTGTTATAGAAGAACTATATTTTACAATAAAAATAGCTTCAAAGTTAACTGAACTGATTATTATTGTTTTCCACTGGCTTCTTAATCCTGGTCTATTTTCTAAATTCACCGAGAGAGTGGAAAAAGGGTTTAACATTTAATGCACTATTGATCCCTGATATGTCAGGAGCTGCCACAAATACATAACACACACACATTAAATTGCCTTGAAAACAAATGTATAAAGTGCTTCTAAACTGGATCACAGCACAAACCATAACAGTTTGCTCACCTTTGTTAGCAATAATTTAGAATAATATTTTGCTAAGAAAGAGTATTGATCTATTATCATTTTAGAACTTAATTAATCCAAACACAAGAAATAATAATATACATAAAGGAAATGAGGTTAATTTTATACTTTTTTTACATTAAATATTTCAGTGAGTTTCAGAAGTAGAGACCCAGTTTAGTTTATCTATAGCAGCATTTACAAATGGGGCACTTTTAAATGATGCAAATAAAGCACATATAAATAGGTCAATTATTTATTTATGTGAATAAACTACATATTGTAAGAATATGAAATCATCCTCTCAGGTGTTTTAGAGGATCAAGTCTCTATACTCTGAAACATTCAAATTAAGCAAATAAATGTCAGGAACTCCGAGTCTTAATTTTTAATTAATTTTCCACATTAAATGAAGATCACCAAATTACAAGCTTGAGTGCCTGGCACTTATAGACTAATTCAGCATGAATTGTTTGCCAAGGTTCTATTCCAGACAGCATGATATACTTGTGAACTGCTTGAAAGGATGTTTCATTGTAGAATCTGCACAATCTGGTCATTTCTTTTTCTGGAGACACCTTAAATACCTTAGAGAGAGAGAGAGATTGAGAGAGCAACAGCTGCATTTGCTGCTGCAAATTAACCTTGTTGCTAAGGTATTTATGTGTTAAGTGGAGATTTAAAAATAAAACTTCCCTCTGGTAAAGAAAATATATTGTATTTCTGTAGCTGAAATATTCACATTTTCATGAAATAAGGAAACAAATCAGTTGATAAAAAGTCAAGACTGAATGTGCAATTATGCAGATGAACAAAAATAATGGTATTCAAATCTTCTTTCTTAGCAATTCTAAGTGATGCTCAAAGAAGAAAAAAGCTTTTTATAACACTACTCTGATTAAGTAATCCATGTGCATTGTCTGAAGACGATTAAACCTCATGTCATATGGTTACAATTATTAATCCGAGTTCTAAGAAGGAACTTAAACACATTCATTCTCAAAATTACCATTATGTTTGTGTTTTTGATCTATACGTACAATATTTTCTATGACTAATTGCCGTGTCAATGAATTGAAGGCAATACAGCCTTTAGGCCAGAAGTAGTCAATTTCTGGACCTCTAGGTGTTGAAGATCAACACTCCTATCATCCCCAGGCAGCCAATGGTTGTTTGGGAATTATGAGAGCTTTAGTCCCCAAAAGGAGGAGGTCAAACAATTGGCCCGCTCTCTTATGTTTCAGAAGAAATGCAGACACTGTATCATACAAAATGCTATCTATCATACTTGAGACAGAATCCATTTACAGTCTATATCTCACATAAATTCCCCAAACTTGTATCAGTTTATAGTGCATTACAGTATATGGCGATACAACATTTTATGTCAACCAATGAAAGGTAATAAAACAAAAAAAAGTTACTGGGATTATAGAAATGTTTAACCATTATACCCCTTTATTAACATACATTTAAATATGAAATATTCCATGTTGTACTCCTAGATAATAAAAAAATGTGTCACGGTTTGTAATGACTCTCAGACACAGAGTAAGATAAAAATCAAACTTTATTGAAAAGTTTAATGGGAACCCTCACAGGTCCAGTACCTACACATATGTGACATATACAAGATGGGTTTAAACAGTAGTTAGCAAGATATGGCAATATAGGCTCTACCGGCCTTGCCAATATACCGGTCAAGGCAGCCAGAAAGATGGCACTAAGGAATGTAAACCGGCTCTACCGGCCTTGCCAATATACCGGGCAAGGCAGCCTGGAGGGTACACAAAGCACTGAATGTGGCTCTACCGGCCTTGCCAATATACCGGGCAAGGCAGCCTGCAGGATGTCGCAATAGAAGCAAACTGGCTCTACCTGCCTTGCCAATATACTGGGCAAGGCAGCCTGAAGGGTTACATAAAGCACAGAATGTGGCTCTACTGGCCTTGCCAATATACCGGGCAAGGCAGCCAGGAATAGGATTACAGCTCCACTAATGCTGAGTTGATAGGGCAGCAGCCAAAGATGGAGAGTGGAGCAAATCAGTATCACAGCCAGGGAGCTCAAACCGGTGTACTAAAGGAGGCAGCCCTAACCGGTAGACAAGGTTAACAAGTACTGTCATAGACAACAATATAGCCCAACCGGTTCTATGCAGCGGGATCAGCAACCGGTGAATGTGGAGAAAGCCCAACCGGTTCTATACAGCAGAATCAGCAATCGGTGAATGGAGAGTCAGTCAGTATTGCATACTGGACAAATGTATGGCCCAACCGGTTCTATACAGCGGCATCAGCAACCGGTATGTGGAGTAAACCAGTACAACGTACTGGACAAATGTATCACCCAACCGGTTTCATGCAGCGGAATCAACAACCGGGATGTGAAGTAAACCAGTACCGCGTACTGGAGCAATGGAACACCCAACCGGTTCTATACAGCGGAATCAGCAACCGGTGTGTGGAGTAAACCAGTACCGCGTACTGGAGCAATGGAACGCCCAACCGGTTCTATACAGTGGAATCAGCAACCGGTATGTGGAGTAAACCAGTACCACGTACTGGAGCAATGGAACGCCCAACCTGTTCTATACAGTGGAATCAGCAACCGGTATGTGGAGTAAACCAGTACCGCGTACTGGAGCAATGGAATGCCCAACCGGTTCTATACAACGGAATCAGCAACCGGTATGTGGAGTAAGCCAGTACCGCGTACTGGAGCAACGTATGGCCCAACTGGTTCTATACAGCGGAATCAGCAACCGGTGAATGGAGGAACCCGTGTTAAGAATGTCGCCTAGGCAGCCAGATGATGACAATCAGGATACACAATCAGGAACAGTATGCACGCCCAGACAACCACAGGAACAGCAGGACGGCCAACCAGGTCAGGAACGGAAGTGGGAACAACGCCAGCACCGGATCAGGGATGTAAGATGAACATACGGCAGCACCGGATCAGAAGCAGTATTGCATACTGGACAAACGTATGGCCCAACCGGTTCTATACAGCGGCATCAGCAACCGGTATGTGGAGTAAACCAGTACAACGTACTGGACAAATGTATGGCCCAACCAGTTTCATGCAGTGGAATCAACAACCGGTATGTGAAGTAAACTAGTACCGCGTACTGGAGCAATGGAACGCCCAACCGGTTCTATACAGCGGAATCAGCAACCGGTCTGTGGAGAAAACCAGTACCGCATACTGGATCAATGGAACGCCCAACCGGTTCTATACAACGGAATCAGCAACCGGTATGTGGAGTAAATCAGTACCGCGTACTGGAGCAATGGAACGCCCCACCGGTTCTATACAGCGGAATCAGCAACCGGTGAATGGAGGAACCCGTGATAAGAATGTCGCCCAGGCGACTAGGCAGCCAGATGATGACAATCAGGATACAGAATCAGGAACAGTATGCACGCCCAGACAACCACAGGAACGGCAGGACACCAACCAGGTCAGGAACGGAAGCGGGAACAACGCCAGCACCGGATCAGGGATGTAAGATGAACATACGGCAGCACTGGATCAGAAGCAGAAGCAGGAACAACAGCCCAACCGGATCTGGAACGAAGGCAGGAACCTAGCAGCAGGAGAGAGAAACAGTGGAGAAACGCTGACACTGGTAGTAGATCAACAGGCCCAAGGATACAGGTAAGGCAGGTGACTGCAGACGCAGAGACACCACGAAAGGGCAACCAAAGGGTGCCTTAGCCCAGTTTAAATAGGCAGTACTAGGCGGGCGATAGGCAGGCGGCCAATGGAGAATACACACACCTGACTGACAGCAAGGGCGAGCAATCACGGGCACCGTGATAAAATGGCTGAAATGTTAACTATTTTTTGTTTCTGAACCTATTCAAAATAATTAAAAAAGCTTGAGTTATACACCAACGGCTGTAATGTATTCTAGGGAGCTGTTATATCTCAAATAACCATTATAAACAATAAATAATAGATCAAAGAGTTAACAATGATTTAGTCAGTTCTTATACAACTCCCATCATCCCCAGAAAGAAATGGAGAAAATGTATCATGTAAAATGCTATCGTCCTGGAGACAGAATCCATTTACAGTCTATGTCTGAGATAAATTCCTAAACTTGTTTCAGTTTATAGTGCATTACAGCATGTGGTAATTCAGCATTTTATGTTTACTAATAAAAGGAAATAAAAAAATTGGGGTTATATTAAGCCCCAAAGAGTTGAACCATTAAATATGTTATTATACAAATACATTAATTTACCTGTATGAATATTGTCACTTCTGTTTTCAGTTGGACAGATCTGTCTAGTGGAGGGATAAAGCAGTGGACATATTTATGTTCTAATGTAAAGCATGACTTCTGTATATTAGTAATCAATTGGAAGCTGTGATAGCATTCATCTACCCTTGTTATATCACCCAGTGTTCTTGGCATCCTCAGTAAATTGACTATAAGGTTTCAGATGACCTGTTAGGGGAAATTTGAAGGATCCATTCAGTTGGCACTATGGTGTGTCTGGACCAAGTCAAGTCCACGCTTCTCCTACGGAAGTATTCATAGGAAACCTTCAGGCATAGGAGTTTGGGGTCCACTAGTCCTGCAAAAAAGAATCATATCTGTCTTCATGGACATGATATCTAGGACTAATGAAATATTCATTTTGATGAACCACTCCACATAGAACTGATTCATATTGACAATTAAAATATTCTGTCCAAGTTAAGGTAAATGCATACCTCCCAAGTGTCCCTCTTTAGGAGGGAAAGTCCCTCTTTGAGACCCAAATCCCTTTGTCCCTCTTTTTCATGCTGATATCCCTCTTTTTAGCAGTAACACTCATATTAAACTTCAGTATATGTGTAAATAAAACACTTTGGGCTTGCTCTAAATAATTTATTCAGTTATTGAGAGACGCCAACAGATCATGAAATAACCTAAATATTCTTGGCAATGTTCCACCCCCCAGCCACCCACCTAAAACACAAGTGTCCCTCTTTACCCAATTGAAATGTTGGGAGGTATGTAAATATGGAATTATTACTAGGAGGTGTTGGTGTTCCTTTTCCTTTTATTTAATAGGTCTGTTTCCTTTGTATTATAATGATGTAGCACATATTTGCATACAATAACTTATCCATTAATATAGCAGAATATAGTTTTGGCAATTTAAAATGGACAAAGTCCATACTTCTTACATTACACAAGATATTAAAAATAATTAGAATTCACATTCTAGCTCTAAAGTAAGTTGCAAGAAAATGTATGATTAGCTGCTTAATTTTTTTTAGTTGAAACAGCCTTATCAATATCAAAATGTTAAAAGGAATTATTCTACATGCTGAGAAATAGCAATTACTCTTATGTACAGTAATTTAATCTGCGGAATGCAAGTAGGAATAAAAAACTTTAACAAAGTAATAGTACTTATAATATACGTTTCATCCAACTAATGAATACATTAATTTAAACACATTAACACTTGCTTGAATATGGACTTATGGTAATTCTATAAAAGTAATATTGTTTAACAGCTATTGAAATGTATGGTTTTATGTATAATGACAATTTTGGTGCAAACCAACTACATCAGAGGGGACAAATAAAAATGTCAGTTGATTTAAATGGTACATCTAACCCATAAAGAAATGCATTGGAGACCTCCTTGGTACTGAATGTCTTAACCCTTTGAGTGCCAGAGAAGGTTAAATGCACTGTTTTAAATTAAAAAGGGATTTGAGGAATTTTTATTTGTCCCCTACTGTGCAATTGATTTGCTCCAGAATTGCTTCTCTTTAGATATAAAGTCTGTGATAAGAAAATGGGCATATTAAAGCACTTCTGAGAACAAAGTGGTTTATTATATCATTAAAAATATATTGTTCATGAATTTCTAAGCTGGGGCTGTTGTGCATCATTTCTAGAACAACTACCAGATGCACGTGTGTAACTAGGTATGAGCAAGGTGGCTTCCTCTCACAGAGCAACTGTATTGGCGAATTGAACATTTTGTTACTATTTTGTTACTAAATGGGAAAAGTGCAATGTTCATTGACTGAAAACTGCACTTTTGGTAGACCTGAATAAAATCTATCCCCCTACTGGAGAACCATTTTTTTAATATTATAGTATTGAGTATCACAATAAACATCACACAGCCTGTCTACTCTCTATATTCAATATACCCAGACTTTCAAAGAACAATCTAATGCTTTTAATGAAATTCATACACAGCACTAGAATCGTGATACCCACAATTTCATACCTCCCAAGTGTCCCTCTTTAGGAGGGACAGTACCTCTTTGAGACCCAAATCCCTCTGTCCCCCTTTCCCACTCTGATGTCCCCCTTTTCAGGAGATCAGACTGTGCTTAGTATATATAAGTGTATCACATTGCTACACAGAAATAAAACTCACATTAATGTTTGTTTAACCCCTTAAGGACCCATGACGGTCCTGGACCATCATGGGTTGCTCTCCCCTTAAGGACCCATGATGGTCCAGGACCGTCATGGCTTAAATGATAGCAGCGTGCCTCCGTGCATGCTTCTATCATTAATTCCAGGCTGAGACTGAGCGCTCCGAGACCGTGGTGTTCAGTCTCAGCCCTTCTTGCTTGTGCCAGTTCATGTGATCGCCGTAGCAGCGATCACATGTACCGGCATTCTGACAAACAGAGGCAACATGCAAAGTATGCTGACTCTGAGTGTCTCGTCTACCTCTGTCTCCCTTGCTATCAAAGTAAGGGAGAGAGAAGTAGAGAGGAGACACCTAGTGGTAAAATACAGCAGCTGGGGGTATTAACCCCTTCACTGCTGGTACAGGAGGCTGGCTAAATGCAGGTCAATTTTTGACCTGCAATTATATACTTTTTTTTTTTTTTTTTTTTTAAACACAACACACTTTACAAAAAAAATGTATTTAAAAAAAACATATGATTAAACAATATTGCAAGTGTGATTGTTGTGGAGCCATGTAATACACTTATATACACCACCAAATGCCAGGGATAAAAAAGTGTCAAAATAGGGTGAGAAAAAGGGACATGGGGATTTTCACCCAGGGGGGACAGTGGCCACTTTAAACTGCACTTTATGTAGGTATGACTGACCGGTCATACTTTTCATGAAGTCTCCATAAAAATGTAACCCTTTGTGACCGATTGATCCCAAGAGAAAAATAAAAAATGGTGTTTTTTTTACTTTTTTTTTTTTTAATTTTTTTTTTCAATTTTCATAAAGTAAATGGTGGGTTATCCATATATGTGGGGTATCAAAAGAAAGCCCTATTTGTTCTTAAAAAAACAGTATATAATTTATGGAGGTGGAATAAAAGACTTAGAGGGAAAACACTGTTGAACAAAGGCATAGTCAAAAAGGTCAGAATTGCTCCGGTCCTTAAGGGAAAACAACCTCTGATTTTCCCGGTCCTTAAGGGGTTAAACTTCAGTACATGTGTTTATAAATTAGTCTGTGTAAATAAAATACTTTGTTCTTGCTCTAAATCAGTTACACCACGAGGTATCAGAAGGTCATGAAATGACCTAAAAATTATTGGTAATGCCCCACCCACTAGCCACTCCCCCAACAACACTACCTAAAACAAAAGTGACCCTCTTTGGCCATTTGAAATGTTGGGGGGTATGCAATTTGGAAATCTCAGCTTGTAAAAACGAACCTAGCTACAAAGCAGAATTTGTATATCTCCATGTAGTACGTATAACACAGCACACGTATTTAGGCATCTTGACCTCATGCCTGAGGATATACATAATATCCAAAGCAATCACTTGGCCCAAATACACCCCCAATTAACTCAAATATCCACCAAGAACAGTATATGTCAGACAAGTATTAACGATGGTCTGTTGCACATTTCCACATTTAGCCTCCCTTACCTCCTATTTTTTGTAAATAGTACAGATGGATTAGACATGTGCAAAATTATATTAAGATTATTTACCTAGGCCATAGGTGTCCTACTGTTTACATATATATTCATGTTGTTATACTATCAAGTGAATTCTCACACATATGCGCCCACACATACATATATTTGTAATATGTTTGTATTATATCTGTACTTGTACCTGTAAATAGCGATCTCTACTGAAATCTTCCTTCAGTTCACATTTCTTTACAACAAACAATAGAGATCATTTGAACTAAATGACTCAGAAGGGTCATAAGTCTTTATCAGATTGTAAACAGAAACAACAGTATTCGTCAACAGATATTATATGCAAATGAAACAGATGTAAAGATTTAACCAACTGCTGTTTGAACTAAACGTTCCTAAGAAAGTCTTTCCATTAAAGTGAAACTTTCGACCTTAACCCCTTAGTGACAGCTGCGTGCGTACGCGGCTGTCGCCTTAAAACCCGGCTAACTTTTTTTTTTTTTTTTTTAAATGATTCCGGAGTCCCCTGGTACGTCCTCTGTCACTAAGTGACAGTTTTTACGGGACTTACCTGGTAAGTCATTTGTTGAGATGGGGTTAATTCAAGTTTGCATATTTGAAAACTGCATTAAAAACTGCCTATATGTCATGTTAACCAAAAGACCAGCATTAGTGATATTTCCATATGCTAATTAAGCAAATCACTTATGTTGTATATGCTAATGAAGCCTTTTCCGTGATGTGTCATATGCTAATAGAGGTTTCAATTATGCTTCATATGCTAATACAGCTTTGTGCAGTACCAGGAAGTGTTTACTTTCACTTTGCCCAGAAATAAAAGTGTGAATATCTCCTACTAGAGTAAAAGCCCGTGTACACGGGCCAAGGTCCGAGTAATGTTAACCCTTTGAGGCCAGAGGGGTGCGAAACTCATTGCTTTGCAACGTGTTGCGTACCCCTCTAGCACTCAAAGGGTTAAGAGGCCGCTAACTCACTGCTCCACACAATGCAGTCTTGCATCACCTCACTCACGCGATGCAGTCGTGCGCAGTAGACACTTCCCGAATGCGGGCAGTCTGTACTGAGCATGACTGCATCGTGACAAAGATCCTAGAGAATTATTATATAGGATACATCTGCTGGACTTTTGACATATAGGCAGTTTTTAATGCAGTTTTAAATCTGTAATCTTGAATTAAAGGGATAGTAATACTTAATTATTACTAATCCCTATATTAAAGTCCTATTAAAAATAAATGTATTGCCCCCAGTGTCATCCCTCAACCCTTTATGGTTTAAGAGATAATCACTCCTAAAGTTGCCCTCTCCCTTCTCCTTCCCCGAAGTCAGAGTTGTAGCTGACTGAAGGGAAATCCAGTCTTAGATCATCAGGCGGCTCTGCAGCATAGCCACGATCGCATTAATAAAAAAAAAAATATTTCACTAAAACGGTCTTCTACGTGTGCTTGCAGACCATTTCAGTGAAAGATTTCTTTTTTATTAAAGCGATCTTGGCTCTGCTGCAGAGCCGCCTGAAAGTCGTATGACTGGCTTCCCTGGCTTCCCTGCAGTCAGCTAGACTATGGGGAAGGGGGGAGGGAGAGGGCAACTTTAGGAGCGATTATCTCTCAAACCATAATGGTTTGAGAGATGACACTGGGGGCAATACATTTATTTTTAATAGGACTTTAATGTAGGGATTAGTAATAAGTATTACTATCCCTTTAAGGTGAAAGTTCTACTTTAAACAAATAAATAGCCACTTATTCTAGGGTATTCCCCCAAGTCTACAAATCCAGTGATCATAGTGTTGAAAGATCTACTGGTCCTTATACAATGCAAGAGAAACAATATTGAGCAAGTTAGCAATTTACAGGATTGATTCATAACTCGGTGTTTAAGAAGTTAAAGAAGTGCAGTTCTGGAGTAAATCAAATTAAAGGGGGAGATATACAAAAAGCCATATATTCGTATAGATTGAAATGTATCTTAAATGTTTGAATGCTTTGTGATGTACTGCAGACCTCTCTAGAATTCCAAAGGTTTAAAGCTACATTACAATCAATGGGAGTTTTTATTTGTTGCAAAATTGCACATCTTTAACCTACAGAATAAGGACCATATTTCAGTATTTTAAAAATATTCAAGTACTCAAATAAGCAAAACAGTTAAACATTATTTTTTCTACATTTTTATATTATCAACATTTTACCATTATCATTTTGGTACCACTTTCTGCCTCACATTCTATCATTGGAGATGGTTAATGTACTATCTACCTGATTAAAAGATCACATGATTTGTATCTGCTTCTTCCTGAGTAATAACAAACACAACAGTGTGAAGATGTTTTGTGGCTAAGCTTTTCCTGTAGGGCCCCAATATCCCTCACAGTCAACTGGCAAAAGCATTTTGTTTACTATGGAAATGGACAGGGGTGGGGGGTGCATTTCTTTGGTGATTTGCTGGTTATATGGCTCTATTACCTGCCCAGATAAATTCCGGGATTTGGGATTGAAGCCTTATAGAAGATAAGCAGAAAGGTATGGACAAGTTCATCTTAATAGATGTAATACATCATATCCAGGATAAACTGAATGAGTTATATCTTGAAAGATCAGCTACGAGTGAGTGGATAAGTGGAATGTACTTGGTAGAATAGAGCGAGTTGAATGTGGTCATTAGTTGTATTCTCAGGTATGTAACCTGATGGAAGGGCCATGAGAAGTTGACGTTCTAAAAGTTTTTTTTACAAGAGGAGGCAGAATAAGACTAAGGGCTTGGGGCCTGTGTTTATTTTGGAAGGCAGGTAATTTTGCTATGTGTCAAATTTGGTCATAATGTTCTGGATAGATATAATTGGTTTGAATATTGCCATGAGTATATCTTCAGCGAATAGAGAAGGTCTTTAATCCATATCCCCAAAGATGATACCAGAGATGTCTTATGTGAGCTGCAAGAGATTCAAGGCTCAAAATGAATGAGAGCGGGACTGGGTCTGAGAGAATGCCTTAGGTGGAAATGCTAGCTGTCATATCTGAGTAAAAGGCTCTTATTGGCAGCAGAAAATGTTGAGGGAAATGGAGGTGACAGAGGGTAGCAAGCATAAATTCCTAATTTAACCTGTCAAATGCTTTCTGGTCACTAAGGAACAATAAAAGTCAGTATATTTGTCTCTTCTGTGCATGATGAATCAGATCCGTTGTACAGCTGACACTATCAGAAGTTTACAATAGAATGGAAAGCCAGGACTTCTACCTAGATAGCACTGTAGGTAGGCTGGAGAAAAAAGGGAATCTAATTACACCCTTTTTCAAGTATAATGTAAAAGTCGATGATACACAGGAATTTATTGGAAGGCTCTAGCTGATCCTAAAAATGTCCTGATAGGTTCTCCTTGTATCTCTTTCAGGGATATAGTGGTGGCATCTACTGTGCAGGGGGGAAGTGCACCAGACTTGATGGAACCCGGAAAATGTTTGTTTTTTTTTGGGCCCAAACTACTTACATCATACATTTTTGTAGGTAGTAGTAGTGGCGCCCCACACTGTTTGCAGTTGCAATGTAGAGCCATGGGCTCCACAGTGGCTCTTCCAGTACTTCTAGGTGCACTGAGATGAGGTAATATCCGTGCACCCTAAAGTACCAGTGAAGTCACATTGGAGCCGATGGCTCCTCACTGAAAAGGAAAGCAGGGCAGAGCTGCACTACCACTGCTTACAGAAAAGTGGAAGGACAGCATGGGAAACATGAGCAGTGCAGCAGAGAATTTATGGGGGGGTGTAAGACAATGTGGCTGGGGGAAACAAGGAGGGGGGTCTTGTAAGAGGTGAATCTGGGGCGTGCAGTAGGCAGGACAACAAGACTGCTTGGGACACACAGCTTATGTGGAGAATCTGTGGCTACCATTATACAGGGGAACAAGGCTGGTGGGGGAATCTATTGCTACCAATGGACAGAGGAACAAGGATGGTGAGGGTCACACAGTACATGTGGGGCATTTGTGGCTTCCATTGGACAGGGGAACAAGGCTGGTTTGTTCACACAGTGGATGTGGGGAATCTGTGGCTACCAGTAGACAGGGCAATAAGGCTGGTGGGGTCACACAGTGTATGTGGGGATCTGTGGCTACCAGCGGGCAGAAGAACAAGACTGGCAGAGTCACACAGTGTATGAGGGGAATCTGTGTCTACCAGCGGGCAGAGGTATAAGGCTGATGTGGTCACACAGTGTATAAGGGCCATCTGTAGCTACCAGTGGCCAGGGGAACAAGACTAGTGTTCTCTGTCTGGTTCTTCTTCTGACTGCAGTGAAGATACACCTTTGAGTCTTAAGTGGGGGAACCAGGCATTTGGGCATATGTATTTCCACCAGTGTTGACCTGCAACAAGGTGTCACAGTTAGTAAGCAACACAAGAGTCAGACGGTATAGTTAAAATAATCTTTATTAAAATCAATCTAGAATAGCAATCTATATATATATATATATAAAATTATCGGAAGCCCACTGATCATAATACCATCCTTTACTTTAATAGCTTTCATCCCTCACATATCAAGAGGAGTATTCCCTTCTCACAGATGCTCAGGATTAAAAGAAATAATACACATCCTAAGTTAGCTTGTGAACAAATTGAAGAGTTATCTGACCGTCTCAAACAGAGAGGCTATCAAGAGGACCTTTTGCTTGAAGCAAAAAGAAGAGTTGCCAATTTAAACCAACAAGAACTTTTAATACCAAATAAAGAAAAAAAGAAATTGGATAGATTGGTTTTTCCTAATACTTATGCAACTAAAAGCAGAGATAGTCAACAAAAGATCAGACAACACTGGGATATACTATCAACTGATAAAAGTTTACCTCAAGAATTTCGAGAACCACCTCTGTTTAGTTATAAGAGAGGGAGGAGTTTAAGAGACATACTTATGAGGACTGATCCTATCACCTCATATACAGGACAATATTCTACTTAGTTACCAAAAGAGAAATTAGGATGTTATCGTTGTGGAAGTAACTGTACCACATGTCGATCTTTAATCACTGGAACTCAGTTTAAACATCCACATAGGAATAAAACCTTTAAAATTAACTCCAGATTGACCTGCACAAGTAATTACATTGTATATTACTTTGTGTGTCCTTGTAGCCTATATTATATAGGCAAGACTACTACAATGTTTAAGGAACGAATCGCTAATTATAGATGCACAATAAGACAGACGTTAACAACTAACAAGTCTGATAAACCTATTCCTAAACATTTTCTACAAGATAAACATTCATTAGCGGGTCTAAAATATATGATCATTATTGATTTTGAACCAATACTTCCACGAGGCAGTGATCGTGGAAAATTGTTACTTAGAAGAGAAGAACGGTGGATTTACCGTCTTAATACCAGGTCACCATATGGATTAAATGATCATATGAATTATGCTTGTTTTTACTGAATGGATGCTGGAATAAAGAGGTATGCCGCTTACCCAGTATTGATTGGGCATAGATCCCAGATAGAAGTCCCATCTGGGTGTTGCCAGTAAACAATCATTACGAGATAGGCTGAGTGGTATTACCTGGGACTCAGGCATCGGATATATTCAGAAGAATACTGGAATTACGGTATATTGGACCGCGCATTAGTTTTATAATGGGTAATTGACGATTATGTAAGTACACGTGATAAATATCACGTTGGAATAATATTTATTGAACGGGTCAACCAGGATTAAGGAAATTGACTAACAAACTTGTAGGTGTCTCTCTATAATAACATTTTTCGTGGATAATATCTAAAAAATCTCACATCGTTATATTACGTGACTTATGAGTGGATGTAACTTTAAAACAGGTGGCTTTATGAAGTACTGATTTGATATCCTCAATGTTGTGATCGATAAACTAATTGGGTCTTCAGGATAATATATTGGATGTTGTTTAACATTATATCGGACTCCGGACTTTGACTAAATAGGAGCTGGTTAGCGCTAGATGACCGAGATAATTTGGCCAAATCAAATCGAAGACGTTTTGATACGGACATGCCAGGATTAATATAAGTACTTACATTGTAGATCTCTATGCAATTATTGCTGAAAAGGTGCCCAATGGCTAATGGAATGACAACTCTTTGTAACAATAAGTGTGGGTACTTAATAAGATTGATTAATGTGATATGGATACAGACCTTATAAGATTGTTGTCAGTTTTGGGCATAAAATGTATGTGGATTCCTGTGAGTAAACGAATATGTTAGAGAAGCTTCATTAGTTTTATATATGTGGACTGTAGTTTTTAGACTAGGTAGGAACTGAATGACCATATGCTTTGAAGATATTTTTATATTAATTACATTGGATTCTTGCGCTATAACAATTGATAGGTGTTATTCCCTGGTGGGTTAACTCCGAATAATTATTTAATGGGCCTAATACTACATAGTTGATAGCCATTGTCCTATCTGTCCAGCATATTTAGGACAAAAGATAAATGTAGCATAGGTGTAACATTCTTTTCTTATATAGACAATAAATATAGCAGTCTACTATCTCAATGAGATTTTACATATTATTTGTTCTCAGGGGGTGTGACGTCACTTTCGTGCGGTGGTCATTCCGACTGCACGGTTGTGACGCCAGCAATGGTGGAAGGTGTTGTGGGTAATTATGGGGTTTATAAGTGTTTCACTGTATGTATTTCATTGTCTTGAGAAAGGTTCCAGTGGGAACCGAAACGTTGACAATTATTTTATTTGCATTAAAAATCTATGAAAAAGTCCTACTGGTGCTGCCTTATCGTCAATTCTTATATATATATATATATATAATATATATATATATATTTATATATATATTTCAGGAAGAAGCAGAGGGTAACCCAAGAGGCAGGGACTCTATCAGAAATAGGAGGCTAGGCCGAAGCCAATGGTAGTCTCCTATGCCAGAAGGCCAAGCGTTGACCCGAATGGTCTCCCCTAACGATGGTAACCAGGGAAAAGACTGACTCACGCCTGCAGTCAGTAAATCTAGAGTCTGCCAGTGCCACAGGTCTGCATCAGTTAGGATGTCCACTAAACAGGAGGCAACACCGAGGGTAGCTGGACAGAGTCCCAGGTCAGCACCAGGTTGGATAGTCAGACAGGCCAAGGTCATACACGGAGAGGGTAGTCAGCCAGAGCCACAGGTTTGCACCAGGATGGATGGTCAGACAAGCCAGGGTCATACACAGGATATCAGGAACAAGCTAAATACCTGTCATGCCCCTCTAGCTCCTACCTCCATGTCCCAGCCATCCTCCGCTGCTGGGGGCTTCCCAGATGCTCCACGATCACTGAGTAGGCCGAAGCCACGGCCTCGAGTAGCGGCGTCTGCCCGCGGTTGCGATCGCGATAGTGCGGTAGGCCTAAGTCATGGCCTAAAGTTGAAGGAGTCTCCAGGAAAGGTATCCACAGGGTGCCCAGATCAAACCATGGTGTTGTACACCTGTAGGGGGGGGAGGTGAAGCCTGCCTCTCTCATCAACTGTCCACCAATAGTGTGCCTCCAGGTAAACAGTGAGACAGGTGCTGTGGTTGCACACCCCTCTGTTGGCCAATCCAGTGAGAGGTTTGTTCAGCAGAGGGGAGGGGTGAAAACCCATGACACTATAAAAACCCCTCAGGCTGTGTCCACTTTGCTTCAGTGTTCCAGAACTTTGGTTCCTGTGTGCTCTAAGCTTCCAGTGCTCAGTTCCTCTTTCCTTGCTGTGCTACAGACCCTCTGCTGGATTTCCCAAAGCCTGACCTTCTGCTTGCCTCCTGGACTTCCCTGCTTGCCTGTTTCCTGACCTTGGCTAGTTTTACTGATTCTGCCTGATTGCTGCCTGCCCTGATCTTCTGGACTGTTTTTGACTACGCTTTGCTTAACCCTTGCACTCCCGTGCTGTCACTCCTACCTAGGTGTTCTACCTGTATACCTCTGTGGATCACCTGGTAGGGGTGTCTGGCAAGAGATAGCATTCCCTGCTCCTACGCTCCAACCATATCAAGCCTGACAATACAACTGCAATGAACAACAACGTAAGGGTAACTGGATAGAAATCCAGTTCTCTTAAATACCAAGAGCTATGAAGTAGATGCGAGGGGACTGACCAGATCTTCCTGTATAAAGTTGAGGCCTGCGTCAACACCCAGCCTTGCTCCCGTAACTGACGCATCTAGCTAAGATGCGTCAAACGCCTGCATCCATCCTGCGTCATCTAGAACCGCCGAACCACCTAGCCAGATGACGCAGACAGCCACTACAAATGCCAAGCGCACCCAGACCCAAATCCCAAAATGACGTGCGGGATGATGCCGAAGCGTCAATTCGAAGATGTGATACAAGGGAAGTGGTACCAGGGAAGATTCCTTATGTAAGTACAATGATGCACAGTGATTCTGGCTAGTGCCCTCTCTTTCTTTCTTTCTTTGTTTTATACATATACTAGTTGAAGAGCCCGTTACACGGGCCACAGTGCCACTGCCAGCCGGTAGCGGGGCAGTCATGCACAGTAGAGACTGCCCGCGCCGTGACTGATACAGAGCGGGATGCTTTTCTGAGAGTCCCGCTCTGTATCAGCCTCGTCACGGGCAGTCTCTACTGCGCATGACTACAGCACACACAGCAATCTCTACCGCGCATGACTGTGTCGTTACACACGTTTTAGCAAATTATTATATAGGATATATGGGCAGCAAATGGTCTGAACTGGCTGATTCATGCATTCCTCTTATTGAGATATATTTAATGACTGCTTCAGACGCATTACAGAACTTATTAGAGACAGCTTCTTTTAAATAGGAATAAGTGATTGAGAGAACAAATTCTAACTGGGTCTATGCTTTTGCAGTAATATAAATGTTTATCCTTCTCTTTCAGATGAATTCTCTTATTGCCTAATTAAGGATAATACCATAATGAAATATCTGGTAAAGTTGTCAGAATACAAATGAATAATGTAACTGGTACAAGAACATTTCACCCATTGCATTTCTCTTTTCAAATGTCATCATTTTGGAGCCAAAACAATCATAACTCTGAAGCACCTTTTTCTTTAGTCTAAATAAAAAAGTGGTCTGAAATTTGAAATGTTATTAAAAAAATGATCTATTTATATAGACTTTATAATACTGAATGTCAGATAGGTGGCTTTGTTTTGCAACACAAAGTAGATCAATTCTGGGGTAAAACAGTTGCAGCATAGGTGACAACAATTTTTTCAAACTCCTGTTGATAAATGGGGCTTTTAACCCCTTCAATGTTAGAAGTCTCTGAAACATTGTTTTCGGAGACCTCTCCAAAACGTTTACAGCCCCATTGAAATTTTGAGAATTTTATAATCGTTTCTTGTGGTGCACTTGGCGTGCCTCAGTATCGACTACTTTTTAATTGTGTAACATTACCTGTGCATGCTGTAGTCATGTGAATATGGGGTTAAAACTCTCTGCTCCATGAACATTTCTGTTCCTTATGTGTCTTAACCCTTTGAGTGCCAGAGGGGTACGCAATGCGTTGTTTACCCCTCTGGAATTCAAAAGTTTAATGGCATATAAAATATGTAGCTATATAGACAAACGAACGGCCATATGAAAGTGCCCATATAATTTCAAGTTAATGAGACAAATTATTTTTGATCAGGGCTGGATTTACATCCTAGGCTCCCTTATCTCCACCCATAGTCACACCCACACTATTCAGATGATACCACCCCCCATCCCATCCAATGTTTCCTGGCACAGCAACAAGCAATAAGATAAGAAAGCTTTAACCCCTTGGTTACTAGAGAGATCTCCAACGCATTGATCTGCACTATGTTGGAAAATTCTCTAGATTCCAAATAATAAAATTAAAAGTGCTATAAAACTGGTGCAGGGACAATGAGATTGCTCAGGCTACACCCACAATGTGGGTGTGGCCAGCACAACTCTGGTAGTTGCCTAGGAGCTCTAAGTAGTTACCTACTCTTCCTAATGGGAAATCTGACCCTGTTTTTAATTAGATGTCCCACTGAGTGCCGAAGGGGGATGCAGTACATTGCTCTGGTACTAAAAGGGGAAATATCTATAGACCACTCTGGCACATACAATAATTGCAGCTATTGCTTATACTCATAATGACCTTAGATAAATACCTTAAACATAACAGGTGTATATAGAAACAAAAGAGCTGGGTATTAATGTCAACACTAATAAACATCATTTGCGCAAATCAGCTTGAGCTAATGAAACATAATTCTTAGAATTGCTGGGTTCTCTATTTGATTTTACCTTGGAGACACAGTAAGCACAAAAGTAGTAAACAGAATCCTGCTGTTTAACAAGAACAGCCTGAAAGATAGATACATGTACTTTGTTTCAAATAGAAAACACAATGTTGTAGATTTATCAAATGGTACATGACTAAACCCTGAGGCACCCCACTTACAACGTTATAAATTTAAACCAACTTGAAAAGGATCTACTTGCAAACCACTCTCTGCATCCTATCATGAAACCAGTTCTCTATCCATGAACAGATATCATCGCCAAAGAATTTTATTTTGTGCACTAACCAGCTTTTGCAGAACCTAGTCATACTACATCAACATTTACAAATTCTGTTGCCTTCTTTACATACTAAATGATGCATCTAACCCTTCTGACATAGAAAAATTAAAATCCTTCTTCTTATTCCTTATTTCCTTTGTTAAGCTACATTTGTCTTAATTTGTTTCTCTTGTATGTATGTATGTGTATATAAACAGATTTCCACTCCCCAATATTAGGTGGTTTGTATTAATTGCCCATCAACATATTTTTACTATAAGAAATTAGTATCTGAACTTTGTCACTGTAACATGCTAATAGCTCTGTCATGTACTGTACTGCAAAAATCAACACTACAATCATTTTGTCCACCAAATGTTCTTGGTCAGAAGGGAAAGGGAGAATAAGTAGGAGGAGTGCATGGACATGTAGGTGGTAGTAAAATTACTTCTACCTAAATTAATGTAGTTTATAAAACTTTTTTTCTGGCTACCAGCCAACTCTGTATGCATCACTGATATATTTGTACCTGTTAGTGCTAGAAGTGATATTACTGGAGATGTCTTCTCCAAGGAGGCACTCCTAGTGTAATATAAAGTTGTAAATATCTGTTACTTTTACCAACAGCAGCCAGAGGAATTGTACTCACAAAGCCAGTGTGTGGTAGTGACACTTATATGCCCTCCAGAAGCATATGCAATCTTTAGATTGTCCAAAAAAACAGTTATCCTTTCAGCATCTCTTCAGATACAACATTGGTATTAGGAGGCTCCTCTCATATCATCCCAAAGGAATGGAACATGTATGGAAAAGAACAAATAGATGGCTTCCAAATAGTGCCTGATTACTACAGCAGAGGAACAAAGAAAACAATTATGATTGCACTCACATTTGTTGATGGTTAACCTGTGGTATATGCTACATGTTAAGTAGAACAGCTTTCAGAGAGAGAGTCTCATCTCTGCTCAGGTAAACTTCGTAAAACAGTGGCACTACTTCTCCCAAAACCATATACTCCAAGGTTAGTGATCCAAACAATATTTGTAACAGCTCTGCACTGCTTTATCAGGAATAAATTACCTTTTCAAACAAGCAAAGGGAGCTTTTTTTTATAGAATTTCAATATTTGCACATGACAATAAATTATGCAGGATAGTTAATTCAGAAATGTTTGTGCTCAACAGTACATAAAATGGCAGATTGCACAAACAAATGGAATCTGAAATTGTATGTAGTAAAGTGTAAATTTAGGCATTTTGGGATGGTTATACCAGGGCTTAAAATTGGAAGTCCTTTGCTACTAGCCAGACCTGAAAAGTTACTCTCCACTGCAAGCCATAACATAACCACCTGGACTGAATTTCTACTCGCCAGGGCTAAATTTTCACCCGCCATTGGCTAGTGGAAATTTTGAGCCCTGGTTATACTACTGCTGACCTTTATGGAATCATTCTAGGAGACTGATAGAGAAAGATCGGAGAGTTCTTGTAAACGGTAAACTTGGAAATAATGTTTAGTGTCATACTGCAGTAGAAAAGCAAAAAAGTCCTTTCTTGCATAAAAAGGAGTATTGAAGCAATAGCAGATAATATCATTTGCCACTGTACAAATTGTTGGTAAGACCTCACACCAAATCTAAAGTGCAGTTTTAAGTTCTGAAAAAATATATTCTAGAACTGGAGAGGGTCAAGAGAAGAGTAACAAGATAAATTATGGAAACGGAGGACTGAAGTATGAAGAACATCTAGCCAAGCTTGGTTTATGTATTATAGAGGCTTTTGTACGTTGCTGTATGCCTCATTCTGCTAAACAAAAATTCATCACTTATGTTGACTTAGGACTGATAACTTTTGCTTTCTACTGTGGATTTACCCACTTTGGCACAGTAATTTTACAACAGTAATTCTCACACCCATAGAAAGCAAATGTGACAACTGGATCAAAACTGACAAAGGTCTACAGAAAATCTCATTGTTATAGTAATAAGGTAGGCATTATCACGTGTTTGTTTTTTTTTTTGGCCTTGTGAATTTTCACAATAAAGAGGAAACCTGTTTTTTTGCATAGAAATTCTCATAAAAATGTCATTTTTGCCTTTCCCTAATCTGGTTTAAAGGTTGTCAGCCAGATTTAAAGAGACAGGAAGAAGCAGGGACTACTCAACATACCCCTTAGCATTAAAGAAGAGGAATTGTTTGGATTAAGAGGACAAGAGCCATGAGCACCTATGGCATATGAAGCAGTTTGGATAGGGGGAGTCTTATTTAACGTATAATTCCTCTAATATATTGTGCAATTGTTTGACCTACTGTCATTTAGTGATTGTTGTACTATTTATTACTGTATATTACATTTGGAACTTACTTTATATTGTAGGAACGGGCGAAAACTACAGTCTTCCCCTGTGCCAGATTTCCTGTTATTTTAGTACTATACTAGTTTTAAAGCCCGTGTACACAGGCCAACACTGGCGGTGCTGCAATCATGCGCAGTACTGACTGGCTGCGCCACAGCTGATATGGAGCTGGGCGCTTCAGATTCAGACCGGAGTCCTCTCTGCGCACCTTCGTGGGACCAAACGGTTCCAGGAAGGTGTACAGAGAGAACTCCGGTCTGAATCAGGAACACTCCGCTCTGTATCAGTTGTGGCTCGGGCAGTTTGTACCGTACATGACTGCAGAACATGCAGCCGTCAATGGGAATTCCCTTAGAAGGAAAATTGTGCCATTCTACATCTGTTTCAATATAATTTCTCCTATTTTGTTATTCCTTAAGCATGTTTCACAGATTCTACAGTTAAATGGTAAAAGTATAGGGGTGAGGGGATACAGTTCCTATTGATTTCAGTGGGACAAAAACAGATCTTCAAAATGGGAAATCCAAAGGAAGCCTTTTTGTTTTTTTCTGGCAAATTTTTAAGTTATTCTATGCCATCATCCTTTCCCATTATATTGCAAATTCACACATACAAAGTAAAATAGGGCTAAACATGCTGATAGAGTTCTTTAATGTAAATATTTAGAAAAAAACCTATAAATTCCTTCCATTTTTTTAACAGTCATGCACTGTAGAGACTGGCCGAAAGCACATATGCTCCCAGCACACAACTCCCAACATTCTGTGCATTCGGGCAGTCTCTACTGCACATGACGGCTTCTGACAAAAATCCTAGCAAATTATTATATAGGATGATGATTTCTCTCTTTAAGAGCCACAGGGGTGTGTAATCCTCTGGTCCTTCTGGGATTAACCTATTTCTAACACTGTGAATAAAATAGTTTTCCTTACAGATCTAATTATCAGCACAAAGATAGAAAATAAAAAAAAAAACATTAGTTACACAAAATATACTTGAAATAGAAGAAGATAATAACAATTCCTCTAAAATTGAAAAAGAATCAGATATGTACATAACACCTGAAGAGTCAAATGGCAGCATGTATCTGTGTTTTTTAACTCAGTTTTTAATCATAAATTATATTTTTGCCTCTGTAATCCTCTCATATTTATGTATGTATGTGACTAAGTCTAACCAAGCCTCTAGGCACTGAAGAAGGAAAAGCAATGAAACTGCATAATATTGATTTAATAGCTAGTAAAATCAGAGTATAAATGTATATGTATGAGTATGTGTATTTAGAATATTATAATTCTAGTATATAGCCTGTCATAACACACTCACCAACACACAATCACATCAGCAGACAAATTTGTGCACAAACACTATTATAGCTACTGCTACTCATAGCCACAACTACACCATGAGAAACACAACTACACCATGACATAGAAACACACACTAGGATAATTAGGATTTTAGACATTCAATTTTACCTGCTTATTTTACCTGCTTATCCTTGCTAAACTAGAGGCAATGCATTCTTGCTATGGAGATGTATTAAAAGAAGATTAAACTACTGGCAAAGACACAAAAACAATATGGAACACAGCTAATGCTAGGTGAAATTTATAGTTAAAAAAAGCAATTCACTCTTTGTTATGGGGCCTCAGACATAGAAGCAGACACAGTAATATGTTCCTTGTAATCTAGAAATATAAAGTTATATATCTCACAAGTTTCTGTCTTTGTGTCATACCACTGAATGTCTCAGTCTCTCATCTCACCATGCCTAAATATCTTACACACTTCTCTCTGGCAGGTGGGATCTTGATCTGTAAAGATTACTGAGGGTCTAGACTGATCTTGCATTTGGAGTGGTCCTTCATTCGGTGAGGGGGAGCTTTTATTCTGGCAGGTGGACAGGCTCTGGATACAGTAGGCTAAACATGGGCTTGATCTGGTGAATTAGGCATCATCTCTTTTTAAATTGTGTGCCAATGGCCTGTCTTACACACTAAAAAAGTGTACAGTTTTCAGTTGAATAAAAGGGTCTTTAAGTTTTGAATTCCAAAAATGTCTATAATACATTGCAAATTTTCTTTTGCCACTTACCCTGGATGTGATGTGAGAAAATGTTTTGTGGTCAGATGATACCAAGATAGATCTTTCTAACCAACACTCAAAGCTCTATGTGTGGCACAAACCTAACACTGCCCATGCCTCAAGACTTACCATCCCTGCAGTATAGTGGTAACAACATCATGCCATGGGGATGTTTCTCATCAGCAGGGGCTGGATGTCTTTTTGAAATAGAAATAAGAGTGGATGGAGCAAGATACAGAAAAATACTGCAAAAGAATCTGCTTCAACCACAATAAAACTGAAATGTGTTGCTGCTAGAAGACAAGATCCAGACTCGGTTCCAAGATCTGTCCCTGATTTCAGCAACAATAACAGACTATGTGAGAATCCTGGGATGTCTACTGTCTGGCCTAGAAGCAATCAGTCAAGATAACGTTCCCTTCTGACTCATCCTATGTCTCTGTCCCCTCAAACGAGGAAAGACCACCACTTGTTGAATCCCACTTCCCTGTGGGACCTTAATCTGGGGCTAAGCTTTCTTCAGAGACTCCCCTTTGAGTCTCTCTCTTTTTCTGTTTTTGACACTTAAAATGACCTTCCTTTTGTTTCTGTGTGAAGAGTTGCTGAACTGTAAGCTTTGTTTTGAAAGGGTGCTCCTTTGTATTCCTAGAGGTTTCTTACCAAAAATCGTATCTGACTTTCACATTTACCACAAAATTTTGTCCTGATTCTTCCAACAAACAGAAATAGGATCATCACCTTTTGGGTATGATTTGATGCCTTAAGTATTATGTGCATCACACACAGCCATTTAAAAAGGCAGATTCACTTTCTGTCATTTCGGAAAGCCCTAGATTTGGTAAGACTGCATCCAAAGTCACTATTGCTTCTTGGATCAAGTCTACATATGACAAGCATATGTAATTAGAAAGAAAATTGTTCCTTTCTGAGTCACTTTGCACTCCACCAGATCTGTGGGTCCCCTAGCCTACAAGAACTAGGACTCTGTCAAACAGCAGTGTGAGGTGGCAGTAGTCATCTTTGCACACATTGAACAAACACTACCATAACAATGTTCCTGTGTTCCATGTGGACTAAGAGAAAAGGATTTAACGGTACATTCACTAGAATCCTAATTTCCCAACATAAAACCAAATGCCACCTTGCAATAATTAATTTGAGTTTCAGGGTTTTAAAATAAAATATCATACAGAGCGAAATTATAATGTACCCTATGTAATTCAGTAACATGAGAGAAATGGTCAGGGGTTAGCATACTTTTACAAGTCACTGTATATGCATACCTCCCAGGTGTCCCTGTTTAGGAGGGACAGTCCCTCTTTAAACCCCAAATCCCTCTGTCCCTCCTTCCCATCCTGCTGTCCCTCTTTTTAGGAAATCAGACTGTGTGGTGTGTTTATAAATGTATCAAACTGCTCTACAACAATAAAACTCAAATTAATGTTTGTTTAAACATCAGTATATGTATTTATAAATTAGTCTGTGTAAATAAAATACTTTGGTCTTGTTATAAGTCATTTATTAGGTTACACAAGGAGGTGTCAATAGGTCATGAAATAGCCTAAAAATTATTGGTAATGCCACACCCACCAGCCATGCCCCCGGCAACACCCCCTAAAACACAAGTGTCCCTCTTTGTCAGTTTGGGAGGTATGTTGGGAGGTATGCATATGTATGCAAGAGAGATAATGTGTACAAATGAACATTATTAAAATGTGAAGGCCTCACCAGTACATGCTAGCACCTATAGATTAAAATAAAGCACCAAATAGATGACTTTTTGCCAGCAAACAACATACAGTTTTTAAATTAAGAAGCATTTTGTTTTGCCTTATTTAGGGTATAGCAAATTTTGTTGAAATTAGACAATCTGCTCATGCTGTTAGGAAATGCTGTGCAAATACATAAGTTGGATTTTAAGTAACAAAATATTGGTTACTGCATAGCTTAAATTAGGTTTAATTGACTAACACTGATACGTCTGTTTTGTTAAAAAGCCATATTGTCAGCAATTTAAAAGGAACATTTACCAAATATTTAGATTTAGTTAACTGTAATTAGGAATGTGTTAATCCTACAAAAGAGAAATATATATTGTCACAGTAGTGTTACAATATAGCAAAAAAGGGGTTAAATTTGTGTTCCACATTCAAACTCTGTGCATTAACCTCTAAAATGTTATGTTTTAGTATTTTCTTAATCAGGTCCCTCTGTCTAGCTAGAAAAATTCCAGTACAAAATAAATAAATGTGGGTCTGTATAAGATATGAATCTGCTATGGTTCAGTTCATGATTTGATTTGTCAAATCACCTAGAAAGCTCTGGATTTGATAAGTGTCTACATCTATGTGTGTATCTTTGTTTTCTGGCATTAAACAAAAAAAAAAAAAAAAAAGAAACTCTTACAAAGCAGCCATTTCAAAAATGTTTCATGACTTAAAGGGCAAGTATCACCTGATAGTTGCTCTATCAGCAGGTCTGCTACCCTGGGAGCACAGTTGTTGATTAAGATGTGATCTCCATTATGAGCCCCAGTACACCATCAGAGGAGTCTAAAAGGAGACATCTGATACACCCCCAGTGTATTTGTGCTGCATCACTCAGAAGAGTTTCCTGTCCTGTATGATGCAGGTCCCCAAAAACCCACTGTATTGGTCTTGAAAGAGCAACAGAGAGTGTCTATGGGGACTGCGCACACAACCCAGGAGATTGTGGGTGAGAGCCACAAACATACAGATTGCTTTTCAGTCTTTGAGTGCCAAATATTTAAGGAACCAAATAAGTTATTGGCTTAGTCATTAAAGGGAATAAGCTCCCTGAACTAGTTTCAGTCATGCTTTTGGTTTGTGGTGTGTAACATAGTCTTGGTAGAATTAATCTTATCATTAGGATGCAGAAAGAACAGTTTACAGTTTCTTCAGAAAAGACAGTAGAAGCAATTACTCTTTATTTGGATAAAACATTAAAGATACAGAAGTAAGGTTAGAGAGCAGTTGGTTAGTTATTGAAACTGGATTAATTGATAGACCTCCAGGGCAAGATGAAGAATTAGGTGGAGGATTGATGAATGAAAAAATGCATTCATATGCTAGATGTTCCTGATGCAAAATCAGGAAGGAATAGGTACATCCTGGATTCCTTTATTTAATACTTAGAAACTGTGATATATTAACAGATGTGTTTGTGGAAGAAAGCTTAGGGTCCAGTGATCACCAATCAGCGTAGCTTAGAAAATCAGTAATAGTACACTAAAACAAATATTGTATATCTTAGGATGCTTTTTCATACATGGGATAGAGTTTGAGTGACTCACTGTCAGCAGAAACTACTTTTTTGATGGGATTCCTTAGGCTTAATCAGCTGCACATCACTGACCAGGCCCACTAAAAGTTAATATGGACATCTTGGATTTTGTGATTTCTCTTGGGCATAGAGAGTTTTTCTGACATTTCAGTGATTGTTTGTGGGCAGGACCAAACTGATATGAATATGGAAATGTTTTTTCTCTAATGGCACAAGGTAGTGGAAAACACAACTGAGCATTTTCCTGAGGGGGCACCATCCCCATTAATTAATTACTATGTGTTTTTCTCATTATACCCTCATCAGACATCTTTTTTTTATTTCCTATGATGCATGGTATTCCAGGCATGAGCCCGTGCTTTCTTTGTGACTAGAGGGAATCAGCAGCACCTCATTTATGAGGCCTAGTAATAGCAGAAATGACTTCTGGGGCTTTGCTAGTTCATTAATGGAGACAGGATTTTCCTGATATTTCTGTGCTGGACTCTTTGTGAGAGGGACTACACTAATATGGAAATCTATTTTCTGTAATGGGCCAAGGGAATGTAAAATATGACTAATTAACACCCAAGGGCAGTTGGATTGCAGTTGTGACAAGGCCTTACATCCAAGGAGGCCAATCATCCCCTGGGCCTCAATATATTCTTGTTATGGAGAATTCTTTTGTATTGGGGGCCCAACACAGTGTTCCCTCCAAGCCTTCCAATGATAAATTATGCCACTGGCAGCACCTGGGTGGGAACCATCAACAAGAATACACTGTTATTATTCATTCTCATTGTGCATTTGTTATACCTCTTTTGTTTAAAGAGGATGTTTACCTCCTTCACAACTTTGCCTAAAGTGTATCCTTTTTTTTAAAAAAATCCTCTCGTCTGGAGAAATTAAAAGATTAAATGTAGCTCTGTACCTACTTCCGGCAGACAGTGTTGAAAGGATCTGTACTGTAGTCCAGCCTCCTCCGATGATGGACGATGTCTGCCTGTAAGTTGCAGCACTCTCATTGGCCAGAAATCTATCTCTACCAATGAGATCACTTCAGCTTAGAGACAGACAGCCTCTGTCATCGGAGGAGGCTGGATAGAAGCTCAGACTATGGTACAGATCCGATCAACACTGTCTGCCAGAAGTAGGTACAGAGCTACATTTAATCCTTTAATTTCTCCAAACGAGCGGATTTTTTTTTTTAAATAAAAGGATACACATTCCATTATTTATCATTTATAAGGAAACGATCTAGACAAAGTTGTGAAGGGGGTAAACACCCCTTTTAATATACGCTTTATGAGAGCTAAGAAAGAGTTTGGGGACACAATGAGGGAAGACCTACATTACTTCAAACTAGTGTGACAGAGTCCCAGGTATAGTGATGGAGGGTGTATGTATATCTCCCCCAATCCTGCAGGGTATCTACCCTGATTTGCTCAATGAAATAGATTGTATGGGTAACTTGGTGTACATTGCAAAACTATGTGTTTTGGGTCAGTGCTCCACTCTACAGTTTCACAGTAACTGACATGTCAGGTGAGGAATCCACACCAGGAGTTCTATCGCTCCCTGTTTCTCACTCACCTGCATCTGGTAATTAGTGGAGCAAGCAGGCATATATATTTCCCCCCTGCACGGAGCCATTCTCTCTGTCATTTTTGTTTGAGTTCCCAGAGAATAAGGATTTAACCTCTGAAATCCTGCAAATTGTGGAGTTAAGTTGTGCCTGCTGGACTGTGCTGTTGGATGTTTATCTCTTGAGCTGTAATCCGACTAGTAGTCCAAATACAGTCAGGAGCTGATATGTTTAGTTAATGCTCTGAAGAGCAAGAATTTTGTTTTGTTTGCGAAGCTGCTGTCTCACCACTTGGATACAAATAAACAGGCACAGACTTGATTTAACCTCCTCCTGTGTGTGAAGTGTCTCTGCAACCTAGAAGGCTGGTCCCAGAAGGTACAACACATTAAAAGGTACTTTTGTCACACTAGTCACATGCTCCTGAAAGGTGGCAAATATAATTTTTTAAATAGGTTTTAAAATCAATTAACAGGTCATTATTTATAAATAGTAATGTTAGAAAAACTTTTCGAATTGTGGGTTTTTTCTCTCTAAGGAGGCAGTTAAATTTACTGCAGGACAAAATCTTCACACGGATGGAGGTTAGAATAAACTAAAGAAGAAAATAAGCCTGGTGAATGCATACTTATAAAAATTCCCAAGAAAACTTTAAAAATCAGTTCAAGTAAATATAGGTGTACGTTAACTGTTGGTTCTAGTGCAATATAATAAGCACACCATTTTCATCTTTTACAATGTGTCTTACATCAATAGCAAGTCTCTAGTAATATGACAGAATGTTTGCCAGATGGCCAGCTCTAGTATTATGAATCCACAAGGCTCCTTTATTAAATAAAGCTGAAGAGGAACCATTCTTCAATGACATCAGAAATGTTAGATGGCATTGTCCAACCCCTTCATGATGGCATTTGAGACATTAAAACATGAGCTTTCTACTCAAGCTGATGGTTGCATCGTTTGTTACTGTCAAGTCTGGGACCAAGAAGCAATGTCAACTTGTATTTTTGTGTATGTATATGTTTGTGTGTATAATTGTTCCTTTTAATGTAAAATAAGACTGTAAAACAAACCCTGCTATAGATACATTTGACAAAGTGTAAAAACACAATTTTAACTCATTAAAGGGACAGTAATGTCCCATAAAAATGATTAGAGTTTTGTAGAGATTAAAAAAATAAGCCTAATGCCACAAATCCTATCTCTCAAACCACTATGGTTTGAGAGATATCCTCTGTTAAAGTTCCCTCCTCTTCTCTTGACGTTAGTTATAAGCTGACAGCAGGAGTTCCTGGTCCAGGAACCGACAAGTGGCTCTTCAGCATAGCCACAATAGCGTGATTTAAAAAGAAATACTTCTTTGGAATGGTCTACAAAGTGTGCCTGGTTTGCAAGCACACTTTTTAGACCTTTCCAAAGAAGTAATTATTTTTAAATCGTGCTATTGCGGCTCTGCTACAGAGCCTCCTCATGTCAGCTGACACAGATCTCCTCCTATCAGCTTTACAGCTTGACATCAGGAGAAGAGGAACTTTAGCGGAGGATATCTCTCAAACCATAATGTTTTGAAAGATAGGATTTGTGGCATTTAGCTTTTTTTTTTAATCTCTACAAAACTCTAAACATTTTTTATGGGACATTACTTTACCTTTAAGGATGGCCCACAGGGCATTTATTTATTTTTTTGTAGATTAGATTCAGGGGTCCCCAAGTGGCATGTAGCCACGGGGGGACCCCTGATTTCCCTGACGTGCCAGGACTGCCACTAATCCTCCATGAGGGTCCTGGCAAGTCTTTGGTCCTTAAGGGGTTAAAAATAACAAAATTCCATAAGTGAATTATGGTTAGTAATATTACTAGCCACAATAAACTAAAAAAAAGCAATTTAAAAAAAGAAAATTTAAAGATGTGACATCCCACTCACTTCATTTGTTTTGAACAGAAGATATGGTAGACTATATAGTTTCATATAAGGAAATGGAAGCACAGATACATAGAGATGAAGGCATATGCAAAATGTCACTTCAACATTATATGATTATTTGCTATATAAACTGGTTTCACTTTCTTGAAAAACCCAGCCAGCTGTTTCCCAGCAGGGAGAATCCCCTCTTTTTAGACACAGTGGCCAGCACCTAAAGGTACAGATGACCTCAGACTTATCTTCATCTCTCAGCCTCTTTGTAAAACATGATTCCATAGCCACAGCCTCAGGCACAATGTCATCCTTGTCAAATGTGGCTTGCATCTATTCCCCGAAGATAATCCAACAAGCAGTCAAAGGCATGTGGTATGTGTTGATCCCAGCCTCATCTCTACCTCTTACCAAGCCTGCTTCATTTGTAGATTAGTTGAAGAGTAAGCTTTTATGCGAGTACTTGAGTGTCTGGGCATAGGTAAGTAGGTAGATGTGCAAGTATAAGTATACAAATATGTATGTCCTTACTTCCCCTACACTCAGGTGCAGATCTTTTGACCATATTCTGTATTTGTTGATATATGTTTATATATATATATATATATATTTATATATTTAAATCCCAGTGAATAATGACATATTCTCATGCTTGATATAGAACTGAGAGAAAACCAAATTTATTTTTTATTATTATAAAATTGGTGCGGTGTAGTCCAGTAGCTCTACTCAAAGTGATGAATTTGAGTGCCTTGGGTCATCTCTATAGAGCTGTTCACTGAGGACCAAAAAAGAAAAATCACACACAGGCATACCCGCATGGACACACATTTACATGCATAGGTGTGATGATACATCTATAGCCAGCAGACCTTTCTTCCATGGCCAATTTAAAAAACACAGGGCAGCAGGCTACTAGAGTTTGAAAATGTGGATAAGCATTATGAAGTAAAGTTGAAATTAAGTGCAGGGGCAAGAAAAAGATGGGTTCTGCAAATCCCTCTCTTATTTCTTCCCTTAACCCTTTTACTGCCAGAGTTACCTGAATAGCATTCGCAAGCAACACATTTCTGAACTTTTATGAATTCAAACATAGTCAGATGGTGTTTGACACCAAAGTGACAAGGGAAGAGATGTGCTAAGGTGTGATAAAGTGGTGCTAAACAGGAATTAACTTTTTCAGTAATATCACTTCCCTAATTCCTATGTTATTCTGTATAGACAATGCACTAACAATTCTCCATTCTGAGAAATCTTAGTGCATTGACTCCATAGAACAAATAGTAACTAGAGAAGTGTTATCCCTGGAGAAGTTATCTACACTTTATCATCACTTTATCACATCTTAGTTCATATGTCCCCTGGTCTTTTTATGCAAAGCGAGGTTCTTGGAAAGCAAGCAATTCCCATGTCCTCATCACATACAGATGGACCACTTTGAAGGTCAAGTTAAACAAAAAGATAATTTTTCTGTACAACAAATGACAAATTTTCATGGTCTTATGTTTATATTGTCATTGTTGTTTGATAAAATGTAACCCTTTAAGACCAGATGGGTAGTGTGCAATGCATAGCTTTATAATGTTTAGTGTTTCCCATCTGTTTACATATAGGTGAATGCTTATTTACATATAAAATGCACAGGCATACATGTTGTTTAACTCTTTTAGCGTCAGAGAGCCATACTCAAAGGTACTCAAAGGTTTAAATCCCAACATAAGTTTTCATGACATACACATTTAGGTAATGACTTAATAAACGTTTTGTTAAATTATTTTACAGATAATCTTATTCATATGTAAATTATCATGCAAAGCTTGACTCATATAAAATTGTGCATAAATATATAAAGCCCTTAAGTACTAGACGAGTGTACTACATTTTGTGAAGAGGTTAAGATGAAATGCTTTTATGGGAGAAACATCTCCAACATACTGTTGAGCATTCAAGGGGTTAATTAATCTTGTACACTTTAACAAATAGAATAAAGTCAGATTTATACTATGATATTTTACATCTAAATGATAATGATGTGAACTATTTGTTCTTCCATCTAATACCATGACAAAAAAGATAGTATCAATTTAGCAATCAAAACCTCTGTAAGTGCAGTATTTTTAATAATTAAAATCAAAGCAAGATGACTAACCCCCACTCCCAAATGAAAGTACTTAAATAGCCCTTCTTGGGATTTTGGCATCTCTGGGTGCAATCCCCTTACTGCCATTGTTGTGCTTTCTATGCATTCGTATCCTGATGTCTCCTGTTTGATGTTTCCTCTGAAATGCTGTTATATTAATTATGTCTGAGATAAAGGAGTCCAGATATATCAGATTGTTCTTCTTGAAAGTCCCTGCACATTGTATTAAATATATAAGGATCAAAAGCTGGCACTGACACTAAACCCACGAGGACAGTCTTGTAGCTTCAATCTCACATTGAAAAACAGACAAGAGCTTCAGGGAAACTCAACTGGTGAAGACTAAAGAATCAAGTCAACAGTCATAAGCTTAAGATCTTGGAAATGATCCTGTGAACAAGGCTGTCCTTGTGGGTTTAGTGTCAGTGCCAGCTGCTGATTCATATATATTTATTACTTTGAATAAGAGAGTGGTTTCACTCCTTTTTGAAGCAATGGCTGCAGGACAAAACCTGAATGAGAAATCTAGAGTGGTGGAGCACCTCACACCTATATAGACTGAGCTGAATCTCTGACTGAGCACCTCCTGATTTATTTTACTGTGATCCTCCATAGTGTAAGCTAATGTGATATATTGACTCCAATATAGCAAAGGAACCAGTCAGAAGCAAAGGGAAACAGTGGAGGGAGAAAGAGCGGGAGACTCGTGCAAATGGGGTTCCTTTTAGATTTTATTAATTATTTCACTCCTTTTACCCTGTATTCACTCCAGACAGTGGGTGTTGTTATACCTAAAAAAAATGAATACACAGCACTACATAGTTATTTTCATATAAGCGGGCACCTAAAGTAGCTGGATACACTTTTTTGTATCTTTCTTTTATGGATCTCAGTGATGAAGTGTGAAAGAGCTGTGAGTACACTATTTAAATGCACTTTACCATAACCACACTGTAGTCTTGTACACACATCTACTCACTGTACAGTGTAGGTGTTAAGGGAACACTAACATCTAAAATGGTCTAGGGTTATACACACAAATACCCTGTACTCCTTGCTACCCTTTGTAAAAATTCCTGTGTTTCCTTGTTACCCTGTGTAAAAATCTAGTCTTATATACGCTCTTGAAGACTCACATTTGTGCTTTTTTGTGCTCCAAATACAAAGGAATCTTGATAGGACTTTCAGAAGCCTTTCTGAATAGAATCAGATAATACAGTATTAGCATTAGCTGCTCACAGTAACTAGGGTCTCTGTAAGATAGTCTACACATGCATTAAATATACACGTTTATGATTAGATTATAGGGATTTAACTACATTTTACAGTTGCTAGCTATCAGTAGATGATGTTTAAAGTTATATAATCTGATTTTATTTTTTGGTGTTAATGTTCCTTTAAGTTATCAAAGATCCCCATGCAAAGCAATGGAAGCTCATTATCAGGTCATGATGGCTTAACTAAGAACATGTCACATAAAGTACGGCTACATCTGTATCTCTCTTTGTCTCTCATTTTATGCTCATATATGGATGATGAGAGAATCCCAGCACTCTCAACAACTGGTAACATGCCTGGGTATCAAGGTAAATATCTTTTTACAAGTTACAAAAAAACAGTAAACAAATAATAATAAATAGTTTATTACACCAATCAATATTTCGGTCACCTCTTGGAATGTTTTTAAGACAAGCACACAGTGCAAACACCCTTGTTAAATACCCAGAAAATTGAGTACCAGTCATTTACTGGCTGGCACCCACATGGGTTAGTCATTCATTGGCATTTGAGATGAACATCAGAACCTCTAGCTGAGCTTGTGAGAAAGGTCTGCATAGTTCAGCAGGTTACCTCTCACCACTGCCAACAGAGCCAACACAACATCTCTGTGTTCATCACTGCCTATGAGAAAGGACCTGAAGGGGATTATGCTGTGAAGCCAAAGAAAGATGATGTGTGATTTTAGGGATAAACATAGTGTGTGATGTAATGGAGAGAAATTATTTCCTCTTCCCAGTGTACCTGAGTACAGACTGAGTCTGCAGAAGAAGCCTTTGAGGACCATATTTGCCTCCAGCATCAGGTGTTCACCTTGTAAACAGTAATGTCAAGATTAAAGCAGAACTATCACCTAGAGTCAAAGCTGGGTGTATTTTTAAAAAAAATTGCTTACAAGTGCAGATATTACAACCCCAGTAGCACTGTACACGGAGTTTGCTGTAACACTACAGCACAGAAACCCAGCTTCTAAGGGGAAGCTGGAAAGTCAAGCGGGACATTCAGTTCCGCAGAACATGGAAGTGCCCGATTTTGATGGCCTAATAAATGCACTTGTAAGCATTTTTTTTTTAAATGCACCCAGCTCTAATGTTGGGTTAACTATTAAAGGGATCCTATGGACAATCCTATGGACAGCTCTGGTCCCGGGACCATAAATCTCCATAGGATGGTGTAGCAACAACGCCACTGTACAATTTCAGGCCACTATGATATTGCACCTAAAAAATTCAACTTTGAAAATTCATAACTTTTGAATGAAACACCTTTCAGCAGTGTGAGTACTCTTGTTTTACTCAGGGGATAAACTCTACAACATATTTTTTTTTACATTTTAAGTATTACTATCCCTTTAAAACCCACTATAAAAGTTTGAATTTAGGTGATAGTTCTGCTTTAACCCTTAAATAATCCATACTTCATGCTAGCCTCAGTAAAACATCTCTGGTCTCGGAGAGTTTAATCTAGTCATATATATGCTCTGATGAAGCATCCATTGAATTTTCCAGGGCTCCAAGTCCCATAGAAATCTTGCTAGGTGTCGCTGAAGTAAGGATTGTCTGTAAACAGGCTGAGATAATGTAACAGTGTTTCTGAATACAAGAGCAGTGGGAACTGATCACAAAATGACTATCTCTTATCTCTCTTTCTATCTTTATATATATATATATATATATATATATATATATATATATATATATATATATAAAAGAAGAAACCTGCTTCTCTCACCCACACCCAGGGGTTGCAGTAAGGAGGAGATATTTAAATCTTCTCCATACTGCCAGTCCTGGACATACACAGGGGCGTTGGCCCAGTCCTGTGAAAATCTCTGCAAGGGCTTGTCCCATCCTTTGACTTCCGACTTTACAAAAAATATATGGCCAACTAAATACGCTGTATCTAACTACACACATTCCCAAAACTTCAGTCCTCCACTACACACCTGGTACCACAGTACAAGGCTCATGGACAAGGGTTAAGAACTTTGAGTGCCACAGACCCACCTAAGCATGTTACTGTATTAAGTAAATAGTAGCTGCCTGTTCTGAGCACCATGGGTCCGCTGTCTGCTGCGTTGTGCAGCACTAGCCACCATCGTTGCTCCTCTGTATACTCCTCTTATCCCTCTGATTTCCATTGGTATGTGTGTGTAACGCAGGAGGTGCCCAGGCTGCAGCTCCAGGTTTAGGTCAGAAAGAGTGAGGCCGGTACACCATTAATATGTGCTGCAATGGCTCCGAGGACTTGTCACAATACACCTAAAACTTACTTGCACATTGTTTATTCTGGGAGGTGCAAACTCCAAGCTGGCACCATGGTTATGTTAACCCTTTGATTGTCAGAGAGGTACTCAAAGGGTTAAGGGGTGAGTATCATGCTTCTGTTTCCATTGACAGAAAGTCTTTACTTTTACTAAAATCCCCGTTTTGGATCAGGAGAGACGAAACCCCTAAAAATATGGATGCTGCACCCTCCCTGTGTCACACATGTCCTTTTTGTCTCCTCCCACCTTCCCCCTTCATATCATCCCTCCGGTGACAGAAATAAGTAGCTAGGTATGTTTATATGTATTTATTTATGCATGTATGTTTGTGTCTATGTATGTGTCCATCTGCATGTATGTATGTATGTTTGTATAATAATATGAATGTATCTGTATTGATATATGTATGTATGTGTGTGTGTGTGTGTGTGTGTGTGTGTGTGTGTGTGTGTGTGTATATTTATGTCATGACCTGAACCATTTACATAAATAAATAGAAGGATAACAAAACAAAAGACGTATAATGCCACCCCACACTGCTGGTATATATCTATATATATAAAAGAAGACTTTGTGCCTGCCAAAACACACCCAGGGGAGGCATAAAGCAGGAGTTACTGCTCCTATTGGGTGATTCAATCATGCAGGGAGTTGGCCCGCCCCCACTATGCAGCCCGCCCACCACTATCAAAGTCAGAAAAAAACAATATGGCCGCCACTTGCTCCTACACCACAGACAAACACACATGCCTCACTCACACAGCACCACACAAACACACACAGACCACCACACACACACATGCCCCACTCGCACAGCACCAAACACACATGCCCCCACTCACACACACACACACACACACACACACACACAGCACCACATACACACACAAAGCCAGAAATAAATATGGCTGACACACAGTCACTCACCCTGACTCCCAGTGGCCTCAGCAGGACCTGTACTGCAGCACCAGGGGAACAAAATGGCACTCAAAGGGTTAAGGTAGGTCCTCATTGCTGAATTATTTCTTCACTGTCATAATTTGCCATGCAAGACACAGGACAGACAGCAATCAGGTACACACTTAACCCTGCCACAGGGTTGTGTATCAAGTTTTACCCCTCAGGGAGTGTGTTCAAACCCCTCACACTGTAAACTTGCATTTCCCTCCCACTTCTCCTCCTTCCCCAGCCTATTACTAACACTTTTCCACATTTATGTTAAGCCCCGCCCCTACTTGCGATTAAGCCAAGCCCACTTTTAACCCAGATTGCCCCATTGCTCTCTCCACATCAGTCCCCTCTAGGGACTACACAAGTCAGAGTTCCCAGGTATGAACACACTTCCCACTGCTATTTAACTCTCACATGCCTCTCTATACATTAACCATTTGAGTGCCAGAGGGGTGCACAACTCATGAGCGCATGTGTTTCTGCTCATATATGTTGCGTGTGTGTTTGTGTACATCTCTGTTGCATATGTGTGTCCATCTCCAGTGTGTGTCTGTGTGTGCGTGTCTTTTGCATGTTTCTGCCGCTCACTGTGTCTGTGCATACCTCCCAACATTTCACATGGCCAAAGAGGGACACTTTAGTTTTAGGTGATATTGTTGGGGGCGTGGCTGGTGGGCGGGGCATTAGTAAGAATTTTTAGGTTATTTCATGACCTATTACTGACTATTTATGTAACTGAATAAATGATTTAGTGCAAGACCAAAGTATTTTATTTGCACAGACTAATGTATAAACACATATACTGAAGTTTATTGCTGTAGAGCAAAGTAATACACACCACACAGTCAGGGCTGGTGCAAGGATTTTTGCCACCCTAGGCAAAACCTAATTTTGCCACCCATTTTGCTCCGCCCCTTGTGTCCCACCACTTTATACCCCGCCTACTTATACCCCACCTCTTTTCATGATTGTCATCTCTCTGCCCCCTGGGCCAGTCTGCCCCTGGTCTGGAGATGCCTGTAAGAGATGCCCCCCACCAGCTCCAACTTGTCCCTTATCAGCTTCACTTTGGCCCACCAGCTCCACTTTGCCCCTATCAGCCCCACTTTGTCCCCCATCAACTGCAACTTGCCGCCTCAGCTCCAACTTGCCCCCCATCAGCTCCACTATGCCTCCCATCAGCTCCAACTTGCCACCATCAGCTCCACCTTGCCCCCCATCCGCTCTAACTTGCCCCCATCAGCTCCACTTTGCCCCCATCTGCTCTAACGTGCCCCCACCAGCTCCATTTTGCCCCCTATTCAGCTCCATTTTGCCCCCTCAGCTCCAACTTGCCCCCTCAGCTCCACTTTGAACCCCATCCTCTTCAACTTACCCCCATCAGATCCACCTTGCCCCCAATCCACTCCAACTTGCCCCCACCAGCTCCAACTTGCCCCCACCAGCTCCACTATGCCCTCTCAGCTCCACTATGCCCCCATCAGCTCCAACTTGCCACCATCAGCTCCACCTTGCCCCCCATCCGCTCCAACTTGCCTCCATCAGCTCCACTTTGCCCCCATCTGCTCTAACGTGCCCCCACCAGATTCACTTTGCCCCCTCTTCAGCTTCACTTTGCCCCCTCAGCTCCAACTTGCCCCCTCAGCTCCAACTTGCCCTCATCAGCTCCACTTTGACGCCTATCCTCTACAACTTACCCCCATCAGCTCCACCTTGCCCCCCATCCACTCCAATTTGCCCCCACCAGCTCCACTATGCCCTCTCAGCTCCAACTTTCCCCTATCAGCTCCACTATGCCCCCCAGCAGCTCCAACTTGCCACCATCCGCTCCAACTTGCCCCACCAGCTCCACTTTGCCCCCCCTCAGCTCCACTTTGCCCCCCCTCAGCTCCAACTTGCCCCCCCTCAGCTCCACTTTGACCCTCATCCGCTCCAACTTGCCCCCACCAGCTCCAACTTGCCCCTATCATCTCCACTTTGCCCCACATCCTCTCCAACTTGCCCCCAGCAGCTCCACTATGCCCCCTCAGCTCCAACTTGCCCCTATCATCTCCACTTTGCCCCACATCTGCTCCAACTTGCCCCCAGCAGCTCCACTATGCCCCCTCAGCTCCAACTTGCCCCCCATCACATACCTGTAGCTCCCGCGCAGTCTTCTCTTCAGTAATGCAGAGCGCGGCGGGAGATCATGACTCCCAGCGCGCTCTGCATTACTAAAGATCCAACCCAATGAGGGAGCGCTGTAGCAACACAGACCTGACTGTGTTGTGGTTCCCGGCGTGGTGTGTGCGGGCGCAGCTCTTCTCCGCTGCATGCCCGCGCCCCCAGTACGTGTGCGCCCTAGGCTGGCGTCTACCTCGCCTATAGGTGGAGCCGGCCCTGCACACAGTCTGACCTCCTAAAAAGAGGGACAACAGGGTGGGAAAGAGGGACAGAGGGATTTGGCCCTCAAAGAGGGACACTTGGGATGTATGGTATGTGTCTGCCTGTGTGTTGCATATGTCTGTGTTTATCAGTGTGTCTGCATTTCACACACGTGCGCCCAATGGTCATGACATGACGGGCAACGCCGTCCCACATTGCTAGTATATATATATTAGTACAAACAAAATTAAATAAATCCTCTTTGGATATGACAGTTAAAACAAGTTTAGGATTATAGTTTACCGATGGAGTGTTTAAGATGAATTATTTTACATATTATATCTGTAAGTAAATGATATTTTAAAGTTATATTAATGTATAATAATTACCTTAAATGAACCTGTTTAGTGTTTATTAAATATAATTTTACAATGCAGATCTCAGTGGGTTAATGGAGGAACACACACATGCACACATACATATATTGTCACAAAAGGCAATAGTGTGAAATAGTGTGGCCTTAACCACCATCTGGTGTTTCTTATTACCTAGAGAAGAGACTGTTAATCCAGGTTCTACAAAATATATGCAGAGAAAAGAGAAGATTCTTATCAGCACGCTAGGCAAGATGGAGGCTAATATTTTTCTACTGGTTGCTTCATTATTTGAACTGCTCTCTCAGCAGTGTTATGCATAGAGTTGCCTGGAAGGCAATTCAGGCTTTTCCAGACATTGGATTGCTGCCCTGTAAACTTTAGTTTCATACAGTACAATGAATCTCAAGGGGGGGATAGAGTGAAAACACATGGATGTCTAGCATTTAAACAAGTGGTGTGTCTCATCAGATCTCTCTGCGGCTGATGCAGGTGCAATCAGGTGAAAGGTCATCAAGTATGATATGCTTAAGTTTTACTTTATATAGGTCAAAGAACCAATTAGGTTACAATGGCCAAAATGCTCACGTGTTCATCAAGGATACTCAGCAGAAAAGTTACTTTATTTAGAACTATCCCATCAGTATTGTTTGTTATGAGATATTATTTATCACTATAGGTATTAAGCAGATTAATCTATTTGCTATTTTTAGTCTCCATTTCCTTCAGTCAAAATTATTTTCTTAGCAAAGACCAAGTAAAATCCCTTAAAGGGGGATATAATTGGTATCATTCAGTCTCTGAATAGGTAATTGTAACTCAATATATTCTTCACTCATTCTAATGATAATGTGTAAAATATATAACTATTCCAAAAGCTCCACAGCAAGCAGCATAGTGAACTCTGTCTTATCTCTTGAAGCAATTTGTCCCTTCCAGGTCAACTCATCAACTAGCATACATCCATATTTGGGAACTTTGACTTGTGGACCCCACAGAGGGCAGTCCTGTAGTGCAGCTGGGGGGGAGAAAAATGATGAAATTTGTGTAAAAAAGGGGGCAGGGCTTAATCACCATTGGAGGTGGGTCTTAAAATACATGCCAAAGTAGGAGGAATAGGCTGGGGAAGGAGGAGGAATAGGCTGGTGAAGGAGGAGAAGTGGGCATGTTGTGGAGGAACAGACTGGGAAAATGCAGAAGTGGGCAGAGTTTGATTACAAGCCCCCTACATCCGGAGGCCAATTGGCTCCAAAAGGTACTGACAGTGCAGGCGCACGGACGTCACTGTGACAAGATGCCCGTGCTTCCTGCTCCTGTGAGCCTCGGAAAAACTGCAAAATCTTTGGAACCAAGTAATATTTCTGGAGACTAGCGCTACTAAGCAGCTAGTCGCCAGATGAAGACTGAATACATGTAAAGTTATTGCGGGGTGGTAGTTCCCCTTTAAGTACTCACTATAAGCAATGTAGAAAAAAGATTCACAACAATGGAACAGAAAATATATAACAAGTGTTCTGAGATATTTCATTCCTAAAGATAGCAGAAATAGTCCTCCAACTCTCCTGTATCCAGGTCCTGATAGATATCCACTGTCTCGTGGTAGAATAAGATGTTCTAGATGTGAGTCAGTCTTGGTTTTTGGCTGACTGGTTAAAGTCCAGTATAATTGGGGATTATGTCAGAGATGCCTAGGTTGAGATGGGATGACACACTACCAACTTAAATGCTAAACCTTTTGGCAAGGTGCATCCGAAATGCTATGGGCCAGAGTACGGGTCTGCAGGAGTGGGGTTACTCACAGGGGGCATGGAGGAGTGCCGGTATACTACGGCAATGTGCTGTGTTGCTTCCCAAACATTTTTGCAGACACAGTCTTCTCCCTCGGGGGCAAATGGAGAGGAAGTAGACTGCATCTGTGAAAACATTTGGGACTCAACACGGCACATTGCCATAGTATACTGGGACTTATTCACGGCCCTGCCCCTGCCAGGCCCGCACTCCGGCCCGTAGCATTTCAGACGCCATGAGGTTTACCATTTAAGGCGGTAGTGTGTCATTCCTTCTCAAACTAAATACCTCTGAAATAATCCCCTATTATATTGGACTTAAACTTATATTAGGATTTTTCAGTGCACATCTATTAGACACTACTTGTTAGAGAAAATTGCGCATTGTATCAAATAATTAAAAGGCAAATATTGTGCTATTTGCTGTAAAAATACAACCATTTTATATTGTGGTATTATAATCTTTACTAAATGACCCAGCATGCTATCAATTTAGTGTAACTATTACATTTTGATTCATTAGCTCTTGATTGACATCTTAAAAAAGGTTCAGTGAGTTCTAATTAATCCATCCAATGAAAACACATTAGCTAAGCAAGATGTCATTCTTTGAAACAAAGCAAAATAGCTGAAGATTACAGTCTGTTGAATAATATCCCTCTATCACTTTATTATTCAAATATTGAAATGTAGCCATTTATACAGTATAGGATATCTGGAATCCAAAATAAGGTAAGATACAATAAACAAGAATATTTATGGCAAAGGTTATATCCTTTAATTTCCAGATGAGTCTACAGTGCATTAGTATGTTCCACATCCCTCTGGTACTTAAATTATTAAAGGAAGCACATCAACAAAAATCACCAAAATGTGTGACATGTCCTCACTAAACATGTAACTGACCAAAGCAAAGAAAACTGTAATGGTGTGTGTGTGAAGAGTAGTAGCTATATAGCATTTATCCCACTTCCATAAAACCCAGAAAGAGATGTACCACACATTACCTTACGTCACTAAAAACATACTGTAAAATCTCAGGTATAATACACACCTGTGTATAAAAAGCAGGTGCAAATTATACCCAAGATTTTTGCTAAAATGGTAGTTCCTATGCATAATGCGCACCCCCTACATGCCTGCAATTAGAAGCCCCCTGAAGTCCAGTAACCTCCATCTGGAGGCAGTGGACGGCATACATGTGCTCACCGCCCACTTCCTCTGTGCAGCAATATTGCGTGCGTATTGAATGTATGGTAGGTCCTGACAGGGCTGCTCAGAGGAGTTTAGGGACAGGAAGAAGCGGGCAGCTAGTGCAAGAATGCTGCCCGCTGCCCCTGTTTCACGGCTGCCTTTAATACAGAGGGGGAATCCTGGTTATTAAGGTGGGCTTTTAATGTTTTTTGCAATATTGCTGCACAGAGGAAGCGGGCGGTGAGCACAGGGATGCCGCCCGCTGCCTCCAGATGGGGGTTGCTGGACTTCAGGGGCAGACAAGTAGGGATATTAAAGCAGGGGTATTTTATTTTATTTTTTTAGTTGTGTATAAAACGCACCCCCTCTTCACATAAGGTGAAATGGGGTAAAAATGTGAGTATTATACCCTAGATTTTACGGTAATTTTATTAGTGTATTAAAAGACTTACCACATTATACTTCACAAATATGTTAACAGGTCTGTGTTTAAAACAACTTACTACCAGTGTGTAAAAAAAAACAGTAGAAACACTTAACATAATTCTCTTAAATGGCATTGTACAGGCATAAAAATGTACTTATCAGAAATAATAAAACTTATATTAGATTCCAAATATTAATAAAAGGGGAGTTTAGGGATACTCTGCTGTGGCATCAGATGAACAGAGATGACATATTTTCTCCCAATCAATACAAGTGTAATTCACTAAAAAATGTTATAGAAGCTGAAAACGCTAGGGCTTGATGAGAGAATACTGAAATGATGAAGATGGATCCCCAGAATTCACTGGAATTATACACATCCCTGAGTTACATCAAACAGTTCATAGAAGTTACTTATTCCCTGGAGCTAAGAGCTGTATGTTAGTTTTCTATAGGAATAAATTCACTGCAATAGCAGAAGAAATGGCTAAAATGTAATAATGCTGATACCTCTTGCAACAGATGTATGCAGGCATAACTTTTCATTTTCTATGCTGTTATCTTATTTTGATGAGTAACTTAAACTGACTTACATGGGATTGTTTTATTTAACGAGACACGGTGACGAAAGTCAGGATAAATCACAGAGTTACTTCTGGATATATATATATATATATATATATATATATATATATGTTATAGGTTTATGGTATGTCCTATGTTTGCACTTGTTTGGGGGACTGGAGAATCCTTTTAGTCCTTGCTGCACACTTCATTTACCTTAAAAAATTTTCTAATGGACATTTCAGTATGAATAACAAAATTATAAGGTATTACATATATACATACATCTCTATGCACTTAGGTGAGTTAGCGCTGAAAACTGTTCTTTTTTTCTGTATCTGTCGATCTCCATTTGCTTTCCTTAGCAACTTCTTACTGTCAACTTTTTCCTATTTTAGGCCTTAAGAGGTTAATTTGGGTTTTTAAACATCCTGTGACTTTCCAACTGATTATTCCTCATGTGGCCTGTGGGGGTGGTTACATGTTACCTGTAAGGGCTGACTGTTCAGTCCTTGTGCGGTGATCTCTGCCCAATGCAGGTACACAAGTCCTCCTTAACACTTTTTTAAATATTGTTTTTAATTGCATACATGGTGACCTTCACGCATCTAACAAAATACAAAGAAAAGGGGTCCTCCTCCAACGCGTTATAACATCTCTTCAGGCAACATTTTTTATTTTAATTTTCATTTTTTCTACATAGGGATTTTAAGTGTTGAGAGTAGGTACTTGCCATAACTGAGGAACCTTGGCGTGGTTGGCGAGCTTACCCCCTCTTTTTTGGCCAAAAAAGGTTGGCACTAATGCCTCATACTTATTCACAGTGTTATTATATATGCCCAATACAGAGCTCACTAGTCACTAGTATACTGGAGGAGCGCAGGTTTTTATATATATATATATATATATATATATATATATATATATATATAAAGAGATATTCAAATATACTGAGCCTGGGTTGATCCTAGCTTTTTCTAAGGGATGTGCACCTAGCATTTGCAAATTTTCTGCTTTTAGGACTTGTTGGTCAAGTGTGTGCCACTGCTCATATGGTAATGTTTATATATATATATATATATATATATATATATATATATATATATATATATATACACACACACACATTTTAGTACCCTAAGGTACTAAGGCAAATGTATGAATTTACCAGTGTAGATCAACCAGTGTTGCCTTCACGTCAGGGTTTGCACTGTAGTGTCTGACCAGCCAGGTGTAGGGATGGAACATCAATTCCAGTGCCTATTATTTTACTGAATAAGTGTTGCATTTGCTTAGTAAATCAACGTTAGGCAGGCATAGGGACTGAACATCAATTCCAGTACCTGTTATGAGTGGTACATGTGCCCCACTGTCCATGAGGCAAAACTCCTGTTGTCAAAAGACAGTCCTGAAAAACTCCTTACCTCTAAATGGATAACAAGCCATTTTGAGGTTGTCCAATGCAAGAATTGTGTGTCTGCGAACTCTGTTCCCATATGACTTAGTAAAACAGGATAATTGCCCTTTGAACAAGCTATTCTCGGTGGAATCACAATAAACAGTTACTATCAGCCCCTCATTTTAACCAATATTACAGTTGATGTAGCAAGGACATTCAAAAGGTTAATGATGCCTTTAAGGATTAACAGAGAAATTGTTATCTATGATCATAATCAGAGTATAAATGCAAAAGGGAATAATATATTGTTATGTTTACTTTGTAAAGGACCTTATTGAAACAGATAGGTTGCTGAGACTGGAAAGCCAAAAATAAGTAAATCCTTAGGGAGAAACACACATAAAGCATTACATTTTAAATGAAAAACTATCTGAAAGAGGATCATTTAATTTGGCTGTGCAAGAAAAAAGCTCTGCTCATTTATATAAAAAATCTTGTTGACTAAACTAAACATGAAAGAACCAACATCTAAAGCTATGTTGAAAAAACTTTTTGGACCAATAATAGCAGCATATAAAAATGAATGCAGGAAAACAATCCAAGCATATTAAATCTGAAAAGAAAATGGTGTTATATGATGCTTCATTGCATCTACCCAATTCCAGGGAAACTTGCTAAATTCTAAACAAATCAGGTGATTGCTTCCAAAGCTGTAATACATGCAGACACTTTCACTATAAATAATGGACTACTATACAAGAATTGTGTGTTAAGTCTGAGAAAACAATAAATAGCATTTTGAGGCCAGTAGCCAGAATCATTTTAGATCCATGGATGAGACTGCTTGGGAAACCAAACATTTTTTAAAGTGATAGTAATGGCTTAAAATAATAAGTAATATTGTAGATAAAGCAAAAAGAAAGAGATTGGTACAAGTCCTATCTCTCAGATCTTTATGGTTTGAGAGATAGAACGTTTTAAAGTTCTCCTCTCCCTGCTGTCAGATGTAAAGCTGACAGCAGAAGATTCTAGTTGGCTGACTCGAAGCAACTCTTCAGCAGAGCCAAGATACCGAAATCTAAATAGAAATACTTCACTGGAACGGTCTACAAAGTGTGCGTGGTTTGCAAGCACACTTTGTAGACCGTTCCAATAAAGTATTTCATTTTAGATTTTGGGATCTTGGCTCTGTTGAAGAGCCACAGGACGGTCCCTGCACCAGATGCTGACGTCCGGGAAAGGGGAGGGAGAGGAGAACTTTAAAATGTTCTATCTCTCAAACCATAAAGGTTTGAGCGATAGAACTTGTGCCAATCTCTTTCTTTTTGCTTTATCTACAATATTACTTATTAGTATTTTAAGCAATTATTAACCATTTAAAACAGTAAAACAATGGTACCACTGAAATGTTTTTAATTCAAAAGTTGCAAGTCAAAATATTTTTTTCCTAGTCTGTTATCAACAGTGCTAATATCCAAATGTTAGAGGTCCCTGGAGTGTCAGTGACTAGGACATCACTAAGAAACTACTGGATCTCTGCATCCAATGATTAAGAAAAAAATTGCACACATGCATTTTAGCCTTTCTACTTGTAGAGGACATGGTCCCAGAACCCCCCAATAACACTATATTCATTATTTTTACACTTCCTCTCTCTTTAAGAGAGGATAGAGGAACTGGTAGTAGACTCCTTCCTTGGGAAAATTAATGAATAATATGGGGCTCCCATGTTTAGCATTTATATTCCCCTTCCTTTAAGGATGTTAGAGTAAGGGGTCCCGTACCTTTTCCTTGATCACGTTTTTCTTTTGTTCAACGTGGAAAACAGTTACCAAGGAGTAATGTCTCCTCCTCCAGGAGGGCAGGGTACCTATAAAAAGGGTCTCTGAGGTGGAGACTCCCTACTACCTCCACTTTACCCCGCCTGCTAGCATCCAGTTTTAAGTGTCCTCAGCAAAGCAATGGTGTGTGGGCAATGTTCTCATAGTGTTCTTTTTATTTCTTAAAATATGGGGCTGTATAATTCCCCATTAGATGGCTTCTATTACTGGCTTCCTAATAATTGTGTTGTTCAGTGCACAGGTTCCTTTTCTGAATGTCAAACTTGTGGAGGCTGGCTTGACTTACAGTCTTTACCTCACTAAAAAAGCTTCTTTGGAGCTACTTTCCCTTATTATAACTGAAGTCTGAAGCTACTGTTAGATTAAGCTCTTTAGTGGTACTGTCGTGTATGTGTATTCCTATCATCTGATGTTAATTTCCATGGGGAAGTATCCTTATTTGAATTCTGGTATCTCAGTTTATACTACTTGCTGTAGAACAGGTTGCCTGCACTATTGTTCTAGAGCATTTTACTCTTTGAAAGACGGTGTCCTTATGCCAATGAGTTTTCTTGCTGAATCGATCACTATTTATAATACTTTCAGGCTTTTTTACATTTATTCTTTACTCTTTTCCGACTTTGGACTCGGTCCCTTTAAGACTGAGTGTCATTTTGGTTTCATATACTAAGCTTCTTTGGGACATATCTCGTCTCCGGTTGCACCTAGCAGGTTGCCGGTGGGCTAACAGTAATTTTGGTAAATAACACTACTTAGCGATTATCCATGGGAACCACTTCAGTTTTGAGGGGGGGGTGTACAGTTTTTGAATGACTGGAGAATCACATTGTCATTTTTATGGGAAAAAACACATCCCCCAGAATCCCTTGGGGTCATTGTCATGCTGCAGAATAAAATTTGGGACAAATCAGATGCCTCCCTGATGGTATTGCATGATGGATAAGTATCTGCCTGTACTTCTCAGCATTCAGGGTACCATTAATTCTGACCAAATGTCCAACTTCACTTGCAGAAATGTGTCCCCAAACAAGAAACATCCACAATGCTTCACAGTTGCCTGCAGACACTCATTCTTGTCCAGCCCTTTGGTGAAAAAACTGCATTCTGCTATAGCTAAATATTTAAAATTTTGACTAATCAGTCCAGAGCCCCTGCTGCCATTTTTCTGCACCCCAGTTCCTGTGTTTTTATACATAGTTGAGTCTCTTGGTCTTGTTTCCATGTCAGAGTTATGGCTTTTTGGCTGCAAGTCTTCTGTGAAGACCACTTCTGACCAGATGTCTCCAGACAGTAGATGGGTGTACCAGGATCCCACTGTTTTTTTTACCAATTCTGAGCTTGTGGCACTGCTGGACATCTTCCAATTGCGAAGTGAAGTAACCATGATGTATCTTTCATCTACTGCACTAACTTTCTTTGGCTGACCACTGCACCTATGGTCCTCAACATTGCCCATTTCTTTGTGCTTTTTCAAAAGAGCTTGGAAATTACATCTGGAAATCCCCGTATGCCTTGAAATTTATGCCTGTGAGAGACTTCTCTGATGCAATATAACTATGTTGTATATTGTTACTACGCTCAGTCCTGCCATAGTGGGGTTAAACTGTCTTCAGCAACTTCATCTTGTTAGCTGAGTTTGGCTGTTCCTCCCCCAGTTTTATTCCTTCTACACAGCTGTTTCTGTTTCAATTAATAACTCTGTTTCAACCTACATATTAAATCGGTGATCGTTAACACCTGCTTGTTATAATTATATTTCTACAAAGCCCCTGACTTTGTGCAAGTGTACCTAGAGGAATTGATGCTCTTTTGAAGGCAAAATATTGATTTGTTTTAGATTTTTCTTCTGTTCACTCACTATCATTTTGTTAACTGATAAATATATTAACATGTCTGTTTTTGAAAGCATTCTTACTTTACAGCATTTTTTCACACCTGCCTAAGACTTTTGCACACTGTATGTGCATCATGTGGGTCTCAAGGATCCTCTTACTCAACCTGTTAATTAATAGAATGCCTAGTTGAAGAGGAGGTGGTAGGTGAAGGAGGGGATTTTCTTCCTGGTCACATCATTGATCACCTATCCTATTGGATAGGTGATCAATGCCAGGGGGGACATCAGGCGGTGTTTTGATGCCCTCTGCGAAGTCTGATTTTCTTTCAAAACAAAACAGCAAATTGTGCAGTATTAGAGATCCTGCACTATGTGAAGTTTAATATATAGTCCCGATAATGGGAACGTTCCTGTATATAGGGCAGAATGGGATAGTATGTTGAATATTACCTGTGTGGATATGTCGGGTATTAACTTTGTGGGGCAGCATGTTCAACATAAGTATTGTGAGGCAACATGGGGAACATCACTATTGTGTGTGTTAGCCCCAAATACACTGACTGACACCCCAGCCTTGTTCCCTTTCCCAGGCAGTGTCCATGAGGATTTGTGGCTACCTATAGGCATGGGAACCAGGCTGGGTGGTCAGACAGTGTAAATGGGGATCTATGGCTACCAGTGGGCAAGAGAACAAGTCTGGAGGCCAGGCAGTGTACATGGGACTCTATGAATACCAGTGGCAAGGGAACAAGAATGGGGGGTAGCTGGTAGCCACAGATGCTGCCTGACCCCCAGCCTTGTTCTCTTAGGAATGCAGAACATACATCAGTGTGACATATGATACAGAGCTTTGGGGTGTTTGTGCACTGCTTAGTGTTCTTTTTTTAAACCTTTGAGCACCACAGGGGTGCACATTGCACATCCCTGTGGTACTCAAAGGGTTAAGGGAGTGATGCTGTGTGTGGTGCTGAAAGAATCCTCTCCAGTTCCCTACTGAGCAAGTGGGGAAGCAGAGAGAATGCTCTCAGACTTCAGGGTTGTCTACTGCTGGTGATATGTGAGGGAGTGCATCCCTTCTACATCGTCAGCAGTTAGACAACCCTCTATGCTTATGATTGATTGAGGGCTGTTATTGGAATTTAGCTTGTGGTGAAATGCTACATTAACATATAACCCCCCCATGAATATGATAGTGACTAATTTTCCTGCATTTCCATATGGAAACCACTCATTATGTAGCAATTCTAGATGGAATTAGGCCATTGTTGATGTGATGAATGAAAATTCATAAAACTGTTGAAGGCATATTGGATAGATGCCAATGTGGGCAAATTTTTGTTGGATTGATGGGGCTATGATGTCGAAGACACTTTTGTGCATACTGTTGATGTGATCCCTCAGTGCTTGACAGGACATCTACATTATGAGCTCTCTTCAACCTTTAGTGCATCTCCCCATTGCATGGAACTATAGGAATGCATGTTTAATGAAACATGAGATTCATCATCTTTGTCAAAGGCAAAGGCGGGGAAGCCCTGCCCTATCCTATCTCACCAAGGCCTGGTAACTTTTCAGTTTAGAAGTTTGTCTCCGTAGGCATCAATACAAAGAATTTTTAGACACAGGGAGTTCCTTCCCCATAGAGTTTATAATCTAAGTTTGACGATAAAGTGACTTGTCATGGCTTCAAAATCAGTTATTTAACTAATTGAACAACTCTTTTGAATAAAGCCAATTGATAGCACTGATCAGCGGTGATGCAATCTAGAGTTAAGTTAGTTGTAAGCCATCAAAGGATCAAAACATTCTTTCATGGGTTTCAAGACAAGATGATGAAAGAATAATGCTTTTGTGTCTAAATTCCTATATAGACATAAATCAGTCTTCACAGAGATGAAAGATGTCATAAAAGTGAAAAGAAAACAGAATTGTGACTTTTTTTAATACATTTAGATTTATCATACATAGTTCACTCAAACAAGATTGACATGTCCCTATGTAATTCTCAGGCAAACCAACTGCACAGAGGAGAAATAACACTGCTTGATTTATATGGGACTTCCCAATTCTTTGGATACTGCTAGAATTCTAAGAGTTAACATTTGAATGCCAGAGATGTGTCCAACACAATGTCCCCCCAGCAATCAAAGGGTTAAAGTCCCCATTAAATTTCTGATGCCAGCAGGGCAGCTTGGCAAAGTATACACTCTCATCTGCATAGTGGCTTCTGTTTATAAAATACTGCTTTATAAGTTCGGTTCTCAGTATCTTTGTTATTTTTCAGCTCCTTCAAAAATGGAGCATTGCAATCTGTGAGTGGAGGGGGCAGATGCAGGTAAAGGAGAGATGGCAGGAGAGGCTGTGAGCCATGAAAAAAGCAAAATAAAATGCAGAGCATTTGTGTGTGTCCGAGGTAAATGCATTGTGGGTAGCTCTGGACACTAGGGTGACCACATTTCCCTTCTGCCATTCCGGGACGTGGTCACCCTAGCCGTCATACCTTAAGTCCCTGGTGGTCTAGCGGCGTAGAATGTGCTCTGTGCCTCCTCCGGCACAGAGCTGAAGCTCCCGCGCGGTATGGCCAGTAATGCAGAGCGCTGGGAGTGATGTCATCTCCCAGCACTCTGTATTACTAGAGCGCTTGCCTCCAGGCCGCGAGCGGCGTCCATGATATGACACACCGCTTGCAGGCTGACATCCAGGGCGGCTTGCCTTCATTCCGGGACACTTCATTGTCCCGGATGAAGGGGACCCGGGACGCGGGACCTAGCCCTGAAATAAGGGACAGTCCCGGACGTTCCGGGACCCGTGGTCACCCTACTGGACACGCAAGCCACCAACAGGCTCTTCTGACATAATACGTATTGGTGCATTGCAAGACTTCACAATGTTTTCTATAGAGTTATAAAGCTAGATAAATGTCAAAAAGGCAACATCTGATTTCACTTAGAAATGCTTGCTGTAAGACAGAATTATATATTTTTTAAATGAAATAGCAGAAGCATGGAATTACACAAAATACCTACAAAATGCCTCCTTGTTTTTTCTTAGTGCATGCAAAGTTAAGGGAGGAAATCTGGCAAAGGTATCTTACTAACTTGAAATGAGTTGTAGGTATTGGAAGTTGATTGCTTCACCTGATTTAGTATCAAGACCCTCTCTAGCAATGAAGAAGTTAAAAGCTCCAATTTAAATCAATGGAAATGTTATACAGTCTGATCCAGGATATCTTAGTCTAAGCACATCTCATCATAAGGGAGGGAAGCTGTTGTCACTTCTTTCCTGAGTAGAGACAGCAAACTGCCTTATGGCTCTATAGAGAGCTGAAGGGAGATCCCAAGATTGCCAGCCACAGAGGCAGCTGTTGGAGCTTAGTGTATGTGACAATGTGCCACATTAACATATAAATGAACCAGCATATGACAATGGCTCATTAAACTTTATTTCCAAATGCAAATTAACCATTGTCTGTGTTGTGAGTGCAAAATCATCAATCTGTTGAAGTCATGGTGGATTTATGGCGATGTTGGCTGATTGTGGTTGATTGTTGGTATATTTACAGGAATATGATGATGAAGACATCTTGGTGCATAGTGTGAATATGCTATCAAAACAAATCTGACACAAGATATCCATCTTGTCCCTCATCACCCTTTCGTGCATCTCCCTCCAGGTTTCATACTAAACCCTGGGAATTGTTGCCAATTAAGAATATGTAATAGTACTTACCTCATTACTTGTAATGGTGCAATTATAATGTGTATGGTTGGCCCAAACAAAGAGTATTTTGGGAACCTATGAACTACCTTCTTTATGCTAACGTAGATTTGCTTTAAATTGTTCTCACACCATAGATAAGTAGATACTACTATTTAAAAGGGTTGTAATGTGTTCATAGTAAATGTGCATTATTCATTATACATTTTTATAATGACATATACCTTTCTAACTGTTTATAACGTTGTACTCTTTGTTTTATTTTATATTAAAGTCTCCCCCTCTTGCCCCTTTTCCCATATATAACGCTGCCTCCCCTCAAAGCAGGAAGCCGGTCTTGATGGATCTTGATGAGGTACAATGTACTGTCAGTATAAGGAAAAAATAGCCCTCCTTCTTCAAGTGGGGCATGGTTTTCCTTATACTGATAGAAGATTGTCCCTCATTGCTATCTGTTTGATCAAACGACTGGATTTCAGATCTGAGCAGAGGTAGAGTTACTCATGGGAAAAGGGGTGAGAGGGTGACATTTTAATATAAAATGAAACAAAGACTACAGTGTTATGAACAGTTAGAAAGGTATGTTTCGTTACAAAAATTATACTGAATGTATGTATCTTTATTTATATAGCAACATACATGTACACAGCACTTAACAAAAGATGAAATAATATAATACAAAACAACAGAACTGGGTTAAGAGCATTAAGCTTAAGTGCAGTCATTTCATTATTCGTGGGGGAAAGTGCAGCAAGGGAATCCTAGACTGGGAAAGGGACCCTGCCCCAAGGAGCTTACAATCTAAGTTGAATTCATAATGACAAACAGAGACAGTAGGAGGAGGATTATAAGTGCAGGCACAAGGTATGGTGAAAGAAGTGCAGAAGGAGTCTGATGTCACTATCATTGTGCAAGGATGAGGATATTGCTATTGAGATGCCTTCCTGAGAAGGTGGGTTTTTGAGGAGATGCTTGAAAGTGATGAGTGTCGATGACTGGCAAATGGTGATGGGGAGGGCATTCCAGAGTCGAGGAGCAGCCAGTGAGAAAGCTTGTAGTCGAGAGATGGCTCGAGTTGTATAGGGAAAGGACAGGAAGAACCCTTGAGAAGACCGTAGGGGATGGGAAGGGGTGTAGCGGAAGATAAGAGCAGAGAAATGTAAGAGGGTGCTAAGGAGCAGAGAGACTTACAGGAGAGGAGGAGAATCTTGTAAGAAATATGATACTTTATAGGTAGCCAGTTGAGGGATTTCATGAGGAGATGAGAAGGAAGGTATCTGGGAGCAAATGTGGTGATTCTTGCGGCTGAAGCAAGTGGAGAGAGATGAGAACGACCAGAGAGTAGAATGTTGCAGTAGTCAAGTCTAGAGAGAACGAGTGCCTGAGATAGTGTTTTAGCTGTTGATATGCAGAGGAATGGATGTATTTTTGCAATATGTTTTAGGAAGAAGCGACATGTTCTATTGACAGCTTCAATGTTGCCTTAATATGAACACATTTCTATCCCTTTTATTCAATATGTTATGTACAGTATTTTTAGTCAATATCAATCCTTTGGGAAAGACAGAATAAATACTATAATTGTACGTCTTGAGGATTTCTTTAGTGCTAAGGAATGAGTAACGCACTAAAAAAAAAAAACGTCAGGAACAAATCTGAGCAAAAGTGCATCCCACCTGTAAAACCAACAAAAATGTTATACCCCAATAAATTAATTGAGACAGATGTACTAAATAGAACTGGAATAATTCTGGGGCAAGCCAACTGCATCAAGGACAAATAAAAATGTTCATTTATTTAAAGTGTTAGTAATACCCGTATTTAAGTTGATGCAATATGGTAGATTTAAAAAAAAAAAAAGTACTTGGAGAAAGTCCTATCTCTCAAACCTTTATGGTTTGAGAGATATTCACTGCTAAAATTCCCCCTCCCTCCCCTTTTCCTGACGTCAGCGCTCTACTGACAGCAGGAGATCCCAGTCCTGGCACCAGCCTGTGGCTTTCCAGCAGAGCCGAAATGGCAATCTTTAAACGGATAGTAATGTTTAGAAATAAAAGCAGCTCCAATTAATCTTCATAGTATTTGAGCCATAGAGAGTGTTATTTCAATACTGTCAGAGTTGTAGTTCAAGAGTAATCGAATGATAAAGTATTCCCCTCTTGCCCCTTTTATCTAATGTAAGCCACCTTCTCTCAGATGTGGAATCTGGTCTCTTGACCAGACAGATCACAGCAAGGGACAATCTTCTTACTGTGATCATAAGGAAAACAATGCCCCCTTGACAGGTTTTTCAGGTTTTTCCTAATGTTCACTGAAAATTGTTCCTCTCTGTGATTCATCAGGATCTGAGGTAAGCAGTGTTACCTCAGTAAAAGGGGCGGGAGGGGGATACTTTATCATTCAGTTACTCTTGTACTACAACTCTGACAGTATTGAAATACAATTCTCCATGGCCCAAATACTATGAGAATTAGTTGGAGCTGCTTTTATTGTGAAATATTACTATCCCTTTAAAAATAATTACTTGATTAGAATGGTCTACAAAGTGTGCTTGGTTTGCAAGCACACTTTGTAGACTGTTTCAATGAAGTAGTTCTTTTTAAATATCGCTATTTCAGCTCTGCAGAAGAGTCTCCTCGAGTCGGCCGAGACACAGATCTCCATCAGTCAGCTTTACAGGTTTGAGAGATAGGACTTTCTCCAGATACTTTTTTTTTTTTTATTTACCATACTGCATCAACTTAGATTTGGGCATTACTAACCCTTTAAACAGGGATTTTAACCTCTTGAATGCCAGAGAGGTCTCCAACACATTGCTTTGCATTGGGATAGAGACCCCTCTTGTATTCAATGGATTAAAATCCCATCTATATAAATCAGGAGAATGTTAACCCCTTACCACTCAAGGACGTACATGTACGTCCCGAGCAGATGTCCCAGGTGGACAGAGGATGTACATGTACGTCCCGGAAGTCGTTTACAACAATGGAAAAAACATTTGGCGGGGTTAATTTGTACTCTGTGATGCAGTTGGTTTGCTCCAGAATTGCTCGTGTTACGTTTAGCAGCCTTTTTTAATTCTTATTTTTGGTCCTCTGTGCACAGCAATGGGTCAGATTTTCAGGTAATCCCTGCTTGATCAAAGGGTGTTGATAAAGTTGTTTCATTGAAACGCATATGAGGCATTTTTCTGACAAGGCTGCTCAGAGAGCTACACTGAAAATGTCATTTGCTTTCATTTAAACCTTGCTTTGCAATGCATTGGATACCCCTCTGGCACTCAAAGGGTTAATACCTCCTCCACACACTTTTTTTTTGGGGGGGAGGGGTTTCTCTCCATTCACCTCTTATTAGGAGTCACTGTTCAGTAACACGTTTTTAAGTCTGTAGTCCACAGTTCTAGTGAGAGCTCTATCTTGTTTTGAGTGCATAGCATTGTTGTATTTACATATCATTTCTGTATAACAGATTTATTATTTTTCTTGATCCCTAGTTTAATAGATGTTTTATTCTTCATAATGTACCTTAACTTGTGGGACCCTTGCTTTGTTGGCGGCAAATTAAGGGACTGCGACACATAACATCACATTCTTTTTTCACATCTTTCTTTACTCATAGATTGTGTTAAATTGATATGTCCTAAGGACCAATACTTAACCCTTTGAGTGCCAGAAGGGTACACAATGCATTGCTCATTCTTTCACCCTTATTATTACATGTTTATATTCTGGGGATGAGATTTCCATAAGTTTATAAATAAAAGTTAGATTTCTACTTTCTCCGACTGTCATACAAAAGACGCTACTCTGACAAAGAGACCAAAGTTGTTTTGAAAGCTTGTATTCTAAAGCTACTCGGCTATTAAAGGTATCACTTATATCCTACAAGTCTTCTGATTTTTTTTTTTACAGCTAACAGTACCACCTTTTACCATCTACATCTGGTCATTATGCCCTCAATAATATCTACTATACTCTTGCCATTTTGTTAGCTGTGTTCTCTTTGTATAGCTATTGTAGATAGAGGTGCAGCTAGATGAATTACTGCTCATTCATTAATAAGTAGTTGAGATGACTTAAGTGAATCTTATTAGCTAGTTGTAAGGAGAATTTGTAACTCCCTATATGTTGTGCTAGCCCAGGAGCATACAAGCAGGGCTCAAAATTTCCACTTGCCTCCTCGCATTTGGCAAGGAGAAATTGAGTGAGGGCGAGTGGAAATTTAATCTCTGTATGAAAATGGCCCTTTAGTGCTGCATACCTTCCACCGGCACTTTAATACAGATGGCAGTCAAAGGATGTTCTGCAAATCTTATAATTTCTAAAAACCCAGTTGGATCGAATCATACCCAACAATGTTCATACCACTTGCTTGTGCATGTACATATAGTGGTGATCGGATGCAGTTCCGATGACCTGTTTGGAAACATTTACTACTAATCTGCTTTTTTTGTGTATCAGGATTGTGTGTAGCTCTAATGCATTGCAAATTTTTCCCCATAGAATTTGGAGTGCTCATTTTCCGTGGCTTCGCATTCTGCATTGCTGTAAATACTTTAAGTTGGACACCTATATGACTAGCATACAAGGGGTTAACCCTTTGAGTGCCACTCTGGCACTCAAAGGGTTAAAGCCTTGAATGCTAGTCAGGGTCAACCCCTTGAATGATAGTCATGTAGGTGTCCAACTTAAAGTACTTACAGCAACGCAGAATGTGAAGCCATGGAAATGAGCACTCCAAAACTATGGGGAAAAATTTGCAACGCATTAGAGCTAATCCCAATACACAAAAAAAAGCAGAATGGATGATAGCAGCTGGATTTATCATTCTGTCTTGCCTGAGCTGGGTGCTGCAGTTCATTTCCTGCTGGAGTTCAGGAAAGGATGGCAGCTGCAGGCATGAGTGTCTCCAGTCCGGGTTTTGCTCTCCTCCCACTGTTTCTGCCTTGTTCAATAGAGGTAATAGACGGAGAAAAAAAAAGCTCAGGACCAGGCAAGTTAGCTGGTGCCTGTGACGGTCTCCACACATTTTTTTTTTTTACTTGGAAAGTCAACCAATACAGCCCAAGTGCATTTAAGAGTCTCTCTCCCCTCTCCTGGGCTGAATTGCCTCATGCACACTGCCTCTTGCCCAGCAGCCCTGGTACTCAGCTTATGGCAAACAGGGTAACCCTCACTCGCATATTTTATTGGACACAGGAACACGGCACACGGGGGTTCCCATTTATGGGACTATATATAAATAGATGAGTGCTGATAGAACTATGATCTCAGTTTATTTTTGTGAAAAAACATATAAAACCCTTATTTGAAAACAAGATTCACCTAGTGTTCAACAATATAAATTATCTTTGCAATATAACAGACAATATATGAGTTTTATAAAAGAATACTCACAATTGGAGAAATTGAGTGACGATATTAGATGCATAATGGATGATATTCTCGTGCATTTAAATACACAAAAAAGAAAAAATATAACAGATCGTGTGATCTGTGCAATTGTTTTGTTTCAATATTATTGCACAAATCACACTATATGTTATATTTTTTTATGTATTTAAATGCATGATAATATCATCCAGTTTGCTTCTATATATTCTCTGTTATATTGCATAGATAATTTATATTGATGAACACTAGGTGAATCTTGTTTTCAGATAAGGGTTTTATATGTTTTTTTTCACAAAAAAAACTGAGATCATAGTTCTCTTAGCGCTCACCCAAATCCTGTTTACATTTATGGGACTGGCTGTGCCATTAGGCCTACTAGGTATTTCTCTTGGTGCAGGTTTATTCAGGGTGACCTCCTTGTGTGAATGGGGTATCGGAGACACAAGTGGAGGTGGTAGGGATCTGATTTTCTGGCATCGCCCAAATGACATGGCATTGGCATTGTATTTTCATTAGGAAGCATTGGGGAGGCATGTATGTGCACTGGAAGTGACAGGACACTGGCACAATGCTTATCTACAGAAGGCATTTGACTGAGAGGGTCATATGCTGGGTGTTTGAGTCCCAATTTAACTACTTGGATGTTGGAGACGTCTCACAGTGACAGTGCATCGGAGATCTCTCTGGCACCCAATTGGAAGTTTCTCAAACTGCTGTTATATTTGATGTTTAGCTTAATGTGTACCATCTGAGATCACATGTAACCTGCTGCCTGGTGGGTAGTCATATATTTGTAAGCTTTGTGGTATCAATAGTGTAGCTATAGTTCAGTTGACAGCGTTGTAGTATCACTATTTCATTTGAAATTTCTGTGTATCACTAGTATAGCTCCAATTCATTTGTACGTTCTATGGTATCACCACTGTAGATCAATTTCACTTGAGATGGGTGGGGTTAAAGGCAGGGATATTGGTGGGGTTAGATGCAGGCATATGGGTGGGGCTAGGCGTGGAAACTGGTGGCAAGTAACTTTTCAGGCCTGGCTAGTAGCTCAGGACTTGAAATTTTGAGCCCTGATACAAGTAGAGTGTGCTATATGATCAGAAATTCATGTGTCCTGGCCACACAACAGACCAGCAGGACAAAACACATCATAATAAATTGCCATGGAAATTCAACACTACATGAGGACAGCTGAGTTTTTCATGACATTATCAGAACAACATGCAATTACAATAGACCAATAGGATGCACTGAATAAATGCAAAATATATATATATATATGAACAGGGTAAAATCTTATAACTCAGGGACAAGGGAGGGGGGCAAAATGGTAAAAAAACCCCAAAAACATATTAGCAGAGGGGTACAGAGAGGCAGCATTTGGGCACAGGAATGTACTAGAGAGGCACAGTAAAACAACAGATACACTTCACTAAACTGTTACCTGCTAGGGCTTTACAGGGCACACCAATGAACTCCATTCCCAGATACAGTAAAAAAACAAGTTTATTAGTTCATCAGTGAACTAGTGTTAGTTTCATTAGGCAGCCTAGCAACCTAACAACTCCTGGAGCATATCTGGTGTCAAGTGAATATTGATCGGAGCACATAACATCCGGGAAGCAGCTTTATGTATCACAGAACTTTTCTTTTTCATTAATACCAGAGGGACAGCATATGTCATGAACAAGACTGGTACTCAGAGGGCAAGAGGGGCACCAGAAGGTAGAAGACAGCAAGAAAAAAGGACAGGGAAGCATGAATAGCAACATCATGAGATGGGCAAAAGGAAGCAGAACAATGACACAAACAATCAAGAATATTGGCATATGAAGGCAATAGAGGGGCAAAGAGGAGTGAGAGAAGGGTGACAGAGGGGTTGGTATAATTCCCTACTTGTTTGACTCTAAGGTTCAGACTGATAACACCGTCACACTCTTTTCTTTCCTAGAAGCTGGTGTGGGGTAGCCTGACAGCCAGCAGTAAGGCAAATTGTAACCCCCAGCCACACACAGGGTTAGACACCCTTCCCTTGCTGTAGTCTTGAATGGCAGTGTGATTTGAAGATGCAAATTACTGTTAACTCGATCTATCAGTCACAGAGTAAATAAGCCTTAATGATCCAAATATCAGAAAGGTGTGCATCTCATTGTGAAGCAATGCAACCCTCTGGCACTCAAAGGGTTAGGGTCCACATTTACTTTTCTGTCCTCTGGAATGCCAGCCAAGGGCTTGTTGACCGGCAAGTGAGAAACCTAGTGCTGGCAAATTAGTTAAAAAAAAAAAAAGTTTGCTAAAGATCTAATGTTGGCCGCACCTCTGGGTCAGGTGGGACACAATGCACCCACAGGCCACAAGTTCTACGCCCATATACTAGCCTTTTGTTTTTAATTTAAATATGTTTTGAGAATAAACCTTTGTTGATGATACAGACAGGCATTTTATGTTAATTCGTTTGTTGTGCGCCAGTATTACAAAACACACGATGCTATACATGAACCTAGGTAAATCCCATGCACTTGGGGCATTTCTCGTGGCAAGACTCTGAGACCAAAGAAAGAGGGCACACTTTTTTGGGGGCAGGTTAGACTAAGGAGTGAGTGATGTGGAAGAGAGGTATTATCCAGCGTAGCAGCATATGGACTGGGGGCTTCATCCTCTTTCCCACCACTGTATTAAACTCTTTGCGTGCCAGAAAGGAATCTAACACATTGCGATACCTCTTTGGCACTCAAAGGGTTAAAGGAACTTCTTTTATTATGTAGCTACATAAAAAATCCCACTGAACATAATGTGCATGTAAATAGAATAAAGTGCCACAATGTACTACAAAAACATAAACTTAACCCTTTGAGTGCCAGAGGGGTACGCAACACATTGCAGAGCAATGCGTTGCGTACCCCTCTGGCACTCAAAGGGTTAATTTTCCAAAAACGATATATTTTGCAGAAAAATGTACAGTGGAACAGATAGGCAGATTTTAATTACCCGTAAAATAAACTAGACTTGCCTTAAGGTCATAGGTCCACTTTAATGGTGAAGGTCTCTTGTAATTGAAGCTCAAATTATTGTAATTTGCTGAAAAATATATGTTGTTTAATTGCATTTACTTTGGAATGTGTGCTGTTCTGCTTTAATGCTCTGTAATTTGTGAACTATTAGTATTTACTGGTTTTCATGTTTAATTATGATAATCTGATATAGGACAGCTTAGACTAAATATAAATGTAATTATTTGAAGTCATTCTACCATATCATAACATTTTCACTCTAATATTAGCTTGATATGGACCGTATTCATGTATAAATGTATTTAAATTGCTCCTTCAGGCAAACACACATGTATATATACATGCAGCCCTTTAAACAGACAGGACAAACTGTCAGCATTGCTCCCATCTGACATCTAGAAGCTGGAGTAGTTGCCTTTGACAGCCTGCATTCCCTGTAAGTGAAGAAAGCTATATACTGACTCCCTACACTTTTTTTTCTTTCATTTAACCCATTGAGATCTCTCGTATTGCAATTGAAACTGCATCTGACTTCCTTGCAGTACTGACAGTGAACTATAGTGACAGTGCAGAATGACGAAAGATCATATCACATGGGGGTAAGAGCATGCTGGCAGCTTGTATTTTCACATAACATGTAAAACTAGTGAAAAAACCTGTGTACACGGGCCAGGGTCTGGGTGATGTTAACCCTTTGAGTGCCAGAGGAGTATGTAACACATTGCATACGTACATGTTGTACAGTGGCCCAGTAAAAGTCCTCCCGATATCAATCCCATTGATATTCTGTGGAACTATTTGAAAAACTACTGTCCAATCAAACTGAACGTCCTGCAACAAATCTTCCAAGAATGGGCCAAAATGATTCCAACACCGTGTGCAACGCTGGTACATTTCCTGTTTTTTATGAATTTAAAGGGGATGTATCACCTTATACCTTTTTTTTGCCGTAGCTTTTGTTAATAACGTAGTAATAGGAAAGCATTTTTTTTTCTTTTTAATGGAAGTACTTCAAAAGATATTATATCTTAAAAATGAGCTCTAATAACCTTTGAGTTTGATCTCTCAGAAGTGGCAATACCTTTTTTATTGAACAATAAACACATTACAATATATTTGTTTTCATAAAAAACGTACTGTTCCTTAAACTTGCAAAATAGCTATGGAACCTAAGAGGTTAAATCAAAAGATTTGGTGGACATCATTCTAATCAAATGATTACATGTGTGCAAGGTTAGAGATGTATAAACTTCAAGATACTTTTATTATACTGGTAAGTATCCTATATAATAATTAGCTAAAACGTGTGTAACGACACGTCATGCGCAGTAGAGACTGCTGCACGTGCTGCAGTCATGCGCAGAAGAGATTGCCCGCCGTGCAGCTGATACAGAGCTGGACGCTCTGAAGGCGCGTCCAGCTCTGTATCAGCCGCGGCGTGGGCAGTCTCTAATGTGCATGACTGACCCGCGACCGGGTGGCAGTGGCACTGTGGCTCGTGTAACGGGCTCTTCAGCTAGTTTCTTATAAAACATGGATATATCTATATCTCCTTTGTAAGTTTGCTATGACTTTTGATCTTATGCTGTCTTTGTATTAAATCTTTAATTATGACTTTACCATTTTAAATTATGGAGAACACATTATCAGAATCCACATTATTCTGTATGTCATTTCATGCATCATAATTTAATCTTCAAACTCAGTGAGAACAAGGCCTGGAGTTGTGAATCAGTGCAATTCTCTCAAGGTTAGAGAACATTTCCCTGTTGCTTTGTTTGAAGGGTTCAGTCATCAAATACTGATTTTCTTTGTTCATTCTTTGATAGACTTGCCCCATTGAACACCAGAGCAGTGTCATGGATTTTCTCAAATGAGATGCAATTATATAAATGTATAACCGTAGGCTTTCATTTTCTCCCATTGACAGTGAAACATGCAAGTCTATCAAAATCAATGAACTACTGCCTAAGAGACATTAGCAAGTTGTATTTTTTAGTAATATGATCTAGCATCCTTATTTCAATAAAACAATTAAGAGTCAAAAGGGAACCTCAAACAACATAAAATGTAACAGTTATTGTATACAATTAAAACTAAAAAAATAGAAAAGACATGATAATAATAATTAAAAAAAGTGTTACTCAGCATGCTTGTAGTATAGTATGACTACACAGTATGTGAACATAACTGAACGTTTTCACCACCATTCTATATGAGGTGCTAATAAGAATGTGATGTGGTCAGAGAGACTCCCAGTTCTAAGTCGAGACTTCTACATAGGGTCAAGACAATCCAAGAATACAAAATACATCTATTGCTTTATTCAAATACTAGTTGAAGAGCCTGTTACATGGCCCACAGTGCCACTGCCAGCTGGTCGCTGGGCAGTCATGCGCAGTAGAGACTGCCCGCGCCGCGGCTGATACAGAGCTGGATGCTCCAAAGGAGCGTCCAGCTCTGTATCAGCCGCGGCGCAGGCAGTCTCTACTGCGCATGACTGCAGCACACACAGCAGTCTCTACTGCGCATGACTGTGTCGTTACACACGTTTTAGCGAATTATATAGGATATGTGGCACAAATATACTCCAAAAGTCTGGATATCAATCTAAGTTCAATATTCCAGAGCCCTTGGGGTGTTTGTCTACAGTAAGTGTGCTACTATAAGTCCCTTTAATATAGTTTAAGGGGAGGACTACTCAGTTAAATGGCTGGGTAACCCACTGTAGCATGGAGACCCTAGTTTTTCATGCCTAGTTCCATTTCCGACATTACTTCACACATTTAAACACACACACACACACACACATGCTGAGATATTAAAAATGGTCATATATATATATATATATATATATATATATAACCTTATATAAAGGTTAAAACTGGAGTGGTCCTGATGCAAACCAACTGCACTATAAGGCACAAATAAAAATCCAATTAATTTAAATGTGACTTTCAATGCCTGGACTACTAAATGGTCTCTGATACACTGCCTTTATGTATAGGTCATATTTGTCCCATTGTTTTCTTATTTTATTTATGTACTAGTGTAAAAGCCCGTGTACATGGGCCAAGGTCTGGGTGATGTTTCACTGCTCTGGTCCTGCTCTGTGTACTGCCGCTACCTCACTGCTCCATTCCTGCTCTGTGTACTGCCGCTACCTCACTGCTCCCTTCCTGCTCTGTGTACTGCCGCTACCTCACTGCTCCGTTCCTGCTCTGTGTACTGCCGCTACCTCACTGCTCCGTTCCTGCTCTATGTACTGACGCTACCTCACTGCTCCGGACCTACTCTGTGTACTGCCGCTACCTTAGTGCTCCAGTCCTGCTCTGTGTACTGACGCTGCCTCACTGCTCTGTTCCTGCTCTGTGTACTGCCGCTACCTCACTGCTCCTTTCCTGCTCTGTGTACTGACGCTACCTCACTGGTCCAGTCCTGCTCTGTGTACTGCCGCTACCTCACTGCTCCATTCCTTCCCTGTGTACTGCCGCTACCTCACTTCTCCCGTCCTTCTCTGTGTACTGCCGCCACCTCACTGCTCCGGTCCTTCTCTGTGTACTGCCGATACCTCACTGCTCCATTCCTGCTCTGTGTACTGCCGATACCTCACTGCTCCGTTCCTACTATGTGTTCAGCCGCTACCTCGCTGCTCCGTTCCTGCTCTGTGTACTGACGCTACCTCACATCTCCAGTCCTGTTCTTTGTACTGATGCTGCCTCACTTCTCCGGACATGCTCTGTGTACTGCCGCTACCTTACTGCTCCGTTCCTGCTCTGTGTACTGCCGCTACCTCACTGCTCCTTTCCTGCTCTGTGTACTGCCGCTACCTCACTGCTCTGTTCCTGCTCTGTGTACTGCCACTACCTCACTGCTCCATTCCTGCTCTGTGTACTGCCACTACCTCACTGCTCCGTTCCTGCTTTGTGTACTGCCGCTACCTCACTGCTCCAGTCCTGCTCTGTGTACTGCCGCTACCTCACTGCTCCGTTCCTGCTCTGTGTACTGGCGCTACCTCACTGCTCCATTCCTGCTCTGTGTACTGCCGCTACCTCACTGCTCCGTTCCTGCTTTGTGTACTGCCGCTACCTCACTGCTCCAGTCCTGCTCTGTGTACTGCCGCTACCTCACTGCTCCCTTCCTACTCTATGTACAGCCGCTACCTCACTGCTCTGTTCCTGCTCTGTGTATAGCCGCTACCTCACTGCTCCGTTCCTGCTCTGTGTACTGACACTACCTCACTGCTCCAGTCCTGCTCTGTGTACTGATGCCGCCTCATTGCTCCAGACTTGCTCTGTGTACTGCCGCCACCTTACTGCTCCAGTCCTGCTCTGTGTACTGTCGCTACCTCACTGCTCCTTTCCTGCTCTGTGTACTGCCTCTACCTCACTGCTCCAGTCCTGCTCTGTGTACTGCCGCTACCTCACTGATCCGTTCCTGCTCTGTGTACTGCCGCTACCTCACTGCTCCGTTCCTGCTCTGTGTACTGCCGCTACCTCACTGCTCCCTTCCTGCTCTGTGTACAGCCGCTGCCTCACTGCTCCGGACCTGCTCTGTGTACTGCCGCTACCTTACTGCTCTAGTCCTGCTCTGTGTACTGCTGCTGCCTCACTGCTCCGTTCCTGCTCTGTGTACTGCCGCTACCTCACTGCTCCAGTCCTGTTCTATGTACTGCCGCTACCTCACTCATCCGTTCCTGCTCTGTGTACTGCTGCTACCTCACTGCTCCGGTCCTGCTTTGTGTACCGCCGCTACCTCACTGCTCCATTCCTGCTCTGTGTACTGCCGCTACCTAACTACCCCGTTCCTGCTCTGTGTACTGCCGCTACCTCACTGCTCTAGTCCTGCTCTGTGTACTGATGCTACCTCGCTGCTCCGGACGCACTCTGCGTACTGCTGCTACCTTACTGCTCCGTTCCTGCTCTGTGTACTGCCGCTACCTCATTGCTCCGTTCCTGCTCTGCGTACTGCCGCTACCTTACTGCTCCGTTCCTGCTGTATGTACTGCTGCTACCTCACTGCTCTGTTCCTGCTCTACGTACTGACGCTACCTCACTGCTCCGTTCCTGCTCTGTGTACTGCTGCTACCTCACTGCTCCAGTCCTGCTCTGTGTACTGACGCCGCCTCACTGCTCCGGTCCTGCTCTGCGTACTATGCCGCCTTACTGCTCCACGCGATGCAGTCATGCGTGGCTAGTCTCTAATGCGCATGACGGCTTCTGACAGACATTACTAGTGTTTTATTATATAGGATTACTCTGTAGCACAGTGTTTGCTTTTGTCATTCCCACACTTCTATAATTCTTTCCGGTCTCCCATGTTATATGCTATGGTACAGTATTTCAGAAAATATGTATGGAAATATGTACAGGTCTAAGAACTCCATTGAGGAAAAGCATGCACTTTTGTAGTCTGAGTACACATAGACTTATACTATCTTTACCTGATCAGACCACTAAAGGTCTTTTGTGTAACAGGTTATACATGATAAAGCATAAAAATACAGTCACTAATTGAAAAATGTAAGAATTGAAAACCAAAAATCTGATTTTTTTTTCCATTGCAGGCTTTAGAATATAATCTCCCATAGTCTTAGCTACAAAACGAGGCGGATTTTAACAGGTTTTGAGAACGTCGTTGACTCTAAAAGCCTCATGGAGAAAGAAAACAACATATTCTGGAAAAAATACTAACTGCACTATGTGGGGAGTGGGTAAAATACCCATTTTTTAAATTAGTTGTATGCTGTGTTTACATAGATTATTTGACTGTGCTATCTTACAAGGATGATCAAACCTCCAATACAAAACTTGCCTCTGATGAACTCTATTCCCCATGACATTCCTGTCTCTGGTATGTGTACTTGAGGTGTAGATGACAGCTGAACCATGTGGGTGTCAGCCAGATATTATTGGCTGAAACCCACATATTCCACCCTTTAGTTGGATCATTGTGGTGAGCAACACAGTGATCCAATCATCCCTGTGAACTAGCCCAATGGTAACCCCCCAGTTCTCCATGAAGATAAATTCTGCTAAAACTTTCCTGTGTTGAAAGCTGTGTATTGGCTAAAAGATGTGAAGCAAATGTGTCCACGTGTTTAGCCTAGTTCACAGCAAATAATAACATTTTGTGTGTTTAGCTCAGAGTAAAAAAAAAAAAAAAGTTGGTCTAAAAATTCCTGTGTGCTAAGCTTTAAAGATTCTAGAGAGGCCACTAACGCATTGTGATGCTAAAAGCACTATTTAAATCATTAAAAACGTTGGGACTTTTTTCTTCTCTCTTATGCTGCAGATTATATTCTCTAGAATTGATCCTGTTTTGCTTTTTGAATAAGGCCCTAATGCAATTATTCAATATCTTTCTGATTTGACCCCCGGGTTCCAGGTCACCTCAGATTTTTAACAAAAAAATGTTTTGTTTAATTAGGTAGCGGACATGAACTAGTATGGCAGCAGGGTTTAATATAATCCTGGAAATAATGCTACAGTTATCAAGAATAATTCTTAAGATCAGTGACAAGCAATAGGAATAAAGCTGCTTAACCCCTTAAGGACCAATGATGTGCCAGGACATGTCCTGAACTTAAGCACCAGTGACGATCCTGGCTTGTCATGGAATTCATCCATCCATTGCGGAACAGAGAAATCATGGGGGCAAAGTCCCTAAGGCACATTGCCAAATGACTTGAGGGGCCCTGGTCTGTCTCTGCCCGTAGAGGATCACCGCAGTTCTTTTATATAATGCATGGGTGATTACGGTGATGGATCAGGGGGTCTTGTCTGTGATATTGGAAGTGTACATCATGGACTTCAAGCCCCTTCCCCTTCAGCATTTTTTCTTGTCCAGAACACCTTGGGATCTGAAGTGGGGCCATCTCTTCCTAGACCCAGTCTCCTCACTTATCCAAGAGCACTTCACCACATTTTATTCAAACCTTTTCCTTGTTTCCAAAAACACTGAGGCTGCCATCCTGTTCTGCACTTAAAGCGCCTCAACCATTACGTGCGGGCCCCTAGCAACATAGAGTAAAGTAGGAATTGGAGAAGTGATGTCACTGGAGAAGTTATCTCTACATTGTCACCTCTTTATCATGCCATAGTGCATCTCCCCATAATGTTCATAGGCCCATGAGTATAAAAGCAAAGTGGAGCAAAACAGAAAACACCATAGGGAACAAATTAAAATTCCCCAAATTGCCACTGATTAAAATGGATGTATTTAACTACTTGAATGCTAGAGAGATTTCCAACACATTATAAAGACATAGGTTTGAGCCCCTTCCAGCATTCAAGTAGTTAAAAGTCTTCTTTAAATCAGCTGGAAATATTCATGCAGCTGGTATAACCCTTAAAGAGGAACTATCATGTTAATAAGATTGCCCCCTCCGATATGCAAAGTCTTACTGTATATATGCTCAATAGGTTCGCGTTATTGGTGAAAACACACATTTCAGCAGGAACCAGAGGACAGACAGGGCCGGCATCTTAGAGGAAATGTACCTCTGAGTCTGCGCTGTATGCCCATTCTCTGCCAGCATTGGTGGTAACGTTCCTTGGTGCCTTAAAGTGTTAGTAATGTCCCATAAAAAATATATATTGTTTTGTAGTGTTTAAAAAGTTCAGCTATATGCAACAAATCCTATCTCTCAAACCGCTTTGGTTTGAGAAATATTCGCTTTCAAAGATTGCCGTGTCAACTGACAGGAGGAGGCTCTTCAGCAGAGCCACAATTGCGTTATTTAAAATTAATTACTTCATTGAAATGGTCTACAAAGTGTGCTTGCAAACCAGGCATACTTTGTACACCTTTCCAATGAAGTAATTCTTTTTAAATAACGAGATTGCGGCTCTCCTGCAGAGCCGCCAGTTGGTCCACCAGACAGGATTCCACTGCAGTCAGCACAGCGCTGACGTCAGGGAAGGGGAGGGAGGGGGACACTTTGAATAGGAATATCTCTCAAACCATAGCGGTTTGAGAGATAGGATTTGTTGCATACAGTTGAACTTTTTAAGCATTACAAAACGATAAAGATTTTTTCTGGGACATTACTGTCCCTTTAAGGCACCTGAAAGGACTTACCGTGCAGGCGCACAGAGCTTGTATTGTAAGCTCTATGCAGCCCGATGTCTGCCGAAGATGTTGCTAGGTTACAAATATATGGGGGGGGGGAATCTTATTAGCATGATATTTCTGCTTTAATTGCTCTATTTTGCCTTTATACATAAGGCCTATAAAAGTACATTTTCACAAATCTTAGTAAATTCATGACCGATATAAAATAATAATGAATCCAGATGATTGGAATGTTAATGTGGGGAGATGAAAACTAGTGGCAATTATTTATTTTGGAGTTTATTCAGAATGTTAAAATAAGATCATTTAACCCTTTAGGTGCTAGAGAAGTTTCTAATTCATTGCTTTATGGTGAATGAGATATATTGCTAGCATTCTATGGATTAAAAATATTTTTTTAAAGCATTGTAAAAAAGTTTCAATGATTTTTAACCCTTTGAGTGCCAGAGGGGTATGCAGTGCATGAAGGGTACTCAAGGGTTAATGCGTTGATGCATTGGAAAGTTATCTAGTATCTGAGAGGTTATTTGCCATCCCTTTAAATAAAACTCCCATTCTGGCCCTCCCATTCAAGTGTAAGTATGATTAATGGCTCCTTCAATTGCCGCAAAAATTGTCCCTTAGCTTGGCTGTATTCGTTTAAAGCTTAAGGAAAACAGATATTATAAACATTGTAATATATATACCTTTATTATATTAATATCTACTAGCTAATTTAGTCTATAAGAAAACAAAAATAGCTATATACAAACTGCACACACAGCATGCCACTTCTTGAGCAGAGGTGCTTGGAATTATCCTTGCAGGTATTTGTCATGACCTCAAATAAAACACTGTAGTTTCAATTACATGACTGAGTTTTGAAAACAGTGAAAAGGGCAATGCTATCATAAAGATACAAGGGCTTCTACTTCCAATGGATTTTCTAACCTTAGACTTTACCTATTTTCCATGATTTGATTTCTTTCTAAGTGCTTGTTCTTTAGCCCTTTACAGGAAAGTGTTACCCAATGTTCTGATGGCATTTAGGTTATGGGGGAAGTAAAGTGTGTTATTCATTATTATAGGAAAAGCAGTTTGGGCTTTTTTCAGATTAAGGCATATAGCAATAAAGTATACCATGTTTTTCCTAATATTTTAATAAAAATACATTTTAACTATAATATGCATTTTGTTACAAGTGTATGTTACAAAAAATAAAATAATTTTATGCTATCATCACTGTTTTAACCCCTTAGTGATGAGGACTTTTTGAAACTGGAGGACAAGAACAATTCTGGACTTTTTAACTCTTAGAGTGGCAGAGGGGTAAACAATATATTGCTTAGCAATGCATTCTGTAAGGGTTAATATGCATTTGTTCAACCGTATTGTTAATCTAATTCATTTAATCCACCCAAATTATATGGCATTTTGTTAAGCACAAGTAGGGGTTTATTTTGATACCACTTTTATATGGCTAACCCACCATTTCTTTTGATTAAAATGGAGAGAAAAATAAAAAAAAGTTTTTATAGGTTTTCGTGTCATAATTTGTGCTCAATTGGTTAATTTTTAATAGGGACTGGATAAAAGGTATGAACGATCATTCATACCTCCCACGTGTTCCTTTTTAGGGGTATATTGTCCCTATGAGAAGAAAGTCCCAATGGCCCTCATTCACTCTGGTGTCCCTCTCTTTAGGCAAACAAGTGTTATATAAATGTTACACAGTAATAAAACTCAAATTACTCCTTGAAAGCTATTAGAGACCTGTATAGCTTTCAAGGAGTAAACGGGGTCTGCTACTTTAAACTTTGCCAAGGACCTATCAGTTGCTTAACCCCTTAAGGACCGGGAAAATCAGAGGTGGATTTGACTTAAGGACCGGAGCAATTCTGACCTTTTTGACTATGTCTTTGTTCAACAGTGTTTTCCCTCTTAGGCTTTTATTCCACCCCCATAAATTATATACTGTTTTTTTACAAACAAATAGGGCTTTCCTTTGATACCCCACTTATATGGATAACCCACCATTTACTTTATTAAAATTAAAGAAAAAGGTAAAAAAAAATGTAAAAAACCCATCATTTTTGTTTTTTCTCTTGGGATCAATTGGGCGCAAAGGGTTAAATTTTTATGGAGACTGCATGAAAGGTATGACTAGTCAGTCATACCTACAAAATGCGCAGTTTAAAGTGGCCACTGTCCCCCCGAGTGAAAATCCCCATGTCCCTTTTTCCCACCCTAATTTCCCACTTTTTTGTTCATTACATTTGGCGGTGTGTGTAAGTGTATTACATGACTCCACAACAATCACACTCCAATTTTGTTTCTTGAGATGTTTTGTTTTTTTATAATAAAATATTTTATTTGTAAAAAAAAAAGTGTGTTGTTTTTATTTAAAAAAAAAAAAAAAAAAAAGTGTATTTAGCAGGTCAGAAATTGACCTGCATTTAGCCATCCTCCTGCACCAGCAGTGAAGGGGTTAACACCCCCAGCTGCTGTGTTTTGTATTTCCACTAGGTGTCTCCTCCCTGCTTCTGTGTCCCTTACTTTGATGTAAGGGACGCATTAGCAGAGAGGAGACACTAGAGGTAGTAAGTAGCACTGCCTCAGTCATTTTTTTAGAATGCCGGTACATGTGATCGCTGACGCAGCAATCACATGACCTGGCACAACCGACCGAGGCTGAGACTGAACGGTCCGGTACTGGACCGCTCAGTCTCAGCCAGGATTGAATGGTAGCAGCGTGCACGGCGGCGCGCTGCTACCATTTAACTCTTGACGTACCAGGACCGTCACTGGTCCTTAAAGCAAATTTACCCTTGACGGTCCTGGTACGTCAAGGGTCGTTAAGGGGTTAAAACAACCCTGTGGTCTGTTTTAGTTATTTAATCAGCAGACTAATGCATACATTTTATTGGATGCCTAGAAGAGAACAGTGGGTAGCTCAGACTATGTGACAACCAGCAACATTATTAGTATGAGTAGAGACCAGTTTGGTTTTATGAAAAATAGATCATGCATTTTATGAAAGGTTATATAGTAACTTAGATAATGGAATTACTGTTGATGTAGATATCCTTGACTTTTGCAAAACCCTTTGATTTTGTATGATTTGGAAGATGATATCTGTGCATGGATAGAGAAGTGGTTAAATGACAGATGGCAGAGAATTGCATTAAATGGAACCTTTTCAAGTTAGTTTAAACTTGTAAGCGGTGTTCCACAGGCTTTAGCCTGGGGCCCAATTATTTCTCATTTTTGTATTATGATCTAGAATCAAGTATTGAAAGTAGTGTCTCAGTCTTGCTGATGACACTAAAATGTGTAAGGAAATACAAACAAAGTAAGATTTTGTTCTCTGCAGAAAGCTGTGGATACATTGAGTGAATGGGCATAAAAGTGGCAGAGGAGGTTTCATATAGATAAATGTAAGTTTATGCATTTGAGCTGCAGAAGCAAACATGCTACTCATACATTAAAAGGAAAACATCAGTGTGCAGTATAAATTAGCCACTGCTAGAGCCTGCAGGGTACTCCCTGTATAAAAACGGCATAAGTGTATTTAAGTCCTTTGTAAGGCTTCATCTAGGATATGGAGTACATTTTTGGGGACCAGCTCTTAAAAATATATTATTGAACTGGAAAAAAGCACAGAGACATTAATCAAAACTGGTAAAGGATTGAAATATCTACATTATAAAGAGAGGAAGGCTGAACTGTTGGCTTACATTAAATAATAGAAATCTAAGGGGTGATATCAATACCATCTCCAAATATATTCAAAGTCAAGGCAAAAACTCTCTAAGAAACTGTTTCCTCAAAGAGCTGAGCAAAAAACAAGATGCCATCCATTAAGACTAGAGGGAAAGGCTCTTTTGACTAAAACCATGGAAGGAATTTTTTACATTAATTGCATCCAACCTCTGGAATTCTTTGTCTCACAATGCTATGTGAGCAGATGTTGTAGTTTATTTCAAAAACATAACTGATACATTTGTAGCTCAAAACATTATAGAGAATTATGACAGCTGGTTTCCAAGTACAGTATATAGGATGTTGAACCAGGCATATATATCTGAATGCTTTTTGCAGTCAGGAATTTTTTTTTTTTTACCCACTTGGGGATTAACTGGAAATTTTTCCATCTGAGTTTTCTATTTTTTTATCCTCCTCTAGAACAGAAAGAGTGACATAGCATAGGTTGAACTTCATGGAAACATTTTGTTTTAGCCTCATCATCTATGTTACTCGTGGCGCAATGCTGGAAATGCGCACATTCGCTATTTTCTGTGTGAAAACCACTAGGGAATAGGTTTATACATGATTTTGTTGAACTGCACATGAAAATTCAAGATTAGCAAACAGCTGCGTATATTTATTCTATGTGTGGGAGTGGCTAAGATTAACAAATCTGTGTAAGTGGAATAGCAAGTGCGCCTAATGCAGGAACTGCTATTGCAAATTAATTTATACATCTGTGTACTGTTGTCGTAAAATGGAATTTTTTTATGCGCAATTCAAGAAGCATTCAGTATTTAGCTTCCTGGATTAGAATATGCGCAAAATTTATCTGCGCACAAAAATTCCTTTATCCGATGTGAACGTTTCTTGCATTGCGCCATATGTTATTAGATCGATTGTGCAGTCTACCGATAATAGTACAAGGTTGTCTGAGTGCTATCACGAATGATAAAAATGGTTCTCTACAGTACCATATTGTCAAAAGAATCCTCTCCTGTCACTGAGCTATATTTATTAGTGATACATGCTTGAACTCCAGCAGACTTGATGGTAACTGAAGGCGGAGGATAAGATTCTAGGGTTGCATACTATGGTTCAGGTTTAACAATTTAAGTATTGGTACTTGATCTTCAAGTATTGTTTACATAATTTTGAAACTTTGTTTTAAAATGCACTTTATTTTTAATTTAGTTTTATGAATGTAGGACAAATAATTACACAATCAATATTACAGAGTAAAAGAAGAAATATACCTTATTATAGTTTAGCTTTTTATCACTGTAAAGCCGATAAGATAGCTCAGTTGGTTAATTCACCAGGTGTAGAATTTGTTTAGTGTCAGCTCAGCCTTTCACCTTTCTGAGGTATACAAAATGAGGAAAGAACATGCTTGGAAATGTGAGACAATCTCAATGTATTCTTACTGGTAAAATACTTTAATAAAAAAAGGAGTATATAATTTATCTCATGAAGCAAAATAACAAATGGATTATAAACTGTAGAAAACAAGGTCTTGATTGCTTCCAAGATAAATATTCTAAAATTGTTCTTTGTGAATTTTTTTTTTTGGTTCTTGCCATCACATTACAACAATTCGTTACCTTTGATAGCTCACTCAAGGGCTGATGAGCTTGCAAAAATACTAATATAGGACATTATCATAAATATCAAGTTAACTTATTACATTAGTAATTAGGATTTTCTATGTCACTTCGGCTCCTGATCTGACACGTTCTGCTTTTTTTTTAGTTATTGATATACCTAGATGTAACTCACTTGAACTGAATAATGCTGCATATATGGAAGTCTTTTAAAAGGATAGTAAAGTCAGAAAAAAAGTATTAACTATATGGTAGATACAATTAAAAGAGAGTACTTGCACTTTTTCATATCTCTCAAACAGATAAATACGTAATTTGGAAAGGTCTACAAAGTGTGCCTGGCTTGCAAGCACACTTTGTAGACCGTTCCAATGAAGTATTTATTTCTAAATAGCGTGATTTCAGCTATGCTGAAGAGCTTGTGTCTGGTCAAATGACTGGAATCTGCAGCTGTCAGCTAGATGGCAGACTTGAGTAAAACAGCCAGGAAAAGGTAACTTTAGCAAGTTATGTCTCTCAAACCATAAAGGTTTGAGAGATAAGACTTACATTGATGTTAATCTTTTTTAATGTCTACAATATTAAATCAACTTAAAATTAACCATTACTATCCCTTTAATGTTTTCATATAACACAACCCTTCTTTTAGCCATTATGTCCTTGCAGCTATCCAGACCTTAAAATTGAAAAGTGTACTTTTCAGACATCTGCTATCATCTTTAGACTGTTCACTAATAATCATATATTAAGAAAATGTATTGTAATTCTGACACTCACATTTGACATCCTTGTATACCCATACAGGCATACAGAGGGTTGCACAGCCATATCATTTTAACTGACCTCTGTAGGGTTGAAATTTCCTTAACAGATGCTGAATTTTCAGGTTTAGACCACTCAGGTATTCCATATTGGAACTGTTCAGGATAGTTTCTGTCGGTCTTGACACTTATCCAGATGTTACAACTAAATCATGTCAGTTAAGTAGTAGCATTACTTGGTAGTACAACTTATGATATATTTGGCAATGTAATTATTTTGATGTTACATTTGTGAAAGTCTCCTAAATTGATCATTTTCTAATCAACAGCAAAATTTATCTTGAATGTAATCCAGTTTTAAGTTCATGCCTAAAACATAATCAGCAATGCAGGTTTTTAGCTTACTCTCACTTGGACACAGGCATGTTTCAGAGGTAGATCTATAACAATAACTGAACCATTGATTGATTAACTTGTGGTCATGTAAGAATATTTTACAGACCTATACTGTGGTTGAAGTTTGAGGTCCCAAAGAGAACCTGCTTAAAGGGATAGTAATGTTTCACAAAAACAGCCGCTCCAATCTTCATAGTATTTGAGCCATAGAGAGTGTTATTTCAATACTGTCAGAGTTGTGGTTCAAGAGTAATTGAATGATAAAGTTTCACCTCCCGCCCCTTTTACCGTAAGCTATCTCTTCTCAGATGTGGAATCTGGTTGCTAGACCAGACAGATAACAGCAGGAGACAATCTACTTCCTATGAGAACAATGAAAGCCGTGCCCCCCTCAATACGTTTTTCAGGTTTTTCCCTTATCTTAATTGAAGATTGTCCCTCTCTGCAGTCTACCTGGGCACCTCCTTTCTGCTCTGGCTGAGCAGTGTTACATCAGTAAAAGTGGCGGGAGGGGATCCTTTATCATTCAATTACTCTTGAACTGCAACTCTGACAGAATTGAAATAACATTCTCCAAGGTCCAAATACTATGATGATTAATTAGAGCTGCTTTTATTATGAAACATTACTATCCCTTTAAGTGCCATTGGGCAAAGGTCACATCAGGGGAGGTGCTGCAGATGTATTTAAAATGTATTTACAGCTGAGCTACTATTGCATTGCCTTTATTATGTGAGTTGCAACTCTTTGATAGGTAATGTTATTAAGCAAATCTTGTAATTAAGATGCTATACCTTAAGAATAGTTTTCTATAGTATATTGTTTTTTTGGAGTTTTTTCATAGTATAAGGCTTTAAAATTGTAATCCTAACCTATTAGGTTGCTGTTTGAATTCAGGGTTTTGTATTTGGCCTTAATTTTAATTTATTAATCTCATTGCAGTTATGTATATTGCTCATTTTAACTTACATTTTTTATACCAGCCTTCGATTAATTATGTATTTCATCAAAGGATCCTTTATTAGGGGTATTAGTGTGGGTCTTGAGTGTCCTGTTCAAACACATTTATTAAGAATCACAAGCTATTTTCTAAATAGAGTATTTAGTATGTGTACTTCACGGTAAATTTTAGCATGTGCTAGAAACTAAAATTGTGCTCTTTCATCATGAAAATATATTAATGGCTGTTAGACTCAAAGCATGCATTACTAAAATGAGCATAATTTCTCGTAATGTCACGTAACTACCATTATCAATATAATTACAGATTTAGTAACACATTTTTTCCATTTTGCTTACAGGTGATGTGTGTGACCCAAACCCATGTGAAAATGGGGGGATTTGTTTGTCTGGTTTAACTGATGAAGGCTATTCATGTGAGTGTCCAGCTGGCTTCATTGATCCAAACTGTTCTAGTGTTTTGGAGGTTGGTAAGTGCAAGCTTAAGAAAGTATAGCATTGTTTCATTCATGTCTTAATTTTAGCGTTGCTCGTTTCTGAAGAGTAGAACCTGAGGCCTAATGTATGTGAATGTTTTTCTAATAAAAAAAATCCCAGATATGGATTTAGCTAATAGTATAGCAATTAGGGGTGCACCGAAATAAAAATTTTGTACCAAAACGTTAGGATGCACTTGGCCGAAAACCGAAACCGAAAAGGACTTTTTTAGTTTATTGGGCTAACAAAAGAAACAAAAAATATAGTAGAGCAAGTACAATGGCACAGTCAAAGTGAAAGTCCCATGAGCTGAAGGTTGCCAATACTGCTTACTAAACAGGTCTACAAGTCCCAGGGTGCATTGCTTTAATATAATTTTACTCTAAAATTTACAATATAGCATAACACTGTATGGATTAAAATATCAAACTAAATATGCAGTGTTCTGCAAAACAAATGGCCTGCAGTCTTTGAAAAGTTCTCTGGACAAAGTTTTGTCAGAGCCTCGTTATGTTAAGTCAGTGTCCTCACTTCTGCGCTATGCTCCCAGAACATGTTAGTTACATAGAGATGGTTTTGCTTGTTTTGTTCAGTCAGTGCCCTCACTTCTGCAGCATGCTCTCAGAACGTGTTAGTTCTCCATTTTATAAGCTGCTATCTTCACTATACTACAACTCCCATCATCCTTACCTTGCCTGGTGCCGAACATAGCTTTGTTTAAGTGCTAAAAAGAGTTGTGAATGAGCGCTGCCCCGCTTCCTACCCTGCTTTGCAAGCAGAATACAGGGCGGGGAGAGAGAGTGAGGCAGCGCTCATTCACAACTCTCTTTAGCACTCAAACAAAGCTATGTTCGGCACCGGGCAAGGTAAGGATGATGGGACTTGTAGTATAGTGAAGATAGCAACTTTTAAAGTGGAGAACTAACACGTTCTGAGAGCATGCTGCAAAAGTGAGGGCACTGACTAAACAAAACGAGCAAAAGCATTGCTATGTAACTATAACGTTTTGGGAGCATAGCGCAGAATTGTGGACACTAACAACATAACGAGTAAAACCATCTCTATGTAACTAACACGTTCTGGGAGCATACCGCAGAAGTGAGGACACTGACTTAACATAACAAGGCTCTGACAGTTCAGGGAGCAATGAGAGAGCTTCCCCTGTTTCGGCTCCCCTTTTTTTTATTTCGGCTTTTTGCCGAAAATGTTATTTCGGCTACCGAAATTTCGGTGCACCCCTAATAGCAATGGTGTATTTGGTTATATTATGTCTGCTGAAATGTATATTGCTGTGCTAAACTCTCATGAATACACCATAGTCCAGCAAGCTGAATCTTTGCTGCCAACAGGCATCTTACATGGATTACAGTGCTGGTTGCTATGCACAGCACAACTTCCAATTAATGGACAGCCAATCAGGTATCAGCCAGTGATATTCCCTGAAACTCACAGGGGTCATCCCTCAGTCTCACCATCCCCATGACTAGAGCAATTGAGAAAATCAGGAGAAAACTGATTTCAATGGGGAATCGCAGGAGAAAAGTGATAAAAACTCAAGAAAGAGAAATGTAGCAGAAGGCTGCAATATTTCTGCCATGTGAGAAAGTGCTTTGCAGTTTACAGAATAATTTATAGCAAATTATAAATTGACACATTTTATATTTTCACTTTTATAGTTAAAGGGGAACTTCACCTACAGGAATAAATATATTTTAAAGTGTTTAACCCATACATAGGTATGTGTCATATATATATACATATATATATGTGTGTGTGTGTATGGTGTGTGTGTATATATATATATATATATATATATCTCCTCACAATAAGCAATAGACTTTATTAGTATATATAAGACTTAGAGAGAGAGCGCCACCCATAATTCTAATGGAACACATGATTGCTCTCAATGTGTCCTTCAACTGAACAAATAAAGATACATTTATTTCAAGGGTATAATTACCCTTGAAGATGTGCGTGAATATTAAAAAGGTTTCCCAACATACCACTTCATAATGTGAGCGAGACCTCTCTAGCATCCAAGAGGTGAAGCAGTTTACTTTGAAATTTCCAGTTATTATTCTGTTTTGATTAGTAGGTAATTCCTATTGAAATTATAATAAGGAATATGCTTTGGAAGAATTTCACTATAGTTAGAATTAATTTGATTTTCAATGATTTAGACACAGTGCACGGTATGTTGTTGGAAGGTGACATACATATATCCCAGGGACACTGAACAATATTGAGGGAGGGCTGTCATCTTTTGGGCTGGGGCAAATGCAATCAAGTGGGCTATTTTATCACTTCAGCCCAGTGTCCAAGATCACCCCATTTTGTATTTTATAAGTGGCATTAATGTTACAAAGTGAGGCAAGTGGTACCGCAGAGCTTATATTAGTGGCATATTATTGATGTCATAGAGATTACAACAGAAATGAGCTACACTGGTGATACCACAGAGCTTACAACTGGCAATGAACCACAGTAGTGATACCACAGAACTACACTGTACTACATTTACAGCAGCAAGTGGGAAATTGAGTAACTCAGTGGCGCACTGGCCCAGATTTATGACCTGCTAGCTAGCCCTTGGAGCAATTGCCCTCCTGACCTCCAGGCAAGCCCTCCCCTCAACACTGTAAATATGACACTAAGTTATATGAAACTCATGGTAGTGGTAAGCGAAAGAGAACTGTGAATATAACAAAACTGATTACTGTGCATCTGGCAATTCAGGGTTTTCAAGATCAGCATTGCTATATGACATTTGCTTATGTATGTTATGTGCTACCATCAGCTGTGTGATAGATACACTGTAATGGTACCCTGAGGAAAGTCCTCCATAATCATTATGGTAGTAGCATACACCTTACATCTGAGAGTAGCCCTACATTCTCTTTACGTTTTTTCCCTATCTTTTCCATACTACACTATTTGCTCTTACTAATTTGAGACACTTTCCTGTTTTCGTTTTTTGAAAGTAGCTGCATGCAGAAAAAGAGTCATAAATATTATAGATCTGAAGGAAGGATGTGCAAGGCAAACCATTTTGGAAAGCAGACATGGTATTTACCTGCATTAAATAATGTGTCTTTTACCTTTTTAATAAAAATAAATACAAGGAAAACACAAAAATATCACATAAATAGCACTCTGCTATAAAATATATATCAAAAAATGATGTGCCAGGACCGTCAAGTAGGTCCAGACATTAAGGACCAGTGACGGTCCTGGCACATCATGGAATTCTTTTACTAGTCATATATAGGTCCCCAAATTCCCATCTCTCCTCCTCCAGTTAAAACAATAAGTCGCAAAAATATATAAAAAACCCAAATAAATCAACATACCTATCTAGAATTACCCAAGTGGTGCATAACTGCCTGGACCACAGAAATAAGTGGACAAAAACAAACAATAAGTAAAGTCCACCTTAAAAAGTAGGCACCAGTACCCAAGATGCCAAACACAGTAAACAACTCAATAATGTTACAAATAAATCTCAGCAAGATATGGATATCGAACAGATAAAACATGTTAGTAAACAATCAATCAAGCCACAACTGGATGAGATAAAAAAAAATGATAAGTTCCCAATCCAGCTCATGCGGTATGAAAAATTAATATGTAGCAATAATGAGCAGAGACAACCACACTGCTTCATTATATGACTGTTCTGCAGTGGCCTGATTCTTGCAGGCCCAAGATGCACCATGATGTAAAAACAAAGATAAGGATACAGAAAGGCGGAGTCCAGATGGCCTGCAGAGAGGGACAATCTTCAATTAGCATAAGGGAAAAACCTGAAAAACATGTCAAGGGGGGCAGGGTTTTCATTGTTCTCACAGTAAGAAGGTTGTACTTTGCTGTGATCTGTCTGGTCTTAAAGGAGCAGTAAACTTTTTTTATGAAAAATTATATATTGTAGGGATTTTCCTATTGAGTAAAATAAGGGTACTCCCACTGCGGAGAGATTTATATTTCCAGAGCTATTACAGTTTAAACCCATGTTTTTTTACATTAGCAGTGGCCTCTAGTGGTCAAATTCTAATAAGATTTCCTGTTAGATTCTAATGGAGAGGAAAGTCAGAAAAGTCAGAGACATATAGTTCTCCATAGAATGTGATAGAAACTGCCTGTCACTTCCTGTCAGTTAGAACTATCAGGAAGTAAACACAGTAAATTCACTTCCTGATTATTTAAACTGCTATAAATTTTGAATAGAACATCTGACAGTAGTGGGAGTACCCTTATTTAATTCAGCAGGAAAATATCTATAAAATATGTGTTTTCATAAAAAAAAGTTTACTGCTCCTTTAAAGGGGAACTACCAGCCCGCAATAACTTTACATGTATTCAGTCTTCATCTGGCGACTAGCTGCTTAGTAGCGCTAGTCGCCAGAAATATTACCTGGTTCCAAAGATTTTGCAGTTTTTCCGATGCTCACAGGAGCAGGAAGCACGGACATCTCGTCACAGTGACGTCCGTGCTCCTGCGCTGTCAGTCCCTTTTGGAGCCAATTGATGATCTTGTTTATTTTTTACATTTTTTTTTAACTGTAGTAACACAGGAACTGGAGAAGTGATATCACTGTACAACTTATCTCTGCTTTATGACCTCTTTATCACCACTTTATCACACCTTAGTTCTTCTCCCCCGTTATCTTTAATAAATTGCCATGACATTTTCAAGCAAAACTGGTTTAGCTGAAATCCTGAAGAAAACAAATAAGATGCTGGTGAAATAAGAGAGGGATTCTTAAATGGTAAATGTCTACTGTATGACTGCAATGAAGAAAAAAGGCCATATAAAGTTCTACAAATAACATTAAACTTTCATTCAGGCACTTTTTATTGTTTTCTGAGCAGTACAATATCTCTGTTTCCATTGCATTTAAATGTAATATGGGGATTTTATGGTATTATGCCTATAATGCATCACTGACTTAGTTATGATTTTACAATGCCTACTGCTCCCTGTTACCTTTTATTCTGCAATGCTTATACATTTCCATTGCTGATATTTCACTTCTATCCAGTTTAAACTTATAGGTGTGAACAATTATTTTATTCATGAGTACTAACTTTTGGATGATTGGGCATAGTGTGAGTTGTAGTCCCAACATCTTGTGAGCCAAAGGTTGCCTAACCCTTGATTAAGGGTTGTGAAATTCAAATAGGGAACTGTTCTCAGTATATTTTGCCACCCATTTCAACATGACATAACTAAGAGCTTGTGCACTGATGCCTTTCAGTAGCCAGACAATATATTGAGAAGAGAAGCTTAGATAAATACAAAAATATATTCTTAAAAACACTTTACATGGACTCCATATCAGACTGGACAATAGAGTCAATAAAAGACAGCAAAAACTGATGACAGCTGTTTTGCGTAACCTTCTACACTTGCTCAGGGCAGATGATATACTATATAATTGTGGAAAGGAAAACTAATTGCATTAAAAAAACTGAAAAATAACATTACAGTTTCCTTCAAACCCTTTAACTTTTTCTGAACAGTATAATGTCTGTATGTCCATTGTGTTCTGTGTCCACCTTTATTCTGAAATGCTTATATAATTATGTGGCTAAATATTATCTAAAATCCATCCAGATTAAAGCCATAGGTGTGAATATTCATGATTATAATAACATCCTGCTATCAATTATATCCACATATTGGAATATGATGTTACTTTTTTACTATCTAAATAACAGTAGCCATTAGTACTTTACCTTTCACCATGATTCTGCAATGTATGGTTCAAATATTCAAGGTCAGAATCAGATTATGTGAAGCCTTATGTTCCCTTCACATGGGCAACATTGTCACATGGACAGCAGTGCATGAAATAAAATGCATGAGTTTTGAATCATTGAGTCATGTGGAGCATTTCACAATGGAAATGTTCTGTGATTGTTGCAGAGAGAAGTAGCATGATGCAACTTTCTTCTGGCAGTGCAATATCACAAATTTGTAGTTTTGGTTTCAGTGAAAACATACTGAAATTGCATACCTATTTCAACTAGCTGCATTTTCCCTGTAACTTTGTAAATTCTGTTTATCAAAAATGAGATACTTTGAGAACATTTTGCACTAGCACTAAAAAACATTAATTATGCTACAAAAAAAGTCTGGTTACAAATACACCCATGTGAAATTACCCTTACCACTGAGTGTGGCTGATGCCCATAGCCAATAATCAGATTATTTGTTATTCTTTATTGTGTGCCAACATATTCTTTGTCACATTGGAACATATAGCTAACTGCACAGAAGGAAACAAAAGGGAGTACTTACAATTGGGGGGGATTCTACCAAGGAACCTCAAAACTGCAATAGGTTTTGTGAAGAGAAAGAAATATGTCTGCAACTTAGCCAAAAAATATCTTTTAGCCCAATCAAATTTCTGGTTCTGAAATAAATACAACTTAACTCATCCATCCATCATCTTATCTGTCAAAAAGACCCCTTGTGACACAAAGTTATGTCGTATGACCTATACCAAAGCAGAACTGACTAAACCATTTCCCTTCTCCTGACAAAGCTCAATGGAGCTAACATTGTGTTTCTAAAATAAAACAAATTTGAATCTTTGGCAGTCGGCTGGCTGTACCTTTTGTTTCAAAGAGTCATGATGGTTCATTTATGTTAGGATAGACTGGGACTGCATGAACCTCTTCATGCATTGTCTTCACCAAGATGTGAAGCCTGCTACAAAAGCTAATATCTTTCCTGAGATCAATGTGCATAGGATCATCTTAGTATAAATATGTGTGTGTGATTATATATTTATAGTAAGATGTTCCTCTATATATTGGTCTCAAGAAAGATAACACTGTCATAAAAGTGACAAGTGGTTGGTATAATCTCCAGCATCCCTCTCTGCACAGTAGAGACATAATGTACATAAACTATTTGGAGTCGGACAGACATTGTCGGCAGACCTAGTCTTGAGCAAGGTGCTGCCAGTATATCTGGGACTTTCTGGTTCTTAATTCTGTGTGTATGTGTTTATTGTATGTTAAAATATATGCATGTGATATGAGAAATGTTGCATTCAGGCAGTACAACTGTCAGCACTGCTAATGGAAATGGTAACAACAAAAAGACAGGTGTAACATCTTGTTGCAAGAAATAATATTTGTTCTTTATTCACCTCTAATTTATTCCTCTAGACTTTACAGCTAGATAGTCACATTTACTGTGAAGGGGTAAGCCCCCTCGAGATGTCTGATCCTATTATACTGACAACTGGTAATTTAACTGTCAAGATATTACAAAGAGGTAATGTTAGTGGAGTGCTGTAATTTCATAGATCTTTCTTAAAAGAGAATATTAGTGAGATATTACTCTCAAGGAAACAGACTTCGGCTGGCAAGGATTACTTTTGTTGTTTTTATGTCACCCCTTATGAGCGATTAATTCTGAAACAGTACAAGAGAATGTTGTGTGATATTCTTAACAATCAGTAAGGAACATTGTATTGCTCTAAATAAATGTTTGCACTTAGAGGACTAGTGTTCTATATGTTGTATTAGCCATGCTCCGTACAATTAATGTTTTTTGAGACACTTACATTTATGTTTTGGTGACACAGTGTGGCATTACAATGCCTTGCAAAAGCATTCACCCCCTTGACATTTTTCCTATTTTGTTGCATTACAACCTGGAAAAAAAATGATTTTTGGGGGGTTTGTAGCATTTGATTTACACAACATGCCTACCGTTTTTAAGATGCAAAATATTTTTTATTGTGAAACAAACAAGAAATAAGACAAAAAACACAGAAAACTTTTGCCCATTCTTCAAGGCAAAACTGCTCCATCTCCTTCAAGTTGGATGGGTTCCGCTGGTGTACAGCAATCTTTAAGTCATACCACAGATTCTCAGTTGGATTGAGGTCTGGGCTTTGACTAGACCATTCCAAGACATTTAAATGTTTCCCCTTAAACCACTCAAGTGTTGCTTTAGCAGTATGTTTAGGGTCGTTGTCCTGCTAGAAGGTGAAGCTCTGTCCCAGTCTCAAATCTCTGGAAGACTGAAACAGATTTCCCTCAATAATTTCGCTGTGTTTAGCTCCATCCATCACTCCTTCAATTCTGACCAGTTTCCTAGTCACTGCTGATGAAAAACATCCCCACAGCATGATACTGCCACCACCATGCTTCACTGTGGGGATGGTGGTCACAGGGTGATAAGAGGTGTTGGGTTTGTGCCAGACATAGTGTTTTCCTTGATGGCCAAAAAGCTAAATTTTAGTCTCATCTGACCAGAGTACCTTCTTCTATATGTTTTGGCAGTCTCGCACATGCCTTTTGGCGAACAGCAAACATGTTTGCTTATTCTTTCTTTAAGCAGTGGCTTTCTACTGGCCACTCTTCCGTGAAGCCCAGCTCTGTGGAGTGTACAGCTTAAAGTGGTCCTATGGACATATACTCCAATCTGCGCTGTGGAGCTTTGCAGCTCCTTCAGGCTTATCTTTGGTCTCTTTGTTGCCTCTCTTATTAATGCCCTCCTTGCCTGGTCCATGAGTTTTGGTGGACGGCCCTCTCTTGGCAGGTTTGTTGTGGTGCTGTATTCTTTCTTAATAATGAATCGTATGGTGCTCCGTGGGATGTTCAAAGTTTGGAATTTTTTTTTATAACCCAACCCTGATCTGTACTTCTCCACAACTTTGTCCCTGACCTGTTTGGAAAGCGTCTTGGCCTTCATGGTGCCGCTTGCTTGGTGATGTTGAAGACTCTGGGGCCTTTCAGAACAGGAATATATATATATATATATATATATATATATATATATATACTGAGATCATGTAACAGATCATGTGTCACTTAGATAGCACACAGGTGGACTTTACTTAACTAGTTATGTGACCTCTGAAGGTAATTGGTTGCACCAGATCTTTTCCATTTTTTATTTTTTACAGTTTTTTAAAACAAGTTATTTTCCTCATTTCACTTCACCAGTTTGGACTATTTTGTGTATGTCCATTACATGAAATCCAAATTAAAATCCATTTTATTTCCAGGTTGTAATGCAACAAAATAGCAAAAATGCCAAGGGGGGTAAATACTTTTGCAAGGCACTGTATATTCTGACTCATTGCACAGTATCTTCAAGGCTAGTGTGTCTCTAAGATTAATTTCTCAAAAGCTACTTATACAAGAAATGGCTAATATAACGTGCAACAAAAAAAAATAATAATCATAACTTTATGTTAGGGAGACATGTACAAATTAATATTTATTGACAATGCTCCAAATGTGTGCTGATAGATGTAAAGCCTGTGACCAGGTGTTAATACAAGTTTTCAGAATATCCCTACATTTGCACAGGTGATTAATCAGTGGCTCAGTCATTGTGACTGAGTTGCCTAATCGTATTTAGGGACATCCGAAAAACCTGCACTATTGGTGTACTCGGAGAAGAAATGTTGAAAAACACATTGTTATAGACAGTTACAGTGAGGGAAAAAATTATTTGATCCCTTGCTGATTTTGTACGTTTGCCCACTGACAGAGAAATGATCAGTCTATAATTTTAATGGTAGGTTTATTTGAACATTGAGAGACAGAATAGCAACAAAAAAAATCCTGAAAAACACATTTCAAAAAAGTTATCAATTGATTTGAATTTTACTGAGGGAAATAAGTATTTGACCCCTTATCAATCAGCAAGATTTCTGGCTCCAAGGTGTCTTTTATACAGGTAACAAGCTGAGATTAGGAGCACTCTCTTAAAGACGTCAGCCTCGAAACCTTAATGACTTTCAGAGGATCTGCAAAGAGGAGTTGCGCAAAATCCCTCTTGAGATGTGTGCAAACCTGGTGGACAACTACAAGAAACGTCTGACCTCTGTGATTGCCAACAAGGGTTTTGCCATTACTAAGTCATGTTCTGCAAAGGGGTCAAATACTTATTGCACTCAGTAAAATGCAAATCAATTTATAACTTTTTTTGAAATGAGTTTTTTTAGGATTTTTTTGTTGTTATTCTGTCTCTCACTGTTCAGATAAACCTACCATTAAAATTATAAACTGGTAATTTCTTTGTCAGTGGGCAAACGTACAAAATCATCAGGGGATCAAATAATTTTTTCCCTCATTGTAACTGTCTATAACAATGTGTTTCTCAATATCTCTTCTAAGAGTACACCAATAGTGCAGGTTTTTCGGATGTCCCTAAATATGATTAGGCAACTCAGTCACATTGACTGAGACACTGATTAATCACCTGTGCAAATGTAGAGGATATCCTGAAAACTTGTATTGTTGGTATGGCCGAGGACTCATGTTGAGAAATCTTGGTCTATACTTACTGATTAACCCCTTTGAGTGCCAGAGGGGTATGCAACGCATTAGGGTTAATGAAAAATGCCTGCCCTCTGGGTGCTGTAGTGTAATCACAACTGGGCAATCACAGTTTAAACACCATTACCTAACTCACAGTATGACCATAGCAAGTCACCATGTGCAATTGACGTTGCTTTTTATAAAATTAGGCAAGCTAAGTACAATGGAAACTTGAAGGAATGTAAAGTGTTTACCAAATAGAGCAATTCTGTAGTAATCCAATGACACCATAGGGAACGAATATAAATGACCGTTAATTTAACCCTTTGAGTGCCGGGGCGGTATCGAATGCATTGTCTTGCAAAGGCTTTTAATGAGATTTTAAGGGAAATCTTGCACTTGGTATTAATAACCCCCCTCCCACATGAACAAACACTCACTCTTAGTATGTACATGAAATCCTAATGGCCACTATGAATTTTGCATACTGTACCGCAGCCTGTCCTGGACTGATGTCACAGAACAGGATTAAAAAGTCCAAATCTTCAAATATACAGCATTTTTTTAAACAAAATCTGGATTCAACATGTATTACCATGGAAGATTTATTTAAGAAACGATTTACTGGAGGTGGGAGTTCCCCTTTAAGGCCTGGAGGGGTGTGCAGTGCAAATAGACTCATGCACTTTGCTTGACTGAGTCTGAAAAAACTTTCAGCAACTGTCATGTCTGCCTACATACATATGACATCCAGGACTGACAGAAGATGTTATCTCTTCAAAAACGCACAGGGGAAAAATGTATACTGGCCGTGGCGATTTTCTGGGCATAGTAATTCAAGCAGTGTTTTATAATAAGGGTATGTTAGTTCACCTTAACCCCTCAATGCTAGATGGGTCTTCAATACATTTGTTGGGAAACTCTGCAGCAACCAACTTCATCATAGGAGAAAAATTCCTAAATTACCATGTATTTGAATATATCTTTTTTAACCCCTTGAATGCTAGAGAAATTTCTAATGATTTGATTCACAATGCATTGTAGTCCTCTCTAGCATTCAAGAGGTTAAAATCCCAATTTAATTTAGCAGGACTATTTATTTGTCCCCTTGGGTTACCCCAGAATACTTCCAGCTGGCTTTTATGAATATGGGCCAGTGTGCCTAATCAGCATCCACGAGAACTCTCTGGACTCCAGATTGCTGACTTAATTTCCAGAGTCTCCTGGGACAGAGTGTGATTCATCAGGTATGGTAGATCGGTGGTAACACAAGCACTTTCTCACTCCCCACCACATTCCATTTTTAGGGGATCACCCACCTTCTTTCATCCCAATCCCTCTCACTTCTATGAGGCCCCAACCACATTAAGTATTAATTGGGACACTCCCACCTCCACCCATATTTGTTGCTCCAGGGACTGCTGCCAATAATGTTCCCAGCTATACTATTCAGTTGCATTGTAATTGCATTTTTCCCCAATTCCTTCTGATTCTGCGGACGACACTCTCTGCTGCTTGTTTGCTCATTTACCCCAGTGTTGTCCTCGCTCAGGGGCTCAATAACCTTCAGTCAGGAAATCAACAGGACAGGCATGCACACAAGTATATGGCAAAGGAAATATTTATTAGGTGTAAATTGATCGATTAAAACAATACTACACAATACTACACATAACATATTAGGAATACCCCATGCAATATATACGTGAGTGTGTATCCCTCTTCCACCATTTTGTGAGGAACCTTGAAAAAATAAATGGTAACACTTGCTACATCTGAATTAATATTCATGCATAGATTACATATGTTTAATTAAATTGCAATCAATGAAAATGCAAGTTAAGGTTATCAAATCATTGAAAACACTTCAAAATTTGCTCAACATCTCTTAGACTATTCAGAATTCTGTCTTATAGACCAGTACACTTTGTATAATATATTTGGAGTTATTTGAATTTTTTATTTAATTAGTTACGTATTTAGGTCATGAAAATGTTGTGCTGTTTTTGATGTTTATCAGAAAAGGCAATGATGCTTGAATTAAGTATTTTTAATCTGTTAGTGTACCAGAAAGAAATGTTTGCAGTGGCACAAGATTGTGGAGTCTTTATGCAAAATATATAATCCAATAAGTGCTTAACCCTTCCAGGGGTGAGTGCAGTACATTATGATGCAGTGTGTTGTATACTCCTCTGGCAATCGGAAAGTTAATAATAATTGAACCTCCTAGATTTTCTTTCCTATACAAATCATTGATAGCACATTTGAACTAAATGTATCCTATTACCAGTGTTGTCACAGCACTGGTCTGGATGTGTCACACTGTGTACACAAGCCACTAGAAAATATGGTAGCTTTCACTCGTAAATGTCACTGGCTACATTAGCATAATATAATGCTATTCAGTATGTGTGCTGGCTGTGTGTTATTGGGTCTTTTCTACCTTATAGTCAAAACTCATGATTTCCATAACCAATATATAAAAAAATGCTGCAATTATTAACATCTTTTTAAAAAAAAAAAATGCTGCTTCTGTTGAACTCTTGAGTTACAAAATCAAACTTAAAGGAACATTAACACCTAAAAATAGAAATAGGATTGTATAACTTTATTATCATGTACTTACAGCTAGAAAATGTAACATTTATTACATATGTTGCATCCCCAAAATATAATCATAAATATAATTGTTTTTAATGTGCAATTAAACTATCCTATTCAGAGAACATTTATTTAATATTGTGTAGCTAGAACTAACAGATAAAGTCAGTTCATTTACTGAGGTTAGTGCCCCCTGAGGACTGTAACTGTATCTTATCTCAGCACATTAGCGCTGTTATCTCAAGATTGCTGTGGTACTCGGAAGCCTGGAAAAAGCAGGAATAGCTGCTCCCACAGAGCATATGCAAGACTATATTTTAGGTTTCAAAAACAAAGATGCTGTATGAAGTACAGGGTATTTAATTGTATATAACCCCATTTTCGGTGATAGTTTTTCTTTAAGCTAATTCATGTTATATGAATTGTATGCTACATTTTGCATGGCTAAAATATTGTTCAATACATATGTATAACTCCTTCTGGGTAAGGTGCCATTACAGTTGTAGAATTCATTTTCTCTGTGTACTCAAGATTCTTGTGGCATATTGCTAACCTGCTGATGGGCTGAGATTAAATTGCAGATGATAAATAAATCATTGGTTTTCTCTCACATATTACCATTGAAGTCTATAGACAGCATTATAGAAAAAACTGTGATAAGGTGGAGCATCAAGGCTTTGTTGCTTTGAGGCTGCACAATATTAAGGGGAGCAGACGGGACAGGTTTGGCTATCTGCTTCTCAGTGTGTGCAGTGAGCAATGCCTCCACTTGAATGTGGTGCTATAATAATAGCAGAGAGCCCTTCCTCTGATAACATTAACTAATGGCTATATATTAAGGGCACCTATGCCCTAGGAATAGGTAGCATTTAGTTTGTTTAACTCATTGACTTACATAGGTAGCTGCCGTTCATACATTACTTGAATTAGGTGTATCTATGCATTTTTTTTTTCAAATGTATTTTATTATCAGATTGCTCCATACACATCTCAGTACAGAAAAGTACATGTATAATCGTTCAGGAACAGCAAAAGTATGTAGACATTTGTAACAATGAAAAGAACATATGCATATCAGTAGGGCGTACAGAGTCAACCCAAGGTTTTTATTATTATTTTAACCTCCAATAACCAAAACTCCCAAAATCTAACCTAATGTAAATTTTACTATACCCCCCAGCCCCGATTCCTCTCTCTCCCGAACCCGCAGCACCCCCCCATCTGCCCACCAGCCAGCAGTTTCACGAGATCCCGGCATGCACAGGGTTCAAACACAATGTCTCTCATCAATTATACATCACAGCCATCCACACAACAAGCAGGTGTGACCTCAGTCAACCATCACCAGTAAGTTGCACATCATCAGGTGCCACAATATTATCTGCTCTATTCGTCCACCAGTTCTGCCATCTACCCCAGATCTTGTCAAACTTATTTGGATTACCTCGGTGTAAGTAAACCAATTTATAGTGTGGAATGCATTGTAAAACTAGGTTTATCCAAGCCCTACAATTGGGAACTCTATTTGACATCCAGTTCAAGGCCACCACCTTTCTCACCATCACCAAGAGCTCACTCAGTAGAGATCTGTCAGTTGCCTCCTCAATCTCATCGGGAAAAACAGACAGTAAACAAATCTTTGGAGTCACAGGAACAGGTCTCCCCAACACCAGGACCACAATACAATTATTTCTTTCCAGAACCTCCTGACTCCAGGACACTCCCAGATCATATGTAAGTATGTGCCCTGAACGTTATCACACCGAAGACAACAGTCGGTACTAGAATTCCCCATTCTACACAGTCTGACCGGCGTATAATACATTCTCTGTAGGATATTCAACTGTATCATCTGGTGTCTAGTCGACGTCGCCACCAGTGCTGGTCCCGCCTTAGCCAAATCCCATTCCCAATTCTCAAATGGACCCACGTCCATTTCTCATTTGTTCCTTGAAGGGAACTCCTGATACCCCATGTGAGATTCCAGCCACTGGTGAATGAAAGAAAGTGGTCTCAAAGGCTCAAGAATCATCATTCTAGTAAGAAGCGGGAACGTAGAAATCATCGGAGCTCGATCGCCCCACTGAGCTCGAAGAGCATGCCTAATACATAAATATGAGTAAAAGAGATTATGCGGTATGCGGTATTCATCATGTAATTGTGTGAAGGATTTCAGCTGATTATCCTGGTATAACTGTCCAAGGTTAGTAATCCCAAATCTAGCCCACAAGGCACCGAAATCACTGCCAAGTAGATGGTATAGCCCCGCGGCGCCCCATAAGGGGGTATCCGGATCCATGGCAATGTATCCCAGTAGCTTTTTCAACTCCACCCACGCCTCATGTAGTGTTATTGCTAATGGAGTCTGAATTTTAAAAACTGAGGGGCCTCCATACAAAAACTGGGGCAGCTTATAAGCAGGTTGTAACAATAGTGTATCTATTTGAGTAGTGTGGTAGCAAGGTTGGGGAGAAACAAAATCTAATGCGTATAGACATTGTGTCGTTAAGTAGTACTTATAGAAACTGGGCAAGGCAATTCCCCCCTCACGTTTGGGTCTCATGAGAGTACTTAGCTTGAGTCTAGCCCGACCCCACAGCCATATGAAATGCGAAATAATTGTGTCTATTTGTCGGAAATATTTTTTAGGAACAGGGACCGGCGTATTTTGAAAAACATATAAAAATTTAGGCAAAAAAATCATCTTAATAAGATTCAATCTACCGATAACATTTAAGGGCAGATGAAGCCATGCCATTGTTTTGTCTTTAAAGTATTGAATATTAGGTATCAAATTCATCTCCAAAAAGGTGTCCGTCGTTGCTGCCACCCTAATCCCCAAATATGTACACTCAGCCACATACGATAGCTGTCAGTTGGATAAGATTCCCGTAGATTATTATCAATCGGAATCAAAGAGGACTTAGTCTAATTTATTTGAAATCCGGAGTATGTGCCAAAATTGTCCACCAGCTGTAATGTGGTCTCCAAGGAATTCCTATCATCACCTAAAAAAAGCAGGATGTCATCAGCATACAGTGCGAGCTTTTCCTCTCTGCCTTCTACACTGAGTCTTCTAATCATTGGATTTGCATGAATTAGAACAGCCAGGGGTTCTAGGGCTAAAGCAAACAGGCCGGGTGAGAGTGGGCAGCCCTGCCTAGTGCCACAATGCAAGGAGAAGGACTGTGAACTCAGTCCACCCACAGCCACAGAAGCCTTGGGATTACTATATAAAATATGTATCCATTTGATAAAGGACGGGCCAAACCCAAATCCCCGGAGCACGTGCCAAAGATATGGCCATTCGACAGAGTCGAAGGCCTTAGATGCATCGAGAGATGCTATCACGCGAGACCTCATGGTATCGTGAGGAAGTTGCAGGTGCATAAATAACCTTCTAAGATTGTGTGATGTCGATTTACCTGGGATAAAGCCAGTTTGATCTTTGTGTACTATGATTCCCAGCACCATATTTAATCTGGTAGCCAGGATTTTCGCCACAATTTTAGCATCTGTAGTCAACAAGGAAATGGGCCTGTAAGAATCGCAAATCTCCGGATCCTTTCCTGGTTTGGGCAATACAATAATGGAAGCATTATTCATAGAATCCGGAAGATGTCCATCATCAATAGCAGCATAAAAGGTATTCAATAAATGGGGGGCCAAGACATCCACAAATTCTTTATACCATTCAGCAGGAAAACCATCTACACCCGATGCCTTGCCTGCCGGCAAACCACGGATAGCCTCCACCACCTCTCTCAGAAGTATAGGACATAAATAAATGCTGGATGCTCCTATACTTCTGATCAATAAAGCAAGAAATTTGAGACTCAGAGCAGGTCAATTGAGATTCATATAGGCGAGAGCACCGAAATCACGAGTTAATCATCTGTGGGTCTAGTATCAGTTCACTCCTGGGATCTCGAAGTGAAGAAACCAACGGAGTCCCCCTGTTTTGACAAACAAGATGAGTCATTAGCTTCCCTGCCTTATCCCCATTTTCAAAAACATTTTATTTCAAGTAAAAAACACGACGGGCACTCAGTTGAGACAATTTTATAGAATATTTTAAGGAGCAAGAAACAAAATTAGTATAAGAGGCCGAATCCCCTTTTTCCACAACTGTTTTTCCGCTTCAGCAGCATCCGATTCCAATGTCTCCACCTCCCTAGACCCAAGTCTATTGTGCATAGATATAAGAGATATTAAGGAGCCCCTTGCATTCACCTTGGCAGCCTCCAAACAATGTCCTGAGCAGCAGTATTAACATTATTAACAAAATGTTCACATAGATCCTCTCTATGTTTAGACACCAGATGCGTATTAGTCAACCATACGGGACTAAGTCTCCACACTCTAGACTTAGGTCTCTGGTCTCGCTGTAACGTCAGTAATAGCGGGGAGTGGTCGGAATCTACCCTGGTCAGAAAACAACAATCAAAGTCAACTGGTTAGCGAACACATAATCTATTCTAGATAAAGTTTTATAAGTGGCCGAGTGGCACGAGAACTCCTGAACCTGTGGATGGAAAGTCCTCCATACATCTATGAATCCCATGTCACCGATGAGACTGAGGAAGGCATCTCTATGCAATTTGGTGTCAACTGCCATCCCACCTAATCTGTCCAAGTCAGAATTGGTAGCTATATTAAAGTCGCCCATACATACTATATGGTGATGTGGTTTGTCAGAAATATATATGAGTATGTCTCTAAGAATTGAAGGGTTGGGATATAAACATTCAGTAAAACAAACAGAGCTCCCTGTAATTTACATGTTAAGAAGAGGTAACATCCCTGTGGATCCGTCTTGAGGTCAATGAATTCAAATGAAACTAGTTTAGTAATAAGAATGGAAACACCTCTGGCATACGTGGAGTATGTGGCATGATAATGATCCTGTATCCATTGCCTCCTAAGAGACAGAACCCTGCTTGCAGTAAGATGGGTCTCCTGCAACATGACCACCCCTGGGGTCTGTTTCCTGACATGATTTAAAACTAAGGATCGTTTCACAGCATCATTCAAGCCACGCACATTCCATAACAAAAATTTACAATTTAGTGTTGACATTTAATTTATATTTTACATCTCTGGACATACGGCGGGGCCCGTTGGGGGCGAGTAGCGCCCGGCCCAGAAGAGAGAGGAATCCCTAAGGTAACTACTAACCCAACCCCTATCCAAACATCCCACCCTATCTCTATCACCCCCAACCTGACAGAGATTTTATTCCATAACCAACCCATTCCCACGGCCTGGCAGCCAAAACATCCTTCCCTCCCACCCAACACACATAAACCAATTAACTAGTGATCAAACAGACCATGTACAGTCCCATCCACACCCCCCCCCCCCGCCCCCACAGCAGCAAAATAGAGCAAAAGTAAACACACTATCACTTCATAGCAACTGTTGAAAGAGAACCCAATGACCGTACCACCACAGCCACCCCCAGAACAGAACATCTCCCACCCAGTAGCAAAGCCAATCCCCCAGGTGCAACCAGATACTTCTCTCGCTTATTCTCCCTGTCTTAGCACCTCCTGGGCGGATTGGAGGCATCATTAAATGAGTAGATTCCAACAGCTTCAAGGAATCCAAGTGCCGAATCACGGCAACACAGCGTCAAACCACCGCCCAAGACATGCAAGACGATACCAGCATAACGATAACATTGTGGAACAGTAACCCACAGTATCAGTATTGTGGAAAAAAAAGATGTCCTTTTAATTTCCCATAGATAGAAATATAGACTACATACACATTCAGGTATATGTTAACAACAGCATTATTACAACTCAGTAGCAAAGTAAATCCCCCCGGAGCTACTAGACACTTCTCCCACTTATTCACCCTGTCTTAGCACCTCCCGGAAGGATCAGAGGCGTCATAAAATTTATGAACAGAATCTAACAGCTTCAAAGAATCTAAGTGCCGAATTACCGCAATAGAGCATCAAACCACCGCCCAAGACATGCAAGACAATACCAGCATATTGATAACATTTCGGAACAGTGCCCACAATATCAGTATGATGGGGAAGAGAAAAAAATAAATAAATTCTTCTCTCTTTCCCACAAACTGACACATATACATATGCACTTAGATATATGTTGGTGATAGCATTATTAAAACAGGCATTTAGGCAGGTTTACGGAATTATATCATGTTATCCCTCCCCCAACCTCATCACCACAGTAGAGATCCCAGAGCAGTCCATCACAGGACGTGAGCCTTGGAGGGGTGGAATTCAGCGTCAGCACCGCCCTGCATCCACATCGCACAGGGGCCATGTCGTCATGTCCTACTGAGTTCAGCCTTCACCCAAGTACACCAGCAGGAGAAGGACCAGTTCAACTGGCCGCCATATCCCCCGGGATCCGCCCTAGGGGTCATCGAGAACTAGGGAGACTAAATAGATGAAAGCTCAGGAATTTAAGACCGTGGCAGCAGTGTCATGAAATGATGAAGTGATGAAATGGCTTTAATGAGTGTCCACGCATTCTCTAGCCTCCGAATCTGACGTGAAGAAGATGGTATTACCTTCATGGATAATTCTCAATCTGTCAGGAAACAACATAGAGTAGGAGATGTTTTTCTCTCGAAAGTTTGCTTTTCACCTCCACAAACCTGCATCTCTGGCATTGGACATCAGCCGAGAAATCCGGATAAAAGGAGATTTGTTGATTTTCTAAAAGAATTTCACCTTTCATCCTGGCCATAAGAAGTATGGCCCCTCTGTCCCTGTAATTCAGGAGTTTGATAATAATCTGACGAGGAGAGGATCTGGTGGGTCTCGGGCCTGTCGGCAAACTGTGCACCCTCTTGACGGATGGTGAGAGACCTTCTGTGCCAACATGTTCCGGCAGCCCAATTATATGAACATTACTGCGTGTAGACCTGTTCTCAAGATCATCTACTTTGGATTGTAGAGATCATACCTGATTCTTAGACTCATTCACCGTGGTAACCACAGGAGGAAGCGTGTCCTCTACAGTAGAGATACGTTGTCGAACATCAGTGATGCTTTCACGCAGATTTTGTTGGTCTGCACGTAAGAGATTAATCTCCACCTGCACTGTGTCAATTTTTTTTGGTCAAAACTGTCTGGCAGGTAGCGATTGCAGACATTATCTCTGTGAATTGGGATTTGGAATCATCTTCTTCGGAAGCTGAGGACTGTGCCTGCCAACATGGCCGTGACCTCCTCTGCCACCATAGTTCTTATAGCAAATTTACTTAATTTCTTCCTGTATTCTGATGTCTTTTTAACCATAGTGGGATTGAGAAAGCAAGCGTAGGTCAGATCAGCACAGGCCAGATTCAGCGTAGGGTGGACAATTGCTGCCATGGTGGGTAGATGCGGACAGGACCCCTCAAAATTCAAATGACACACATAACTTGTCTCATGTTTTCACATTTAAACTGAAGTAAGTGAAGAACTGAGTCTAGAGTAAGCAGGGACTCCTAAGACTTAGCTGTGAAACATAATGTGTCTCCAGGTCACATATATTTGAGTTGGAAAAAGCGAGCAACAATCGGTAGCAGGAACCTTGGTACTCAATTATACATGGGGCAGCAGGGGAGAACATATATAGGAGAGATGACGAACAGGGGAGTTTGCATCATATGAATTAGTAGTATCCGATTCATAGACAGTATGGAAAAGTATTGGTCACAGCCGGATAGTGGTACAGCAACAGTAGGCCCTTCAGCCGCTCCTGTATCTCAAGTGCAGTCCCGCTAGTGGCATCAAGGGATGATGTTCAAATCCAAAGGACAATATTGTAGTCACAGACCACCAGTCTCCCCCAGAGCTGCAACATACACAACTTGCGATCAAAGAAGAACAATTATCTGGGACTCAGGGCCCTGATAGCCAATTATACAGGGGGCAGAAGGGGGAACAAATATAGGGAAGACAACAAACAGGGAAGTCCACAGTCCAGGGCTATGCAGTAGGCCCAACTGTGCAAGGCAATAAACTCCTCAAAGGCACCAGGGTTATACAAATTCAAATAATTAAGCTATTGGCAAGGAAAGGGGCACTGGGAGAAAAAAAACAAACGGAAGGTGCTCTAAGACTATGAGGGGCAGCGTCTGGCTAGGCCTATGCCCGTTGGGGCCAAGAGCAGAAACAGAATCAGTCTCTTACTAGACATATATGAGGATCCAGTAATGAATGGCTATAGCAGCAGGGCCTCCACGTCACCTCCGCACTGCCTCCAAAGGAGCACAATCGCTGACAAGCTGGAGAAATCAAGCTCCTGTCCCCGCATCCGCTCGGATTCCTGCCGGGCGGAAGTGGTACGCAAGGCCGCAGCTCCAGGCCCAATCACTCAAGTGGCACCGTAGACTCCAATAAAAACAGAAATAATGATCCTGTCAGGCAGCCCAGAGGCTGATTAGTAGATATTAGGCAGTATTATCTCTGAAAAACAGCTGTGTTGTATGGATGGCGATGGATATCATCCATCAGTAGCGGAGCTTCTCCAGAGCGTGACGGTGCAGTATGGCTGCCAGGCCGTTCCCCGTATCTATGCATTTTTACATTCTGTATACAGTTTCATGTGTATAGTGATCACTGTTTAAAGGGATAGTAATGGTTAATTTTAAGTTGATTTAATATTGTAGACATTAAAAAAAAGATTAACATCAATGTAAGTCTTATCTCTCAAACCTTTATGGTTTGAGAGATATAACTTGCTAAAGTTACCTTTTCCTAGCTGTTTTACTCAAGTCTGCCATCTAGCTGACAGCTACAGATTCCAGTCATTTGACCAGACAGAGGCTCTTCAGCACGCTGTTTAGAAATAAATACTTCATTGGAACGTTATACAAAGTGTGCTTGCAAGCAAGGCACACTTTGTAGACCATTCCAAATTAAATATTTATCTTTAGATATCATTATATCGCCGCTGCTGAAGAGCCACATCTGGTCTAAAGACCAGAATCTGCTTCTGACAGCTTTATAGCTCGTCAAGCAGAAAGGGGAGGGACCAAAGAACTTTATTTTCCTTTATCTCTCAAACCATAACGGTCTGAGAGATACAAATAAGTGCAAGTACTCTCTTTTAATTTTATCTACTGTATAGTTAATACTTTTTTTCTGACATTACTATCCCTTTAAGTCTGCCTGTATCTCCCACACTTTCATTCCAAAGATTAGGTTTCATTAGACCTGAATGACTCATAAGAGACGCTATTCTTTATCAGATTTTAAAGTAAAATTATTAGCAGTAGACTATAAACAGCATAAAATACAAACAAAACAGTAAAGTTAAATACATAAGAACAAATGTTGCTCTAGTTTGCATAAAAAATATGGATAAGTCACAATAAATATATATCTATTTTAGGCTGCTAAAGGATAGTTTTGTAACTTTACCATCCTAGCACCAAAAAAGTATACAAATGGTTAAAAAAGTTTAAATAAAATAACTCAATAGAATGAGAGAAAGGTTAAATGTAAATTAAGGAATAGACAGAACTACCATCTATGATAGAAGTTCCAATCAGTCACTCTATTCAACGGCTATATAAAGGATGGCTACCTAGGTAAGTCCTTTTGATAAACAAATTAAGAGCCATTTACTCTTACAGTACAGTTCCCCTTTAATCAGTTTGTTAACTTTACCAAATAGTTTGTAACAAATTGACAGAAATCTTAATAATATCCAAAAATACGTTAATATTCTTTAATAAGATCCAATGTTTGTGTGTAGGAAACATCTGCTATATGAATTCTCAAAAGAAACTTGGAAAAAAAATCTGGGGCATACCAAATGTTCCATTAGGACCAAGTATACATTATCCTAATTTTGAATCATTTAAATTAGGCTTTTATTCTCTTGAATGTTAAGTAATGTGTTAGAGAACTTGCTAGCATTAAGATGGTAAAAAGTCAATTTAAATTAATTGTAAATTCTGTTTGTCCCCTATAATGAAGTTGGTTGCCCCAGAATTACTCCTCCTTTTGTAAAAAGTCCCTACTAGTCATATGAAATAATTCTGCAATTCCTTAACTTCCCCCATACCCAAATATTCTGCCAATCTTCCTGTGTTCCAGGTGCATGTAGGGGCATGTGTAGGTGATAGCAACCTCCCACTTAAATGTGTGAATGTTCCCTCAATCGTAACCATCTGTGTCTTGCAAAGGATGTGATTAAAAAAAAGAGGTGTGATAAGCTCAGCGTTGAGATTGTACAATACATACATTTTCTTGTTCTGTCATATGGTTTCAACCCAGGAGTTGCTCAAAACTGGGCAAATTTACTCTGCTTAAGAAAAAAATAAATGCCACATGCATATTTTGGCCTGATATGGGCCTTGTCAATGTGGTGCAGGCGATCATTCTAAGTACAGAGAGCTAGTTCCCACATCTTGAATTCTGTCAAGTACTTAGGAAGAGAGTATGAAGAGTGAAGGGTTGTTCTATGACTTAGTGACAAGTCTCCATTGCAGAGGAATACTATCCATTTGCATACCTGTCTGAACTTGCCTATAAGGAAATTCTAGACCCAAAATGCAAAACAAATCTCTGCTTGTGAAAAATGATAAAACACTGATGTGCTGTTTGAACTGATGTGGTCCTTATCACTGGTGTGCAGCTGAATTAGAGGTCAATGTTTGGTGCATTCATAAGTACATAGGGAAAAAAATTCTTCAAGAACAAATAAAACCAGTGATTACTTGTTCTATGAGATGGTACCAACTTGGGAGTTGCTCATTTATATAGTTTGCTCTCTAGTACAGTAACAGAGAAAAATATCTATCAGTCTGGCATCTTAGGATCAGACTTTCCTTATGGGAAGAGATATTCATGTATATGAATATTTTTATTCCCAAATACAAATGGTTATGTGTGTTTATTTCCAATGAGCTATTATCCCACTTCTTTCTATTTTGTATAGGTTAGTATTAGTGAATCCTGAAAACAGCAGACAAATAAATGGGTCCCACACACAGCCATGGGTCCACACTCTGAAATGGGGACATCCTGAAAAAGGTTTTAGGGAAAGCAGCCTCTGCTTTCCAGGAAAGAGTATATTTTCCCCTAAATATTCCACAAAGGAACAGTCATTTGGGAGCCAATAACTGGATAATTTACATAATCATCTGTCCTTATGAAGTCTCCTCATCCTATTAAACCTCAGGGTTTGGTCACTCACTCTTTTCTTCTTGTAGATTTTTCAACCATAGGTTCATAAAAGACAGGAATAGCGCTGCAAGTCTGATGACAGGAGATCCTTTAGGATGATTCCGATAACCTTCAGTAATGGCTGTATGTGTTCCATAGGGGAAATTCATAAAGCTTATGGTGGAGTTGTTTGGCTCAGGTATTATGAACAGTTCCAACAGCATATGGTGTTTCACCCTTCTTTGACCTGGGACCACAAGGATATTTGCTTGTGGCATAAGATTAAGATCCCTAATAGGGCTGTAAATCAGGGTTCTGGGTCCTTGAGCAGTCCCTTTCCGCTGTGCACTGTCAGAGAAGGCCTACTTTTGCTCATCAGTGTGGTATAAAAAGGGATGCTGTTGGCTGGTTAATCACAGCCAATGCAAGAGGGGGTCCTCATGCAGGTTTAAGCATGATGTTCTGTGTGTGATTGTTGTCACCTCTTGTCCAAATGTTATAAGAGGGTTAGTCAAGGGGTCTGGAAAAGGAATGAGTCTGGTTAAAGTGGAAAGGATGCTCCCGGGCTGCAGGGCTATCCCAACAGGGAGCATGTTGTGTTATTTGGGGACAGGTTCACATTTGTTCTGTGGTTTGCTGACTCCTGGCCAGGGGAATGGGTTGAAAAAGAGATCACTAAAAACATGGCTCTTTTGGAATTGTTTCTTATTGTGGTGGTGGCTGAAGGGAGAGGGCCCCTGGATAAGGCAGTTACCTTTCACTAAGATAATTTGTGGGTTGTACATGTCGTGTCTAATTTATCAGCTTTCTCCCTTCCAGTTGTTACGCTGCTTAGACATCTTGTTCTGGTTTGCCTTAGAAACAATACCTGCTTAAGGGCTAAACATGTTCCTGGGATTTGGGATGTAATTGAAGATTGCCTGTCTCAGTTTCAGTGGAATCATTTCAGGCTGATGTGCAGCCTTGGTACATAGGAAGCGGGTTCCAGAACACCTGGGGAACTTAGGTTGAGCAGGGGTGCAGGGCAGGTTTCTAAAGGCAAAGGAAAAAGCTGCACAAAGAAACAACACTCATCACTACAAGAACATATCAAAGAAAAATGATTAGTAAGACCCAATAACAAACCCAAGATTAATGGCCTCCTAATATCAATGGGCTAATCGAAAAATGAAATCCACAGTAACTTCCACAAACCAAACAACATGAACAGAAAGGCCAATTTTTTCACAGATTTAGAGACACCCTGAGACCCATTATACCACAGGAAGATGTCACTTTTGTCACCCACTGAGCCCTCAATCCATACCCAGAATTCCAAATATAAACAGGTTGCCCGCTACCTGGGCAACCTAGAAATGGATTTGTTTGACCTGGTCTTGTTTGGAATTCTGGGGTGTCTCCAAATCTGGGGAAGAACATAGTATGGCAGCCTTGGCATTTTTGCTCAAGTTGTTTGGTTTGTAAAAAGTTACTATGAACTTCATTTTTCGATTACCCAAACTGTTCAGTCTGTTGATACTAGGAGGCCAGTTAGCTTAGGTTTGTTGTTAGGTCTTACTAATCATCTTCCTGTGATATGTTCTTGTAGTTATGAGTGTTGTTTGTTTTATGCAATTTTTTCCTTTGCCTTTTATGGGACTATGCTTATTGGGGAACTGGCAAGTGAGGCTAGAGTTATATTGGTGACCTGCTGTTGAAGGATGTTGTAGTGTTGGAGGAGGATGACTTGTAAGTGTAAGACAGACAGGGCTGGAAAAGAGTTTAGGGTGTCTTTATTTGCTGCTTACCATCACCAATGTCCATACTATCTGGATGATACTAGTAAGGCTTTTTCTGAAGGTGAAACATTTGACAATTAGGTCCTTTCTTATACGTCAGGGTGGGTCTTTATTTTCTCTTTTCTAGTTTGTGCCTGTTTTACATAAAGTTTTGGAAGCTTTGGGATATGATTCTTTTGTTTTCAGTTCACATTCATTTTGAATCTTGGTGGGTGTTGGGTGAAGCAGTTATTAGGCATATTGGAAGGTTGGAGTCTTCCTGTGTTAGGTCATATGATAGACCTTGTTTGATGGAGAGAGTTGGCGGGCATCATGTTCTTATTTTAAGGCATGGGTTTGGATTTTGTGTTTTGCATTGCTATTCTGTTTGCTCTTTACTCTGTTTAGATCCCCAGGTATGTTTTATTGGGATTGTGGGTCGCTCCTTTGTGTACTTGGCTACTAGGAATGCTGCAGTGAACCCTAACAGTAGACAGCTGAATTTTACAAGGGATCAAGCACAACTAAGGTGGTTAGGAATTTCTGTCATTTCAGAGGTGGTGGCATTAGCCCAGGTGACACAGCCTCTTCATATCCTGGTTATACAATCTGGGGGGAATGATTTGGGTGTCTCTGCCTTTCATTACCTGATTAGGGATATGAAGAGGGATTTATCTCAGTTATGGAATTTGTTTCCAGTCCTTTTGATTATCTGGTCTCAGCTTATCTCTTGTTTTTTCCTGTCATTTTGCTGAGTCATAGTCAGCCATTAACAGAACCAGGATATAGGTGAACAAGGAAATTTCTCCTATTTTATGTGTTCACAGAGGTCTAGTGGTCAGGCACACTGATGATGAATGGTATATGACTCTGTTACAGACTAATGGGTTACATCTGTCTAGCATTGGTCTGGATTTGTTCAATTTAGCATTTAAAGGGATAGTAATACTTTGTTTTAACTTTATTTTATTTTGTAGACATTAAAAAAACATGAAGAATGATATAAGTCTTATCTCTCAAACCTTTATGGTTTAAGAGATATTCACAAACAAAGTACCCCCCCCATTCAACCAGATCAGAAGGGAGGTGCCCAGGTAGACTGCAGAGAGGGACAATCTTCAATTAAGATAAGGGAAAAAGCTGAAAAACTTGTCCTGACACGTCACAGTACCTTAAAGGGATAGTAATACTTAAAATGTAAAAAAAAATATGTTGTAGGGTTTATCCCCCTGAGTAAAACAAGGGTACTCCCACTGCTGAAAGGTGTTTCATTCAAAAGTTATTAATTTTCAAAGTTGAATTTTTTAGGTGCAATATCACAGTGGCCTGAAATTGTACAGTGGCGCTGTTGCTACACCATCCTATGGACGGCTCTGGTCAGTTAACCATAAATCTCCATAGGATGGTGTAGCAACAGCGCCACTGTACAATTTCAGGCCACTGTGATATTGCACCTAAAAATTCAACTTTGAAAATTAATAACTTTTGAATAAAACACCTTTCAGCAGTGGGAGTACCCTTGTTTTACTCAGGGGGATAAACTCTACAACATATTTTTTTTTACATTTTAAGTATTACTATCCCTTTAAGGACCAATGACAGTCCTAGCACATCTTGGGTTTTGTGTTTACAGCGCCTCTGGGAGCACTGTGAGCACTAGGGGAATCTGAAACTGATTGTGCCATCGGAGCAGTCAATTTTAGACTCTTGTTCAGAGAACTGGTACACGTGATCAGTCATGTGTGCCAGCTTGATGAATGACGTCTATGTGGTCCTTAAGGTGCATCCAGCCACAGGATCACTGAAGGATAAGGGTTTAAGTTATTTATATTGTATGATAATTTTTTGTTGTTATTGTATTGTATTAGTTAATGCTGTGTCCTTTTTTTCACCATATCATGCAATCCATCTCTTATTTGGATCATGGTGGATTTTGGATAAGGAGGGGGTTTGATGTGTTCTTGGTTGGATGGTGTATTGACGATGCTACTATCATGGCTAGGATTTGGCCAGGATTCAGCAGTTGGAGTTGAACTACCTCAATTCCTCTACCCACAGAGCACATGCTGGGAGCGTATCAGATTCTGGCTTGTGAGAGTGACTGGGAACAAACAGAGAGCTCTATAACTTGAACTATTTCATGTTTGTACTGTAATAATCGTTTCACAGATCTAGTAGATTTATTCTGTTCTCAATTATAATACATAGCCACAGATTTAACAAGTATTTTATTTCTGCATAGTCTCCACATACAGGTTTACTCTCAGTCCTAGATAACAGTACACTGTAATGCAAAAATTAGATTTACAGAGGTCTCTTAACCCCCTTTAGGATGAGAAGGATGCACAAAGCTTTGCAAAATAATGCATTGCACACCTTTCTTATCATCAAGGTGTTAGAGTTGTTTGCCTAATTATTGCTACTACTAAACATTATTAATTGACTCAATACAGTTGAGATAGTGTTGTCTCCTACTAACTCTCTTCATAATGCTTGTCATCAATCACGTTTGCTTACAGCGTACAATTTTTTTAGCTGCACACATAAAACTAAATAGTATGAAAACAGGATAGACATTTTATTTTAAAATACCTAAAATGAACTAGGCTTATATACACTTATACAACTAAAATTAACTGCTGTTATATACTCTTAATCCCATAAGGACTGGGTGGACCAGATTTTTGTTCACCTAGAGGACCAGGGCCATTTTATTCAGAGAGCTGGCACATGTGAGTGATCATGTACTGGCTTGTGAGAGAGGCTGATACTGACCTATCCGGTGCACTTTTACACTAGAGGACTAGAGCAACCATATTTTCCCTGTACATCATTTAGTCTCCCACACAAATGATACCATTTTATTAAATAGGGCTTTCTTTTAATACCATATATATATATATATATATATAACCCACCATTTCTTTTGTTAATAATAAAAAAAAGATAAAAACAATACAAAAACACTTTTTATAGGTTTTCATGTGATCATTTCTGCTCAATTGGTTAAAGCAGAACTATCACCCTAATTAAAGTCTATCCTAATAATTAGGCATATAGCAATAAGCATAGAAATAGTCAGGGGTCAAGTCCTGGGAAAAAAGTGTGGGAACTCACCCAAGATTCCCCCCCCCGCCCAAAATAAATATGTATGTATACGTGTATTGTGTATATGCTATTCAGGTAGGTCAAATGTTATTAATCACTTATTCACTCACTTAATCCTGCATAGCTTCTCTAAGAATCAGGTGAATGACTGCTCTACTTCTGGCTTGATCAGCAACTGGCTACAAGGAGGGGGATTGAGAAGGACAAATTTACGAACTTCTCAAACTCTAACGCGATTGAGCAAAATTGATATGCGCAATCACATTAGTGCTGTGCAGAATTAAAACATTTGGAAGTTTGTCCTCACTCCCAAAAAAAGCCAGTTATCAGATGGCAAGTGGAGTAGCAATTACCCTGACCCTGCAAGAATCGGTGGGGGACTGAGTGAGAGGCTTGGGGAGTATTAACCTCTGAGCTACCAGTGTAGTTTAGGGAAAGTCAGGGACACATGCCTAAACTTTTATGGTACAAGAGTTGTTGGGTTTGCTGTTCTTTTAGGCTGTGACTCCCAAGGAGAGAAAGATTCAAATGGGGATGGGCATCACTGCAGCCACCAGCAGTGACATTCAAGATTTGCTTCTGCTGTAACTCCTGCTGCTGAGTCACCAGACATTCGTCTCTCACAGCAGCAGGGTGATGATGAGGCGGCTAGTGTACCACAGGCCACTGTGGCCCCATGGGGGGTTCTTCAAACAGTTTTATGGGACAAGACGGGTTCCATTTGCCACCAATACTCCTGGTCGTGGCTCTAGTGATGAAGCAGAAGCAGCAGCATCACCTACCCCAGCCAGTGAAGGTGATTATGGAGAAGAAGAAGGGCATTCTTCTGCACCTCTCTTCTCACTCAGATAATGAGTTTGGCTTTGTCCACTTCTGCTACCTGAAACTCAGATGGTTTTAGATGTTGGTTCATTTTTTTAGAAATATAAGTCTCTCAACACTGCTGCTTGATAGCCATATCCTATGGTCATTTACAATGTAATCTGCTGCACTGAAAACCTGCTCAAACTCCACACTTGTTGGTGGGCAACTAAAGATTTCCATGGCATCATGTGTTAGTGCCCACCACACACACTGTTTTGTTTGTCAGTAGTTAATGGAGTCATCCTTTATGCCGAGAATGCAGCTATGATGCAAGTGTGCTGAAACCATATCACATGCAGTGGGACCACTCCCAAGAACTATACAATGTTCTTGTATATCAGCTACCAAGCCATAATCTGGAAGTAAATCCTGTAGAGATGTGCCATTACCACCATCACCACAAATGTTAGATTGCCATTCCTGAAACCCATGAATTTTCAATGATGATGATGTCGTATTCAGAAATATGTTGGGAATGGAATGTTGTTTTTGGCATTTTGGTGTGCCACGGACATCCACTTAGGATGTCTCTTTTTTCTATAATGACGGACAAAACATGTGCATGTTGAGTTTATTTATGGAAATTGCTATGCACAATGTTTATTTTCATTTTTTTTAATGTTAGGGTACCCCAAAAATTCCCAACTGCATGTTGGAGGTTTCATGAACAAAAATGATTGACAGCCACTGGAAATGGTTAAGCACAAACTTGTGATTCTGTCTATAAAAAACATAGACGCTTAAATGTTAATTAATCAGTTACCGCTTATGTACAAAGACAAGACTTTGAAGATATATTTTTTCTGTCATAGTGAATACATTTTTAATCATTTCAGTTAAAGTTTGTTCAGCCGAACTAATGTGTTTCTGTCTGAGTTTGGTGAATTGATTAATGAGAATATGTTGAAGTCTTCAAATTACAGTTTCAAATGCAACAGAATATAAATGCCACACTTGAAATTCACTAAAAACTAACAGTAGCAATGTGACATTTCACAGTTGTGTTACACTGAACAGAGACATAAGGCCATGCACCTATGCAAGTCCATTTCATGCCAGTGGTTTTATCTGCATCCATGCCCAGTGAAACAGAGAAATACCTTCAGCTAAAGCAGACAGTGTCTTTGTATAGCTTGAAAATATAGTACTTGGTACCCGCATTCAAAGGCAAATATAATATCTCATTCTTCTTAACCACATGTTAAAATTAAAGCTTACCGATACCACAGTAATAACCCTAAAAAATGAGTGAAAATATAAACAGATAATAAATCACTTGGTTAATTTGTACATGAATTATATTTCCATATTACTTATTTCATTAAAATAAAAACATCTCCAGGCTGATGTAGTGATAGAATTTGAGCAATTCTGGAATAAATAATCTGAACACATTCAAATTCCCCCAATTCCCACCAATTTACATGGGATTTTTAACCCTTTTGTGTTGGAGACCTGCCTGGCGTTCAAGGCTATAAAGGCCCCATGTAATTAATTGTACATTTCTATTTCTTTCCTGTGGAGCAGTTGGTTTATCCCAGAATTACTCCAAGTCTTGGTACATCAGACTACTATTTTTTTTATATCCATTTGTATTCATTGTGCACCCCACTGGCCTTTAAAGTGTTAATGGTTACAATGGTTTTACCAGCTGACTAGTTTTAGATACATAGGAGCACACAATAGAATTTTGTACTACAATATGTCTATGAAGGGTGACGGGGACTGACTGCGCAGGGGCACATTCAAGATGTCCGCTGTGATGCCTGGCTTCCAGCCTCGGAAGCTTAAGGATAACTTTATTCAGGGCACTTTTGAGAGGTAAAATAATGATTAGTAAGCTAGTCGCCACCTGCTTAAGTATTGCAGGGTGACTTTAGTTGAGGTGGTAGTTCCGCTTTAATCTAAGTTGTGGGACATCTGGTGAACAAATTGAATAACTATTTTCTGTGTTCTGTTAGTATGGTAAGGTAGGGGTTAAAACAAAATCCATTTTTTATCTCCCTTTGTAGTTGTGCAAGTGATTGATTGTAGTCTTTGTCTGTGATTGGTGTGTTTCTTGTCATTTGCTGGGTTGTAATTTGTGGCTTTCTACTATATAAGGAAGAGGGACAACAAATACTTGAATGTGTGAATCTTGAGTAGTGTGTGTAAGTGCTAGGAATTTAAATAGTTACATAGTTTTCAAAGGGGGGAGCAAATATTTATTAACCTGTGTACATATTTTTTTCTGTCTGCCTTTTAATTGTGGTAACTGGCATAATATGAATAGTAGCATGACTGTTCATTTAAGTCAGTGCACAAGCTGCCATATGTTTGCACACCTGGAACAACTGTCCCAAGTGCATATCTCTGTGCCAGATGTGAGCAAATAGCCTCTTTGGAAGCACAAATTAGATAACTGTAGAAGCAAGTTGCAACACTGAGGGAGACAACCAATCTTGAGAGGGGTTTGCTGCTCACTGAGCAGAAGGAAGTTACCATAGGAAGTTCAGGAAGCTAGATGGGTTACAGTTAGACTTAGGGGGCAGATGAATAAGCAGGGTACTCCTGTATTTACTCACCCTAATAGATTTTGCTACATGAGTGATGATGTTGTGGTTGTTGGCACAAACTGGAGAGGACTGTCCTCTTTAACAGCCGGGAGAAAAGCCCCTCTAGCGCTGATGGTATCTGGGACTCAGGCAGTCCTATACAGATGGTGGTAGTGGTAGGGGATTCCATTACTAGGAAGACATGTAGGGTAATCAGTCACCAGGCTAGCTACAACAGAACAGTTTGCTGCTTGGGTGCAACATGTGGCAGATCAGGTTTGGCAAAACCTAAGAAAGATTTCAGGGAATTAGGTTATAAGATTGAGCAAAGGACTTCTAAGGCAGTATTTTCTGATATACTACCTGTACCAAGTGCTACATCAGAAAGGCAACTGGAGATTAAAGAGTTACAGTAAATGCATGGCTAAAGATTTGGTGTAATCTGGAGGAGTTCTGTATTCCAAGAGGACTGGACTGTTTTCTCCCTTGAAGACAATCCCTATAGTCCAAATGGATTGCACCTTAGCAAAAGGGGAGCTATGGTGATTGGATGGTTAGAGGGCTGGCATTAACTTTAAAGTCATTAAGGGGGAGGGTGATACAACACAGGATGGGGGCGCAGTGCAAATGAGAAAATGGGATTTGAATACGGGCATGGGATCGAAAGGGGAATGATCTAGTTCCTCTAATTGGGAGTGCCTATGTTATAGCTTGAAAAAAAAACAAATACATATTTCAAAGAATGCAATTCTTCAGACTATCAATAAGAAAAAATGTATGCATGAAAATGCTTATAGATTGGCTGTTAAGATGGCTGAAGTGGAACTGATTGTGGAACCGAGCAGTATGATCTAATTGATGTGACTGAAACCTGGTTAGATGATGTAGACAACTGTGCAGTCAATCTAGATGGTTATTCACTATTTCGGAGGGATAGGGTTAATACAAGGGGAGAGGGTATGACTATATGTATAACATGCCTTAAAATCAAGTATAAGGGAAGATTTTAATGACATGTCCAGTGAGAATGAAATACACACTGTGGACATACATAATAAAAAAATATGTTAATGGAAATTTCCTTCAAACCACCAAATATTGGGGAGTTTGAAGAAACCAAACTCTTTCTGCAAATGGAAAAGGCTTCTCCATATGGAACATACTCATAACAGGAGAGTTCAACTACCCTGAAACTGTCTGGAGTAAAAAGGGGTTCCAGCAATATAAAGGGAATATCACCTATGGCTCATGGTTCAGAGGAGTATGGTGTAGGAGAGTCATAGACTGCCCACAAATACCACCACCACCCCACCATCTCCACAAGTCATGTTATTAAAGCAATAAATTACACATTTCTTCTCCCACTTATTGCCAACCACACTTGGGAGTTCTTGGGAAGGTGTCAAAAGCTTTACAAACATAATTCCATTATGACTGTCACTGTTCATTGGGTTTTACTCCAACGAGTAGTTAACAGTAGCTTACAGCATCAGGTGATAGACAGAAACCTTGTCTTTGGTTCTGGTAGTATGATTAAAAAACAATAGCAGCATAGCCATGCCATCAGCACACCACTTTATGCATGCAGTGTTTTGCGAGACAGCCCACAAAGCTGGGCATCCTAAGTGGATGTTCGTGGCACACCAAAATGCCATGGCAATCTTTCAGGGGCAGATTTATAATCTAGGCATCACTAGGCAATGCACTTTAGGTACCCTTTGCCCCAACCATATACACACCATGAATCCTCACATAACCCTCCCCATTCCATCTACTTTTTCCTAACACAGAAGATACACTTGTCCTATTAAAACTAAGAAGAAAAAAGCTTTAACCCCTTGCATGCTAAAGAGATCTCCAATGCATTGTGGAACAATGCACTGGAGATATCTCCAGCATGTAAGTGGTTACAAAATAGCCTGTAAAGGGGTATAAAACTGCTGCATGGCTCTGGCCACACCCACAATTCAGAATGTGGTAGTGGACAGCACAGCTGCAGTGAACCTCATAATATGGAGCTCTAGGCAGTTGATTACACTGCATGTTGGGAAATTCAGCCCTACAACCGAGTTAGAACCATTGCTCAAAAGGACAACTGTCAATCTGATAGTGACCTATCAGTAGCGGGTTTGCTGCCCTGGGGGCCATCCTGTCAGTAATACTAGGGTTACATTATAAGAAGTGGTAGATGAAAGACAGGGAATAGTATGGGTCTGAAATAGGCCCCCTGTGCATTCCTATTTCTCCCACAAGAAGAGACTGGACTGCAAGACTGAAGTCTCACAGTGTAGTATACTGGTCTTCATGATGCAGGTCCTAGTAGACCCTCTTTATTGACTTTGAAAGCTCAAAATGGAGGTCTGTACTGGCTGTACACACAACTAGAAAAAGGGCAGTTTTTTTTTCTTATCCCTCCCCATTTCGGGGCTGCCATTTTTACAAAGTCTGCTTCCACAGGAACAGATTTAGTAAAACGTGAAATACTAATTGGACAAGATATTATTTATCACTTTATTATGGGCCATATGTACAAACACAAAAGTGGTACAATTCAAGAGAAAATCAACAAACTAAAAATGGGAGCATTCGTCTTGATTCAACTGGAGTTTTAACCCCTTGAATGCTAGAGGTTTCCAATACACTGAAATGATTAAAACATTTAATGGGTTAAATCAATTTAAATCAATGCAGATCTTTGAGTCCCATGTGTTGCAGATGGTTCGCCCCAGAATGAATCCACTTTATTTTTGTAAATATGGTCCTATGTATTAAGTGTTAAAAGGACTGGAAAAAATAGTTCCACATAAGGATAAGTTGACTGAAATGAACATCCATTAAAATAGTAAGTGTTTAACTTGATATTTTTGACCATCTATGTGATCCAGAGTAAAAAATTAGATGTTTGTGGCACCATATTTCATCCGGTCTCTGTGAAGTTAATGTACAAATACACTTTTATGTATTTTGGGAGGCTCCTTCTACCTGCAGCTCTTTGCACACAGGTGGTTTTTGAATCAGGGAAAGTATAAATACCTCCTTTATTCCTCTCACTAGGATTTTTCTCATAGCAGATGCTAAACAGTTTCACTGCTTTTAATTGCACTATATTAAATGCATGTTCACTTGACATTGTAGATACAGAGGCGTATGAGTGACAAGGGACAAAGTCGTTCAGTGTGCGACCCCATGCAGGGGGCAATGTCGATGATCTTGGAGGACAGAGAGATACCTCTCTCCCCTCCAAGATCCTCTGCAATAACTATGCTCCTATCTAGCCTGCAGTAGATAGGATACCTTTAGCTGTTTAGTGTAGCAGTACCCTTTATGTATATGTGACACTTGAATTAGCAGAGCGTCTGCAGATATAATAATTGCCAGCAGTTAACGGGTTAATACACATGTTTAGCAGAGCGCCTGCAGTGAATCATTCATTTACTCACAACTTACATCATACAGGTTTTACATCTACATACAGCTCACGCTTTCATTATGATATGTATAAGCGCACTATAGGTCATATCAACAATATCATATATCTCTAGCTACACTTCTCCAAGCTCAGACTGAGAAGTGTATTGCACAAACGCCACTATTAATGTGATCCTGTGTATTATGTATTGGTTTAACTGATTAATAGACAGATATTTATTGCACTGTGTTTTTATAGGGTGTATCATAATTGATTTAACACCCTAAGTCTGTTTTATGTTGGTTTTATAAACAGATTAATAAAAGTTAATTTTTAAATGAGCTCCCACACCTCTTCTTTACCGAACTGGTCTCTTATAGCAGCTAAGGACTCTGTCCATCTTGGGAGAATCATATTCACACCTTGATATGAAGGACCAATTAGCTCTGTAGTTTCTTCTTGTTTATTTTCTCTATATAATTACTAGACTTGCAGTAATCTCATAATCATTTAATAATCATTTATACTTGACCCCAGTAGATATAAAAAAAGCAAACTGAAAAGACCTATGCTAAGGTCCTAGCAAAATCACAACTTCCATTTGTCTGTTGATTTCCACTGTTTGTTGGCCCTTTGGGTGCCAGAGGGGTGAGCAATGTACATCCCTATGGCATTCAATGCTGTCCATGGTGCTGAAAGACTTCTCTGTATTCCCCTACTGTCTATGTAGGGAAGCACAGAGAATGCTGTTCAGAATTGTCGTAGTGTTGGTGATGTGTGAGGGGAGGAGATCCCTTCCACACCGACAGCACTTCAAAAACCCTGTATGCTAATAGGGACCTCCTCCAACCTTCCTTTTCCATCCGACAATTTTTGTGAATGTCGATGTGTGTGCAGTTTGAATTTTCAGAGTGATTCGAAAACATCGACAATATCATACCGATACCACATCGACCTTTAGTGCATCTAGGCCATGGTGTGACTATCGAGCTTAACCCCTTAAGGACTATGTGACGTGCTATGACCGACACGGTCCTTATACCTTTAAGAACCAGCGACAGTCATAGCACGTCAGGTACTTTTTACTTACAGAACTCTACCGGGAGCGCTGTAAGTAAAAACAGGGCCTAAAATGATTGCTCCAAGTCCGGAGCGATCTCTCTTAGGCCTCAAAGTGGCGCGCCGGTACGCGTAACAGGTCACGTGTACCGGCGCGTTGGCAAGGATCAAAGCGGCCCTTAAGGGAAGGTAACTTCCCTGGACTGCTGGTCCTTAAGGGGTTAAAGTATATTTTTGCCGTAAGTATAAACTTCTATAAATACATATTAACCACCCAAGAAAGTTAGGCAATTAACTTTGCTATGGCCATAGACAATTATGCCCACTCTTATTTTGTTATGGTCATAAACTTCTAATAACCCCTATCAAATTTGCCATTGGATCGTTTTAATATTTGTTCCCAGGTTCATGCACTCTGCCTCTGCCTGCTTCATTTTGAAGAAAACCCTAAAAACTTTTGTGTCCAACTCCATCGAAGTGACATGCGTGACTGATTGAATATGTTATTTCTTGAACAAAATTCATATGTTCCATTAGGATTTTCTGGTTTTAGTAAATTGGGATTATTGTTAGGAGGTGTTAGCTCTGTTTTAACTGTTATCTGTTTAAAAGAACAACGTCCCTTTTCTAGCTTCAATATATTCTAAAAATCATTTTTTTCATTCATGCTACTATCCCAAAAATTGTAACATTTTGGATTAAAACACTGTGGGCATAGCAGGTATGTGGCACCTGTCAGCATTTATTTTGTATTTTCTGCTGGAGCCATCTGGACTGACAACTATAACCCTTTGAGTGCTTTTCAATGCGTTCCGTACCCCTCTTGCACTCAAAGGGTTAAGCCTTTGAATGTGCAGTCATGTGCACCCTTTTGGCATGTTTTTGAAGAATAATCAATAATATTATGCTCCAGTATGATATAGAAACAGATTCAATGACATATCTATTAGTGTTATATTGCTGCACAATGCTGGTTAATTAGAGCAATAACCAAAGCATTACAATTACTGCTTCAGAAGTAAAAATTGGAATCTATCCCAAATATAAACCACTGGAATGGATTAATTCAGTGTTACAATTAGATGCAGATGAAAAAATACAAATACACAAGCCTTTTATATTAATAAGTAGTGTAAAGGCCCGTGTACACGGGCCAAAGTGAATGACACTGATTGGATTAACCCTTTGAGATTCAGAGCAGTACGCAATGCATTGCAGAGCAATGCATTGCATACACCTCTGGCGCTCGAAGAGTTAAGATAGCCTTGTACCCACCAGTTCCTGCGACATCAGTAACAGCAGTGAGTGAGGTACCAGGAGAGGGTGTGCGTGCAGGAGTTTGCCTTGATCCAGAACAGGGGGTTCGTGAACGCGCCTTGACCCAGAGCAAGGGGTTCATGAACGTGCATCACACCTCCAGGCTCAGCTAGACACCGCTTGACCGGGGCCAGGGCTCCCTCACACATCGGGGCGCAGGGCTGGGAGAGTGGCTGGGACTATAGCGCGTTTTGTCCGTTCGTGCAGTCTCGACTGAGCATGACTGCATCTGTCAAACATACATCTGGCCTTTTACATAATAGGATGGTGCAAGTGATGTTTTGATAATATGCTTTTAATTGATAACAGAGAATATTTCTTTTATAGTATTAACAGGTGTTAAATGAATTGGCTTATATAATTTTAAATATCATGTACTGCCATGACATCTGTGAAATGCAGATATTTTATATGAGATCCCTAAAATCTAATCCTAAACTTAAAATTTTATTGTATTAGTAGACTGTCATATATAGATACGATTTGGCTAATTGTCTCTGTGCAGCTAATGTTGTTAATGTAGTAAGACTGATCCTATTCAGAAAGGCTGATTTCTTACATCAGTCCCATTAACAGACAATTAAACACTATCACTTCAGAGACACCAATGAAGATTGCTATGTTAATGGGAGCACTGGAAAAGATTGCTATGGTAATGGGAACAGATGAGAGTTGGTACCGTGTTATCCGTAGACATACAGGAGGCAATTATAGTCAAGATACCTTTATTTGCTAGCTAAACAGATTTAGGATGCAAGTTTTCAAGACCTCTTAGGTTTCTTCCTCAAGAAGAGACCTAAGAAGTCTTGAAAGCTTGCATCCTAAATCTGCTTAGTTGGCCAATAAAGGTATCAACTTGACTATATTTGCCTCCTAGAAATGAGAAACTCCATAAAGCGTATGCAAGAATTTTATCTCTTAGAAAAAAATTGAGAATTTTTACAGAGACTAGCATGGAGTACGTAGTATTTAAGTGTTTATAACCCCAGATCATGTTTAGTTGTTAATTTCAGTTCCTGAACAGTTGCTGTGCAATGCATTTCTTCTCAATTCTTTGCACATCCTTCTGGTCCTCAAGGAATTAATATATAAAAACATATATTGTGTGTGTGTGTGTGTGATATAATTGACTGCCAAGAAAATACTGCAGTAAGGAAAATCTCTAATTCATCTTAAAAAAGACCTGTCACAAACACAGTTTTTAGTCTTATCCTATATAATAATTCGCTAAAATGTGTGTAACAATGCAGTCATGCTCAGTAGAGGCTGTCCACGCCGCGGCTGATACAGAGCTGGACAGTCCGAAGGAGCGTCCAGCTCTGTATCAGCCGTGGCACGGGCAGTCTCTACTGCGCATGACTGCCCCGCGACCGGATGGCAGTGGCACTTTTGCCCGTGTAACAGGCTCTTCAACTAGTTAAATATAAATCTATATATTCTGCCTATAATGGGTGCTTTTTGTTTTACCTTCAGTCCAATATTTTTAGACATATTTTATTTATTTGCTGGGCAATGTAATTTCAGCAGTGCTTTGTTCTTTGATTGTTAATAAAACCTGCATAATTAAATACTAACATGTCCAAACCAGATCACCTCCTTCCACCTTCTTAGGTTGCTATAACCTGTCACTTCCCACCAGACGGCTGTAATAAATTAATGGGAAGGTATAATAATACAAATCATTTTCAAGATGGAAGGTCCAACTGAGGGGGAGGATTTGAAAGATGAAAGGTGCTCTTTCAGTTATTGAATCCATTTTCAAGTGATATTTTTGATACACTTTAACCTCTTGGATGCTATCAATGCCTCCAATGCATTTCTTAGCAATGCCTTGCAAACTATACCACCGCCCCCAAAAACTGGCTGAGGTGCCAATGTGCCAGAACTCTTTGTCTGTAACAGAGTAATGTCAAATGTTTTAAACCCTTAACGACTGTTGACAGTTCCGACAAGTCACTTGTGTGAGTGCCTTAAGAATCAGTGACGGTCCGGGCATATCATGGCTTTTTTGTTCACAGCACTTTGGTGAGAGAACTTTGAACACTATTGGAGTCTGAAACTGACTGCTTCAAGACCGGAACAGTCAATTTTTAGACTCTCATTCAGACCTCGTTCTGGGAGCCGGTACATATGATCAGTCACTTGTGCTGGCTCGCCAAATGACGTCTGTGTGGTCCTTAAGGGTTATCCATCCCCAAGATCACTGAAGATTAAGGGGTTAATAATAAGAAAAATATTGGCCATATGTATCAAAACAAACGTGAAGCAGCTCTGGGCAAACCAAATGTTCCATAGGGAGCAATTATAAGTATTTTTTATTTAAATGGGGATTTATAACCCTTGAATGCTAGAAGAATTTTCTAGCAGTACAAATCCCTCAAATTATCCCCAACCCAATTACCTTTATTTACCAAGCTTCATCATCAGCTGCACTTGAACGGTAGAGAGGTCTCCAATTTACTGAAAATGGTTAAAAATCCCACTTAGGTCATTTTTTTGGTCCACTGTGGTCAGTTTCTTTGCCCCAGAAATTCTTAGTACATCAGCTTTCCTGTTTTAGTATGTAAAAAAACACATACAAGAAAAGCTCCTTTTTGTACTTATTCCTGGGTACAACTTACTACAGTAGGGTTATGTTAATATCCAAGATGAATAAAAATGGAAAAGTCTTAAACTAGACCTGAAATTACAGTCAATGTGAATTGAAGAATAAGTGACAAAACTAAGTTTGTGCATAAGTTTGTGCTCTTTCCACAGACCCAAGAGCATCGTAAATACCTCTAAAGCCTCAGAGGAAGAGTGCAATTTACCATTGACTGATCAAAGATATCTGGATCTGGACTGGATTCTGTTATCTGATTTCCATGCTAAACAATGTGATGTGTACTTGTATTTAAGAGAGATGTTTTCATATTTATCTGTATAACATGCCTGAGGAAGAGACCTAAGGTCTTGAAAGCCTGCATTTAAATCTGCTTAGTTAGCCAATAAAAGGTATCAAAAACTATATTTGCCTCCTGCATTTATACGGCTAACACGGTACCAACTCTCATCTGTTATCAAAATGGAAGATACCCCAATGTACCGCACACAAATGAATATGAGAAACCTCCTAAAGAAACTTGCACAACTGGATAGTGACATCTTCTTCTTGACTGCATGCAAAAAGGAAAATTTAATACCTAAAGGCCTCATGCTGAAAAATCCTACACTGGACACATACAACAGCAGGTTTGCACAGCAACTATGTACCAGGACTTCCCAGAGGCTACGCAACAACCTTATTGAGATCTGCTACAACAGGAAATCAAAGATACAAGCAGAAATATCAACTCTAAAGGAACAGCTTGGACCAGACACTGAGGACATGCAACAGGCACTTAAACAGTACTACAGGAAACTACAAACACTCCTCATCAACACCAAGAGGAAGAAACTACAGAGACTGAGGTGCAAAGCAGGTTTACCAGCAGAATCTGTAAATCAACCAGAACAGAACTGCGTTGTGAACCTTTCCAAATATAAGCCAAGCAGAGAGGAAATATCTGTACTTTCAAAGGGCCTGTCATTCTGTCCCACTAAACCTGTGGACAGGGTAACACTCTGCAGTGACATGGAGGAGTTTTTCAGAAAACTCAGACTCAAGGAATTCTTCCATGACAGAATGGATAATAATTATAACACCACAGAGCTACATCACAACGTCAATGCACCCACAAAAAGATCCACCTAGACTCCAAAACCAGGAAGTAACCCCACACTGGACAGATACATAGAGAGTTTCAGGAACAGAGTCACTACAGAAATACTGGAAAGACAATGTGAACCAGCACCCAACCTAACCCAAAAGGAACAAAAAGCCATACAGTCACTTAAGAATAACCAGGACATTATTATTAAGCCTGCAGACAAGGGAGGAGCTGTTGTTATAATGAACACTGTGGACTACATTCAAGAAGCAAATAGGCAACTCTCTGATGAAAGATATTATGCAAAATTACAAGAAGATCCCACAAAAAATTATACAAAACAACTTAACAGGATCATAAAAGAACTACCCTCCAACACTGAAGAACAGATAAGGCCCCTAATACCAGCAGATCCAAAAATAGGCTCCTTCTACATGCTACCAAAAATACACAAGGAAGGAAACCCAGGAAGACCCATAGTTTCAGGGATTGGTACACTCACAGAGAATATATCTGGCTGGGTAGAAAATACCCTGAAACCCCTTGTAAAACAAACACCCAGCTTCCTTCAGGACACCACGGATCTTCTAAACAAATTAGCTGACTTGGGGCCAATTCCAGAGAGCACCATCCTGGCCACTATGGATGTAGAATCCCTTTACACCAACATTCCACACACAGATGGCATAGCAGCATGCCAGGGATATCTGGAACAAAATAACACACCCATGGAACCGGTAACAAAACTCATACAGTTTATTCTCACCCACAATTACTTCAAGTTTGGACAGGACCTCTACCTTCAGAAAATGGGGACTGCAATTGGTACCCGAATGGCACCACAATATGCCAATCTGTTTATGGCAAAATTGGAAGAGGACTTCCTGTCCACCTGCCAGATTAAACCCCTGGTCTACCTCCGCTACATAGATGATATTCTTATCATCTGGACCGCCAGTGAGGAGGAACTTCTCAAATTCCATGAGAATTACAATACATTCCACCCCAATATCAACCTAACACTCAGTCACTCACGCACAAGCATTAACTTCCTTGACACAACTATCAGTATTCAGAAAAACTCCATCCACACATCCCTATACTGCAAACCAACAGACAGACCAACATACCTGAAAAGCAATAGCTTCCATCCAAAACACACAAAGAACTCCATCATATACAGCCAGGCCATCAGATACCACCGCATCTGTTCTGACAGGATGGACCTTGACAAGCACCTCCAGGAGCTCAGAGGAGACTTCATAAAACACGGTTACAGCGCAACTATTATTGACAGTCAGATACAGAAGGCTACCCAAATACCAAGAAAAAATCTGTTACACTACAAAGAACAACATAAGGGAAACCGGGTGCCACTGGTGGTCACTTACCACCCCTAGGTTGAAGTGCTACGCAAAATTTCAAGAGAACTTCAAAAGAAATTACATACAGATGAATGACTCAAGAACATATTCCCACAGCCTCCCTTACTCTCATTCAGACAGCCTCCAAATTTGAAACAACTGATGGTGAGGAGTGCCCTGAGTAAAAATACAAAAAATGGCACATCTCCCTGCCTACAAAAGAGATGTGAAACTTGTGCACACATTTACACCATGGACAACATACCAATTCCAAACACCCAGTTACACCATAAGATCAATGGTACCTTCACCTGTAAATCATCCAATGTAATATACCTTATCATGTGTGCAAAATGCCCAACAGCTCTGTATGTGGGAGAAACTGGACAAGCACTACATAGGAGATTTAATTCCCACATATCCAGTGTTAATAACAAAAAGACAGAGACACCAGTGGGAGAACATTTTTGCCAAAATGGGCACAGTGTCAAGGATATTAAATTAACTGTATTGATGGGACTGTTTCGCACTCAGAGGGACAGAAAGGTATGGGAGGTAAAATTAATGTTAAAATTTAATGCAATTTGTAGTGGGTTGAACAGGGATAAGGAATTTATATCAAAATATAATTTCTAAGCAAAAGCCTACAGCACCTGGTAGTCCCAGGCGGTCTCCCATCCAAGTACGAACCAGGCCTGACCCTGCAAAATACAATTTAGTTGACTGACCTTTCCACAGACCCAAGAGCATCGTAAATACCTCTAAAGCCTCAGAGGAAGAGTGCAATTTACCATTGACTGATCAAAGATATCTGGATCTGGACTGCATTCTGTTATCTGATTTCCATGCTAAACAATGTGATGTGTACTTGTATTTAAGAGAGATGTTTTCATATTTATCTGTATAACATGCCTGAGGAAGAGACCTAAGGTCTTGAAAGCTTGCATTTAAATCTGCTTAGTTAGCCAATAAAAGGTATCAAAAACTATATTTGCCTCCTGCATAAAGAAGCAATTCATTTCTTAGCAAACTCCGGACACTGGGGAGGAATGTGACAGCATGATTCTATGCAAAAACAGGCCCTGGAATTGATTTTCCATCCTTTTGTCAGCCCAGTGCTAACTTACTAAGCCATTATGCTAAACTTCTCCTATTAATGCTGTTTTTATGTATCTAGGGGAGGGCAATAGTGCAGTCTTTGGGCATTTTGGGGTGTTCCTTTTCTCTAGGTCATGTTTAGGAAAATGTATTAAACAAGGCAGAGAGAGAATAGAGTAACTGTCATTTCCCAGCACAATCAATAAGGCAGGCCAGCGGGGGCATGTTAGCATTAAAGTCTTAACAATGGCAGTGTGTGTCCGCTGTAAACAGTACAGAGATGATATATTGAGGTGCTGATCCTGGCACTGGAGACTGACAGCAGTGGAGCAGCACTGGTTGATTCATGCATTCAAAACACTGTGTCTGCTGCTATTTGAGTTGATACCTGTCTTGTGTAAAACAGTTTAGAGACAGCGTTGTATTTCTGTTTAATTAGTTATTTGAGCACTTTGAAGAAAGAAACAACAACCTTCAAGCAATTTAGATGTATGATATGTAGATTAGTTTTGGTAAAATCTTATTCCTCCTGCTTATCAGTAATTTCTTATGTTAACACTTGACCCTTCTTATCAGTAGACTTAATTGAAATTGTTTTTTTACCTCTCATTAAGGTGCTTAAATTATTATAATGAGTACAGTTTAAGTTATTAGACATGACAGATGAGCAAACATTGATTTCCATCTGTTGAAAACAAAGGGTTGATGTCATCACAGTCAACTTTCTATTCAATAGTCTAAAGATTTGACATGGATGAAAGGTACATAGTTGCTTATCATATTTGTTTTTAATATTTATTCATATTATCAACTACTGTTAATCAATCTCGTTATGAATAGTACACAGTACTATAGTGCACAGACAGTTATGGTAAGCAGAACCCCCTCTAAAATAATTGCACCGCACAGAAAAAACTGCCCTTCAGGAGGTATCCACATGCTCTATACATTTCTTCTCAGTCCTAGAGGAAATAGTTATTTTACTGTCATCCTCTTAACATGGATCCCTTGGGCACAGGCACAACGTTGCAGACAAATCTTTTGAAAAGTAGAGCTAGAAACCTTTGGTAAATAAAATTAATGTTTTATCTTGTACACTGTGCGAAAGCAGGTTTTGAATGTTCATGAATCACATACGTACCCTCTGTAGGAGGCCATGAATAGCATCAAATCCTAATTTAAAATTCTCTTCAATAGCCTTTGGACCGACTACTGTATTTGATGAGACTTGGACAAGTCTCCTAAAAGTGCTGACAAATATGCTACCTTATTGTATTCTTGAACATCCAAATAAATGTGGACCTGTTAAAATAATAATAATAATATTTTTAAAAAATCCTAACTTTTCTGTTTATCTTCATTTGCCTTTTCTTCTCCATTTTAAAAATCTAATTGGCTGGATAAATAAGTACCAGTTATTTTAGTTTCTCTTGCACAGCTCCTGCTTCATCCAGTTTAGCTTCTTGTAGTTATATTTTACTTTAGGAACACTACAAAAAACAGGTTTCTTTTCCTAGAACTCTTCTGTCTAAATAATGTTAATGTTCCTATAGGTAACAAACCTTTAAAGGGATAGTAATACTTCGTTTTATCTTTATTTTATTTTGTAGCCATTAAAAAAACATGAAGAATGATATAAGTCTTATCTCTCAAACCTTTATGGTTTGAGAGATATTCACAAGCAAAGTTTCCCCTCCCTCCCCTTTTACCTAGTGTAAGCCATCTCTTCTCAGATGTGGAATCTGGTTGCTAGACCAGACAGATAATAGAAGGGGACAATCTTCTTCCTGTGAGAAGAACGAAAGCCCTGCCCCCCTTGACAAGTTTTTCAGGTTTTTCCCTTATCTTAATTGAAGATTGTCCCTCTCTGCAATCTACCTGGGCACCTCCCTTCTGCTCTGGCTGAGCAGTGTTACATCAGTTAAAGGGGTGGGAGGGGATACTTTGTCATTGAATTACTCTTGAACTACAACTCTGACAGAATTGAAATAACACTCACCAAAGTCCAAATACTATGAAGATTAATTAGAGCTGCTTTTATTATGAAACATTACTATTCGTTTAAGATTCATATACAGTTTAATTCTATAGTATGGTACAGTATTTTTGTTCCTTTTTACAAAACTTGTCTTTGGGCAACAAGCCCACTTTAAGTATGCCACAATAAGCATTTTCCGCATGGCATGCTGTCTAAGAGCAAGGCAGATGTAAGGATCCATTTTTTTCTCCCATGGCATCATTCGTACTGCATAAGCAAGTACTAATCATTCTTGAATGGACATTTTACCGCTTCCTCCTTTGCCGTCCTCCCAGTTAGCTTTATCAAAAAACAGAAATGCCCCAGCATTGACTACAGTGTATGTACAAATGTATCTCTGTGTCTGTGGCTAGAACCTGTGGATTTCTAGTTTTGGAGTGATCATAATTTAGGTGAGTATGATGCAAGCTGTAGTTCAACAGCATTCTGAAAAAGATGGAGAGTGAGATAATGAGTTAATGTAAAAGCTAAATCCTTTAAGGACCAGAGGAGTTTGTAAAAGGACAGTTTTGTCTCCCCACTTGTCTGGCTTCTGGAGAGGCAAGTATGGATCTTACAGTGTCTTGTACAGTGTGAGACCTTTTCAAAAAGGTGGACAAATCTTTCTGCCCAAGGGTCACATTTAGCATTTGGGAGGCCAGAGTAGTCATCTGTGCACATACGTGTGTGCATACTGAAACACAAGCACGTTTGTGTGTGTGTGTGTGTGTATGTTTGTATGAGTGTATGTATCAATGTATATATGTGTTTTATGAGTGTGATTCAATGTATATATTGATGTGTATATGTGTTTTTTGTACGGATGTGTTGTGTGTGAGATTGTATGTGTTGGGGGATGAGTCTCCTACAATGATTTGGGATGGATCAAATCTGTGTTCCAATGTGTCTAGCTCTTTATAATGAGTGCGTATGCGTAACATGTACTGTGATATCAGCATATATTATGGTTAGCACATTAGTTTTATTATCTCAGAATCATAAATAAAGCTGCCTGCACCACATTTAGAGGCATCACAATGAGGGTAATCTTGCCCAGAGTTCTATCTAAAAAGGAAGAGCAGAACAGCCCATCTAAAAGCATTATTTTATTATTACAGCTTCTGCACAAATTAGAAATGCACTTAAAGAAATTCCACAAATTATTAGCTCTTCCATAATCCATATTTACAGCTACATTATGTGTGCCCTTCAGATCCAGTAAGATAGGCAGTGTCCTCCTTTTCTCCTTGTCTCCTCTCCTTTCATAGCAAGATCTTTCTGTATCTAAATAAGCCTATACTTGTGCGTAATGTCCCCATATGATAAGCAGCTCAACAAAGGGGTAGAAATTACAGAATTTGCAACAGTTTTTTTGTCTATTGTGGACAGATTGTGAGTAATTGTGAACACTTCTTCAGAATGCAAATTCACAGGGAGAGTGGCTGGGTGGAAAACCAAGAATTAAACTCTAAGCTCTGACCATACATGTATTATGGGCCGTTGCAGCTTCATTGGGGATTACAGGTTAGTGACAACATCTAGCTTATTTAATATTGTCCATCGATACACTCTCTGACCTGCCAGTATAACAATCAAATATAGATGTGGCCTTTACCTTTCTTCCCAAGTTTATAACCACTTCTCTGGAAAGCTACCAGACTACCTGAACAATTTATTCACTCCAGCTCTCCATACTAACTATAACATCTGCTCTACTGCTAACAACTCGCTGAGTAAACCACACTACAAGAAAGAAGCTGATTGATCAGCCTTCTCCTTCAGAACTCCGCAAGTTCACAGTGGCCTGAAATTGTACAGTGGACTGTTGTTACACCATCCTATGGACAGCTCTGGTTCACAGACCATAAATCTCCATAGGATGGTGTAGTAACAGTGCCACTGTACAATTTCAGGCCACTGTGATATTGCACCTAAAAATTTAAACGTTAAGCTGTAATAACTTTTGAATAAAACACCTTTCAGCAATGGGAGTACTCTTGTTTTACTCAGGGGGATAAACCCTACAACATATTTTTTTTTATATTTTAAGTATTACTATCCCTTTAAATGCTGGCCTATTGGTAGCCATTGAGAACTGAACTTGGGCACCTCTGGTCTAAAACAGGGGTGTCCAAGTTTGGTCCTTAATGGTAACCAGCAGGCCAGGATTAAAAGGATATCCCTGATGAAGGCCAGGTGAGTTAATCAGAGGCTCATTCATTTTGACTGACCCATATGAGCTAAGTGAGGAAATCCTTAAATCCTGGACTATTGGTGGCCCTTGAGGACTGAACTTGGACAGTCTTGGTAAAGTATTGAGAGTCATTCCCAATTGGAATGCAGAATTGCCTAGAATTGGGGTCATCCCTGAATTTGGATTCCTAGAGATATAGAGTTGGAAGTAAATGGCCTAAGGCTGAAGTTGATGCAAAACCTATGAGTTTTATTTTATCTTAATGTAGAGTGTGCTATGTATTGGGGATTGAGCAATTTCTAACTCTATTTTACCCAGGGGAGACAATTGTCATTGGATTATTTGGGCAAATTGGGCTGCTAAGTAGTAGGGATTAATATGGAGAAGATCTGTTGTTACTTGAAATATATTAAATGGGACATTGCTTTGGAGATCTCTCCAGTAGTCAGGGGATTAAAAGCCCCATTTAAATCAATTGGACTTGTGATTGTTTCCAGTAGTGCAGTTTGCTCCAGTTCTCTTTAGTACAGTGAAAATTTGATGCAGCAGCAGTTTTTTCATCACACTTAATCATTGTCTTATACATGCTATATAATTTATTTCTGTGTATTTTGACCCAGTTCTTAGAAAAAATTGCATGCATCGCTTGTATCAAAATTACATGATAAAAACACACATTTTAGTTGCTAGTTAATTCTGTTGAATGATTTAAACTGTTTTTGACTCCTAATCTAATAGTAACCTAACACTAACATGAACTATTTTAACCTTTTTGTGACCTTTTCCTTAGCCACTACCTTCTCCAGGGTACTAACATGTCCTGGCTTGCAGATCTTCTAGTTCTGCTGTGTCTTCTGCTCTTGCCACTTTCTGCTGGTTTGCCTTCCTGGCCTTCAACAACAGCATAGTAACCTAAACTAACATAACCTATCCCTAATCTAATTCATAAGAGTACCTTTACATGCAGGCTTTATTTTCCCATTACCTCCCTCTCCTTATAGGCCTTCTCTTACTTACAATCCTCTGGCTGAGACTCTATCTCCTGACAGCACAGCTTCCATGTAAGCTTTTTGTAAGCTTTTTCTTGACACCAGCTCTTCTTTTTTTTTTTTTTTTTTTTTTTTTACGGTTTTTCTGGTATGTCTTTTCTTAATAGCATTACTTATACTACTGCTGGTATGCCTCTGCTGCCAACAGTGTGATCCCTGCAGTTGGTGTGGCTTCTCTTGTCATCAGTGCTCTTTCTGTAGCTGTTATATCTTCTCTTGCCTGTATGGCTCTTAAAGTAGCTGGTAAACATGATCTCTTAATCTCCAGCTCTCTTAACCTTCTTATATTAATGGAAACATTACCATCATCCTATGACAGTCTCCCTTGCCGCTCTCTCACACCCCCAAACCCAGAGAACTGCATGGAAGTGATATAGTTATACATCTATCCCAACATTTCCATCTCTTTCATCTTCTTGCTTTGTGGCCCACTCATTCTGCCTATTTTTTCCAACTTCTATGAGTGTAACTGTTATCTATTGTCCTCCAGGATCACCTTTTCAATTACTAGGTCATTTTTCTCTTGCTTTTTCTTCTCTGACATTTCCTACCTTATTCTTGAAGTATTCAGTATTCCTATTACAACTCCAATGAGTATGCAGCATCAAAACTCCTTTCAGTAACCATCTCAATATTTCATATTACAATGAACCACATCACCAACTCACAAGTAATTTCCCTTTGCTCTGTTCCAGATTTCTAATACTTGACATTCCCACTCTCTGATCACAGCCTGCTAGCTTTTAACTTTAAAGGGATAGTAACACTTCGTTTTAACTTTATTTTATTTTGTAGGCATTAAAAAAACATGAAGAATGATATAAGTCTTATCTCTCAAACCTTTATGGTTTATGAGATATTCACAAGCAAAGTTCCCCTCCCCGCCCCTTTTACCTAGTGTAAGCCATCTCTTATCAGATGTGAGTCAGGATGTATGACAGTACAGATAACAGAAGGGGACAATTTTCTTTGTATGAAAACAATGAAAGCCCTTCCCCCCTTGACAAGTTTTTCAGCTTTTTCCATTATCTTAATTGAAGATTGTCCCTCTCTGCAGTCTACCCGGGCATCTCCCTTCTGATCTGCTTGAACAGGGGGGGATACTTTGTTTGTGAATATCTCTTAAACCATAAAGGTTTCAGAGATAAGACTTATATCATTCTTCATGTTTTTTTAATGCCTACAAAATAAAATAAAGTTAAAATGAAGTATTACTATCCCTTTAATGCACCCCCAACACCTCTCTCAGCTTCAAGATCCAATAACACTTGTGGAAACCTACAGAATATGGACTCATAGTGCTTTATAAACTCCTACAAACTCTTCCAATCCTCAGCAACACTTTGTTTTCCTCCCCTGACCAAGCATCTTTAACAATCAATAACACTTTATTTTTATTCCTTGGTAAGGTAGACTGTGCCACACTACACCATACACAATGTACCAATCTCCATCATACCATACAAACCAGATATTTTCCAATGTGCCTACAAAGTGCCGTATGACATTACAGAAAGTCACGATCAGCATCTGACTACATCCATTATAAACTTGTTATAAGGTCTTACAGCTCCATACTCTCCATGGCCAAATAACTTTACTTTTATTTAATTTCCAGTCTTTACCTTCTAATCATCAAAACTTTTCTCTATGTTTATTTTCCATCTCGCACCCTTGCTAGTGCTACATTCACCTCTTGAAACTTTGCTAGCTACAGTATTTCAATGACAAAGATGACAAAATTAGAAATGACATCTCATCCTGTTAGCCTTCGCATGCCAAATCTGATCTTCCACTCTCTTTATTCATACCTAAATGTACCATCAGTTCCTTTAACCCTGTATCTGAGGATGAAGTTGTTGGCTTCTCTCATCTTCTCATCCCACTTCTTTCCACCTTGCCTGGCCAATTAAACCCTTTTCATCATATCATCTTCATATTATTTATGATACTACATCCCCCAACAATTCTCCACTTATTTAATGTGCATCTATATTCTGGTATATCTCCATCCTTTTCTAAACAGGAGCTAATCAAATCTGTCCTAAATAAATCATCCTTTGACCTCACTATCCTTCTACTTCTTTTTGCCTCCAAGTCCTCCAAGCTACTTGAATAACCTGTGTACAACCTTATCATTTCACTTTCTCTACCAATGTTCATAATCATCTGTAGTCTGTCTTTCATACTCATCATACTCATACAAAAATAGCCAATTACCTATTTTCCACCAAGTTCTCCCTCCTAGGTTGTGAGTTCTTGCGAGGAGGGACATCACCATTTGTATCTATCTGTTAAGTGTGTTGTGTTCTCTAATTGTACAGCACTGCAGAAAATGCTTACTCTTTATGAATTCATGATAATGATAATAATAATAATGATGCCTTTTTTATGACAGTAGGGTTGCTGCTCCTAATAGCATGCTTGATCTTGCCACCAGCAGTGCTCTTAACATGCTAATTTCCCTTTTCTTGCTAATAATCCTACTCCTGCCAGGCCTTCTTCTTTAGCTTGTGTCCAAGTCACTAGATATATTTCACTGTCGTCCAATACAGGTCACTGGTACTCTGGGAGGCGTAAGTCCCCTTTAATAGGCAGGAACAATTATGCAAATAATTTGCAAGGGGCGGAGCCTCCCCTCTTACTTAAGCCACCTTCTGGCCAGAGCCACTCATATTGATTTGTTCCTGGTGTGCTTCCACACCAGGTAGAGAACATCTATGCATCTTAGTATTTTATTATTTTTTATTCAAATATGGAATACCACCATTAGGAGGGTGACCATGGCTGTGAATTGCCCTCTTTAAAGTGGCTGGTGCAGCTTCCAGGGATTTTCTGTGGACCTATACCCTGAAGAGGGGACAGCTTGTGTTAAGCAGCTCCCCTGTTGGGGAATTTACCTCTGGTTCTTTCCCTCCCTATCATGGTCACCTGAAGACAGAAGTCAGCAAGGAAGGTGAGTCACCCATTGAGTGCTGAAGGTCCACTTGTCCCCACAGTGTCCCTTTGAGGGGCTTGTATTTGGGAGTTTTAATACACTCCAGCACTCATAGGGTGTTTTTATTGCATTATTACTGTTTATGCAATTTCTGTGTTATTCTCTGAGTTTTGGAGCATTGGGTATTCATTTATTTATGTTTCTCATGTGTTTCATGCTTGTTTGGGCACTTTTTAATGTTTTCTTAAACTTTATTAAAAATGGTGTTCCGCGCCTTTAAGCGCGGCTTTTTCCCGCTCAGACGCAAGGGCTCCTTTACTCTCTATGGGAATTCACAGTATGGGACATATCTCTGGAACCGCTTGTCACAGCAACTTCAGAGAGGGCTCATTTTAATTCTAGGCTCCTGCTCTATCATCCGGAATGTGTTTTATTTATGTGGGGTGTTCAGGGGGGCTTCGGGCACTGTTTGGGGTACTTGTAAGGAAAAACTACATTTCCCATGAGCGCTTGGTTCGCGCTCGTTTCTGATTGGCTGTCACGACGGCCGCCATTTTGTGGTACTTTTCCTAGGCGAGTACACTACGCAGGGACCGAGCCTTCTCTCTCCTCAACAGATTAACCCTTCGCTGGCCAGATAAGTCCGTTTTTAGAACATTTCTGGGGTGAAACTTTAATCTTTAACACTTTTTCTGGGTGATAGTGTTATTAGTGGGGTATATTGACGCTGTAAGCATGTCTACTTCACTGGAGCTAGGGGCTAGACCCAAGTCTAAGGAGGATGGGGGGTCTGCTACCCCCATGGCGTTTTGCTCCTCTTGCCACATTGGGCTGGATGGCGATAATGTGGGGGATCTATGCCCTAATTGTACTGGTCAAGATAGCAACCCTGGGCTTCCCAGCCACGCTATTGAGCCATCTTGGGTGAAGGAGTTTAAAGCTGCCACTAGGGATCTCAGATCCACGCTTCAACTCTTTCCCTCTCAGGTACAGGGGGCTCTCCAGGTCTGGCAGACCCCCTCTACTATCAGGACCTCCCTGCCTAAGCCACAGGGAGCTCCTGATATCACTGATTCTTCTGAAGAAGAACTTTTACAGGATTCTGATGCTGAGGAACGTACTGTTATTGAATCTAACAGGTCCATTGGGGACCCCTATGAGTGTGACCCTGAAGTTTCGGCTGAGGGTCTGATCAGAGCGGTTCTGAATACGCTCAACCTTCCTCTGACTCAGGAATCCACTTATGATCCTACTGATGTTTTTCAGAAAAAGCCATCTAAGCCTGTTGTTTGTTTTCCAACTAACCCTACTCTTGCCCGTCTGGTCTCTGAGGCATGGAAGAATCCTGATAGATCTTCCTCTGTCTCCAAAAAGTTTGCCAAACTTTACCCTTTTCCTGAGGCGGAGCTGGCAAAATGGGTTCATCCTCCCAAAGTGGATGCTCCTGTGTCTAGACTATCCAAATCTACTGCTTTGGCTGTCTCAGATGCCTCTGCCTTGCAGGACTGGACGGATAAGAAACTAGAGCTCTCTCTTAAGTCTATTTTTGCCTCCATTGGCACAGCCATGCGCCCCACTTTTGCTGTGGCATGGGTTAATAGAGCTATTGCGGCCTGGACTGAACGACTGACTGAAGCGGTTCGCCAGGATGCGCCTGTATCTGAACAGTTGCAGCTTCTTGCTAATATCACTGAAGCTCAGAACTATGTTGCTGATGCTGCTTTTGATGCTGTGCGCATGATGGCGAGGGCCTCCACTTCTTCTGTGGTGGCTAGACGCGCTCTTTGGCTGAAAATTTGGTCTGCTGATACAGCCTCTAAGAAGGCTTTGCTTTCCTTGCCCTTTCAGGGGAATTTGCTTTTTGGGTCTGAACTCAAAGAAATGATCAGTGAGGCTACTGGCGGTAAAAGTACTCTTCTACCCTCAGTCTTTAAGAAAAAGTTTCCAGCCAAACGCAATCGGTCCTTTCGTTCCTTTCAGACTGAGACACGCTCCTCGGCCCAAACGGGTCCTCCCACTACGCGCTCCTCCTCCAAGCCCAAACAGTCCTGGAGGCCCAAAGTTGCCTCCAAGGCCAAGACCTCCAAGACTGCTTCGGCATGACTCGCCGAACCCGGGTCCGCATCCGGCTGTAGGCGGTCGTCTCCGCATCTTTCGCCGGACTTGGGAGGAGTCAGTGGCGGACCCATGGGTTCTTCAGGTGGTGTCAGAGGGATACAGGATCCCTTTCTCTTCCCTTCCTCCTTTTCGGTTCCATTTTACTCGTCCTTCTCAGGAACCCACAAAAAGGCGTCTGTTCGACGACGCTATTCAGGATCTCTTGGACAAAGAGGTCCTGGAGGCGGTTCCTCAGGGGGACACAGGTTCAGGATTTTATTCCAACCTGTTTGTGGTAGCCAAAAAGGACGGAGGAGCCCGTCCCATCTTGGATCTCAAAGATCTCAATGCCTATGTGGTGACTTCCCACTTCCGCCAGGAGTCCCTGCGCTCTGTGATTGCAGCAATGTCTCCAGGGGAGTTTCTTGCCTCCCTGGACCTTCAGGATGCTTATCTTCACATCCCTATTCATCCAGAGAGCAGGCGGTATCTCAGGATTGCCTGCCACAGGGGACACTTTCAGTTTGCAGCGCTCCCCTTTGGGCTGACTTCAGCCCCTCAGGTCTTCCAGAGGGTGTTGGGCTCCTTGATAGCGGTGCTCCATTAGGATGGGATCAGAGTGACCCCCTACATGGACGATCTCCTACTGAAGGCCTCCTCAGCGGAGCTTCTCCACCAGCAATTACAGATGTGCATGCACACCCTGAACCGTCTTGGCTGGATCCTGAATCTGGACAAGTCGGACTTGATTCCATCTCAGAGGCTTCTGTTCCTGGGTCTCCTGTTCGACACTCGCCAATGCATGGTGTTTCTTCCAGAGGACGTGGCTCACCAGATAGCTGTCAGAGTGGCTGGAATTCTGGACCTGGACGTGATTCCAGTTCCGAAGTTGTCGTCCTTAGTGGGGAAGTTCATTTCCACAATCGAAGCAGTACCATTTGCCATGGCCCACTCCAGGGATCTTCAGAGATTCGTGATCCAGACGTGCAAGAATCATCCAGATCATCAACATCTGTCTGTTTCTCTTCCTCCTCATGTCGAGTCGAGTCTGCTCTGGTGGTTAGATCTCTCTCATCACCTGAAAGGGAAATCCTTTCTAGTTCCTCCTTGGACCACAGTCACTACGGATGCCAGCCTTCGGGGCTGGGGTGCAGTCTGGGGTCGCTTCAGTGCTCAGGGGAAATGGGGTCTGGAGGAATCCATGCTCTCCATCAATGTTCTGGAACTTCGAGCTGTCCGGCTGGCCCTGAGGCACTGGGAGTCTCAATTGACCGGTCTTCCAGTCAGAGTGGAGTCCGACAACGCCACGGCGGTGGCTTACATCAACAGGCAAGGCGGCACAAGAAGCGGTTCCGCCTGGTGGGAGGTCAAGGATATTTTGTCTTGGGCAGAAGATCACGTGCCTGTCATCTCTGCGGTTCATATTCCAGGCGTGGACAACGTCATGGCAGACTTCCTCAGTCGTCATACCGTCGACAGCGGAGAATGGGCTCTGCACCCAGAGGTGTTTCACATGCTCACTCAACGGTGGGGGATGCCTGTGGTGGATCTGATGGCTACCAGACACAACAGGAAGGTTCCGGTGTTTTGCTCCCGGTTGAGGGACTCCCTTGCTCTAGCAGTGGATGCCTTGTCGATCCCTTGGGACTTCTCCCTGGCTTACATCTTCCCTCCTCTTCCTCTGTTGGTCAGAGTTATCCAGAAGTTGAAGAGGGAACGTTGTCCTGTCATCCTGATTGCTCCAAACTGGCCTCGCCAGTCCTGGTTTCCGGAATTGATGGCCATGTCAGTGAAGGATCCAATCCCACTTCCAGCCCGTCCGGACCTGCTTCTTCAGGGGTATCTGTGGAAAGAGGATGTTCACTCTCTCCATTTGATGGCATGGCGGTTGAATCCTCGATTCTAGCTAAGAAAGGCTTTTCTCCTTCTGTGGTATCGACGATGCTCAGTGCTCGTAAGCCTGTGTCTTCCAAGATCTATCATCGCATATGGTCAATTTTCGTGACATGGTGCTCTGACAAGAAGTTGTCTCTTGACTTCCATCTTCCCACTGTCCTGGCCTTCTTGCAGGACGGTGTGGATAAGGGGCTCAGTCTGAGTTCCCTCAAAGTTCAGACCTCTGCCTTGTCTGTGTTTTTCCAGGAACGGATTGCTGTCCTTCCTGATGTGAAAGTCTTTTTCCAGGGTGTGACTCATGTTCGACCTGCCTTTAAGAGTCCTGCTCCCCAGTGGGATCTCAATTTGGTGCTGGGAGTTCTACAGCGACCACCGTTTGAATCCTTGGCTTCCATTCCATTACGTCTTGTGACTTGGAAGATGGCCTTCCTCTTGGCTGTGGTGTCAGTGCGCCGGGTAGCAGAGTTACAGGCCTTGTCTTGTAAACCTCCTTACCTGGTGTTCCACAAGGATAAGGCTGTGCTTCGCACTACCAAGGAATTCTTACCCAAGGTTGTGTCCGAGTTTCACATCAATCAGGAGATTGTGGTTCCCTCTTTCTGCCCTAATCCTTCATCTGACAAGGAAAGAGATCTCCATCTGTTGGATGTGGTGCGTTGCCTTAAATTTTATGTTCATCGCACCGAGTCTATCAGGAAGTCTGACGCTCTATTCGTCATTCCTGAGGGGCCTAGGGCAGGAAGACCGGCTTCCAAAGTTACCATTGCCTCTTGGATTAAGGCTACCATCCGTGAAGCCTATAAGTTGAGGAATAAGCATGTTCCCTTCAGGGTTACTGCTCATTCCACCAGATCAATTGGGGCCTCTTGGGCCTACAAGAATCAGGCGTCTGCTGATCAACTGTGCAGAGCGGCCACTTGGTCCTCTGTGCACACCTTTTCTAAGCACTATCGAGTTGATGTACTGGCTTCGGCTGATGCCAGTTTTGGAAGGAAGGTCCTGGAGGCAGTCTTGCCTGTGTAGGTCTTCCGCTCTGTGATCATTAGTGCTTCTTTACTGTTGAGCCCGGTTGGCTCTGGTTCTGTGTGCTGTGTTAGTTCAGGGATTGTTCCCTTGGTTGGTGTCCGTTGACACTTACAGTTTGGGCTATGTTATCAACTGGTCATAACAGTTCTAGTGACTTGGGCCTTGCGCCTGGTCCTTGCCTTACTTCCCGCCTCTGGATCAGCTCAATGTTTGTACATCCCAGAGTACCAGTGACCTGTATTGGACGACAGTGAAAATAGGATTTTAGTCTTACCTGTTAAATCCTTTTCACTTAGTCCATACAGGTCACTGGTCTCCCACCCTGTCAAGGGACCAGTCTTGGCTCTCCTGTGGCATTCAGTGGGAGACCGTTCGGGCATGCTCACAGGAGTCTTTCTTTTTGCTTACCTGAGGTCAGTTCTTGGGGTCTCAAATCAATATGAGTGGCTCTGGCCAGAAGGTGGCTTAAGTAAGAGGGGAGGCTCCGCCCCTTGCAAATTATTTGCATAATTGTTCCTGCCTATTAAAGGGGACTTACGCCTCCCAGAGTACCAGTGACCTGTATGGACTAAGTGAAAAGGATTTAACAGGTAAGACTAAAATCCTATTTTACTGGCATGATTTCTTTTTCTATTCTTCATATAGTTACATAATTTGCAAAGTTCAGTCCTTGTTGCTAAGTGTTTTTCATTCTACGAGCTGTATTAAGTATAGAACTTAGATGAAATCTTTTACAAATCTTTCATTACAAAAATACATAGCTACTCACAGTAACGTCACAAAGGGTATTACAAATATACATTAGATATATTTAACAGAGATCAAGCAAAAAAAGGAAAAAACAGTAAGCAAATAATGCACAAAATATATATAATTGAGCTAGTGATAGCAGTAGCATAGTAAAGGCACTTTAGAGTGTTTGTGTAGCTACCCCTTGCTGGTAAGTGAGAAGGATCACAGACCAGTAAATGGTATATCTCATACTGAAGATGAAGGCAGAAAAGAGGAAGTGTCTGAGGAGAGATAGAGGGAAAGATATAAAGAGAATGAGTAAGAAAGATATCGAGGAGTAGAGAACAAGATGAGGGAAAGGATTAGGAGGGGAGGGGAGGGGAAGGGAGGAATGTCCTGGATTAAGACAAACACAGAGTTGCACCATAAGTTGTACACAGGCCCCAAACTTCCATTCTTCCACTCTCCACTGCTCTAAGTCTCTGCATTTGGAAGACAGTTGAGATCTGAGCTACCCACTGGCACAGAGGAGGTGTATCTGCGGATTTCCAATATTTGGGAATCATACATCTAGCTGTGTTAGTGAGTTGTATAAATGGATATCTTGAGTGTTTAAATTTAATCTGAGATTTGGGTAAACTATGTGCAAAAAGAAGCATCAGGGGGTCCAGCTGAATCTGACAGTGTATTATAGAGTTAACAACTGAGAGTACAGTTTTCCAAAATGGCTGTATACCACTGCATGACCACCACACATGAAACATGGTTCCAGTGTCGCATTGCATCTCCAACAGAAGGTGACGTTTGTGGGTAGAATGTTGCAATCTGAGAAGGTGTTCTATACCATCTGGTAAACAATTTATACAGGCATTCTTTAGTACGTACATCGGGCGTCAAAGAAATTAATGATTTGTAGATTGAAAGCCATTGATCTAGGGAGCAGGAAACTTGAAGATCCTGGTCCAAGAAGAGCATGTGTTTAGATTTCTCTGTCGGTGATAAACAGTGGCGACTCTAGGAATTCTATTTAGGGGGGGCACACATGGGGCCAGAGGAAAAAATGGGGGGCACATTTAATGAGCAATGTCAACGCCCTACACCTAAAATAATGACATTCACGTCAGTGGGTATGTGTGTTCACATTTTATATCAATGGAAAACATTGGTAGACTGGTAAAACACTGATTTGTTTTCCTAGCAAGTGTAAAAGCTCTAGCACATTGCATCTCATCACTGGTCCATTTGTATTCCTGTCTTAACTTTAGATATGCCACTTTGCATGTATATATCTAATGGAACCAACTAAACTGCTTGAGATATTATTTTTAACTATATTAACATATAACTAAACTGGTAATGACATGATAGAGCCATAGGTTGAAAAATATTGGGACCCTAGGACTAATGCAAGAGCTTTTAAATAATACAATTTACCTGTAGTTCTTTAAGGTCAAAATAGTCAATTAAAAATAGTACTACAGAGTTATATGCACCACCAGAGCAAGACAAAGTTATATCACTGGCACAGTAATACAGAGTTATATGCACCACCATAGCAATGTGTCACCAGCCCTGCAATACAGAGTTACATGCCACCGCCAACCAGAGCAAAAGGCACATGCCACCACTAACCAGAGCAAGATAGAGTTATTTACCACCACCAGAGAAATAGCTATATACCACCACCACCAGATTAATAGTTATATGCCACCACCAACCAGAGCAAGACAGAGATATTGTCACCAGCACTGCAATACAGAGTTATATGCCACCACCAGAGCAATAGCTATTTGCTAAAGTGGTATCTTATGTTTTTAACCCACGCTGGGAAATAATACTGAGTACCTCTGCATAGAATGCTTTGTGTGAATAGAGCAAAGTGACATTCTGCTTCTGGTCTAATGCACAGTAATCTGCAGCATGACAATCTGCCCACAGGAACATTTACAGAGTAGAGAGTACTGTATAATCTATCTGCAGGTGAGGTGAGTACTCCACTCACCTCACCTGCAGGTAGATTATACAGTACTCTGTAAATGTTCCTGTGGGCAGATTGTCATGCTGCAGGCAGATCACTGTGCATTAGACCAGAAGCAGAATGTCGCTTTGCTCTATTCACACAAAACATCAGAGATACTCAGTAGTATTTCCTAGCGAGGTGTTTCTTTTTTAAAGGGTTCTGCCCAGGAATGTTATATCTAACTATGTAGGATTGGTATGTGCCAGTCAGGAAGAGCATGTCCTTATGTATGCAGGGTAGGTATGTACCTGTTAGGAGGGTATGTCTGTATGAAGGATCGGTATGTATCTGTCAGGAGGGGTATGTTTGTATGTATGCATATGTATCTGTCAAGAGGATAATGTTTGTAAGTACACACAAATATCTTGCCTGTAGGGTAGAGAGAAAAAATTCACCAATCCTCTGGCACCGAAAGAGTAAATGGTTAGACATTTCAATGCTAGGCATATTGTACATTTACAAAGAGTTGCAACGCCAAAAAATAATTTTGACCAGTTTTAATACAAACTTTGTGAGTGGTCGGTTCAATTTCCTATGCACATGGAAAAGCAGTGTCACAAAATATGTAGTGAAATAGTGTTACGTGACCTCATTCCTATCATGAACTACATTTTTGAATGAACCCTTTGAGTGCCAGAAATGTGTCCAGCCATTCGTTGGACGCTCCTATAACAGTTAAAAGTAGCGTTCCTTTAACTGGATAACACACAAATATACCGCACCGTTTCATATCTCCAAGTACAACTCAACACATAAGTAAAATATACAAACAACCAGTAGCCCTTTGTTTATGTACCTGTCTTTCACAGTCAGTGAAGGCAGAAAAAGAAGAGGGAAAAAAAAAAAACTTTCAGTGGTAATACCTTACCATTCGCACTGTGGAGGTGAAGAACAGAGCCAGATTACGGCTCCATTGGGCCCTAGGCAGGATCTCAAATTGAGCCCCCACATGCACACACACACACTCACACTCACACACACACACACACACACACACACACACATGGGTAGAGGTACTAGTACCAACTTAAAGACAAAAGTTAATGCTTAAAATATATTAAAATCTACTGCAGAGCTTATAATTGAAATGGGACACAAGTGATTCCACAGAGTATTCAACTGAAATGGGGCTACAAAATTATACCAGAGAGCTTACAATTTAAATGAAGTTACGCAAGTGACACCACATAGTTTACAACTGAAATGAGACTACAGTACTGCTGTAAAATCACAGAGCTTACAAATGAAATGGGACTACAGTACTGCTGTAAAACCACAGAGCTTACAAATGAAATGGCACTACAATACTGCTGTAGACACATTTCAATTGTAAGCCCTGTGGTATCACTTGTAAAGCTCCATTTCAGTTGTAAACACTGTGGTATCACTATCCCTCCCTATCCCTCTCTCCCTTCAGTTGGCAGCATATTTGAATTTTCTAACGATTCTCTGCTTGTCTCTCCAAGGTCCTGCCAGGTCTTGCCTTGACTATATTTTACACCCGGATGTCCAGTTGTAAAACTGGAAGGCAGGACCTGGCAGATCCTTATAAATTATAATGAGACGTAAGAAAGTGGGCAGCAAATTCAAATATGCCAGTCTGCCCCTGACTGCAGGTCCTACCATGGGCATAGACAACCTAAAAATTATGAAGGCTATTGAAATCTTTCACCAAATGATGTCAGAAGCAAGGTATCAGTGTTATAGTTTATAACTATAGTCCACCAGCAATTCATAAAGCCCAGGTTCATGTACATGTGTGTGCCCTCATTCATTTTTTAAATGCGTTATACTGTAGATCCCATTGCTGCAGTGTGTTAGGGGCTTTACTGGAAGGACACTGCTATTTGTGTCATATTGCACAGGGCAGAAATATTCTGGCTTCATGTCTGTTGTGGCTAAGCCAAGCTTGTGTGTACTCCGTCCCTTTCCATACTTCCAGCATCTAAGGGGTTACAATCAACATGGCTTAAGAGTTAAATTAAGATTCCTTAAGGCATGGGTGAGCAACATGCCCCCCCTGCTGTTGGACTACACTTCAGGGATTGTGTGTATATCTACTAAAATAATGTATACCAATGTCCTGAAATTACACAATCCATTGGATTCTCGAGGTGTTGCGTTGTAGACCTCTTTAGCACCCGAGGGGTTAAATATTACACTTATTCTGTGTTAGAGGTGTCCAATGGGCTCTGGCACTCAGGGTTAAAAAGCTGCAAAGAGACAGCAGTTTACCCCTTCACTCCCACTCTGAAAAATATGTTTTTTCATTCCTTGAAGATCAGAATTCAGTCCGGGTGAGCAGCATGGAGGACACACAGAGGGTCTGATAAGGATTCCTTCCACTGACTGGACCCCAACCCCCCTTTAACACCCTCTGTCATAAGAAAAGCACATTCCTCTTTTTATACAAGTTACCTCTATTGACAGATTTTGCATTGCTTCTTATGTGGATTCCAGTACTACCGTGTGGATTTAAAAAAAAAAGAGGTGCTGACTAATCCCAGCAGAAAGCAGAAATATGCTCTGAGAGGTGACCAGACTGCACCTCTGTAGTTATAATTCACACACAGACATACAGGAATGAGTAGTAGAAGCAGCGCAAGATATGTCAGTAGAGGTCAATTGTATAAAGCAAGGATTGTGTTTTTTGTATGACGGGAACTGTTAAATAGCGATCCGGGGGAGAGAATCCTTATCAATCCTCCTTGCTGCTCACTACAGTCAATAGGAAAGAAAATTTAAAAAAATACGTTTCTTAGTAGTAGTGAAGGGCTAAACTACCGGACCTCTACATTTTAACCCTTTGCATGCTTACACACACACACACACACACAGAGCTCTCTCTATTCTCACAGATTGGTTAATACCTGCTTTGCTCTGGATGCAGAGAGGATCATGAGTGGCATAGCACTGTATGAATAAAGTGGGTGTAGAGCGCGGTCTCCAGAATGTCATATTTGCTTGCTGTGATTGGCTGACCATCATGCCAATCACAGCAACAATAGTTGAGCCCATTGGATAAAGTGGCATGGCAGGGACCCTCAGCTTCACCAGGCCCTAGGAGGCAGGTGCCTAGTGTGCCTTTACTCATGATCCGCTCTGGATGTAGGAAAAAGTTGGGGGGAAAGAGGGTGGAAGAAGCTGGAGGAAGAAAATGGAAGGAGGGATGAAAAAGAAGGAAGGATGGAAGAAGGTCTTTCCCCTAGTTTTCCTTACCACTCACACTCAGGTTAACAGCCTTCTAACAAGAGTCCCTCCATCCATGCAATAATCACCCCAGCATGCACACAAAAACTCCAGACTATTTCTCCCCCCCCCCCATAACTTCCTTCATAGTCCCACCAGTTGCTCACATTTTTTGTCATGCAGGAGAGAGAGGACTCGGATGTGTAGAAGTCAGCAGTGGTGGGGAGCAGCATACTGCTCTATAAAATTTCTCAATAATATGAGTGCCCAGCTTCCAGCAGCATCACTTGCTGCGATAGTCTCTGTTCTAGTACTGTCACTACGATTGGCTAGGAGTTCTAGCCAATCGCTGTGACAGTTTTATTAGTCAGGAACCACAGAGGCAGCTTAGGCAGAATGCCGATAGTAGCATTACGTAAGTGCTCAGCTGTCAGCGGAGTGGAACTGATCTTGCCTAAAGTGAAGTGCTTCATCTCAGCACTTATTAGTTCAGGCTCTGTTCATTTGGGCTGCCCGAAAATGAATACAGCCTGAATGAAAAAACTCTGAGAGGGAGCAATTATTATCAGCCAGATGGTGAAGAAAATTGGGGGGGCACATGGGGGGGCACAGTAGAATGTAGGGGGGGCCTTGGCCCCCTCTGGCCCCCCCCTGGTGACGCCACTGGTGATAAAGCCATAAGAAAGGTATACCAGTCAGAAACTGGCCTCCATCTCCTAGAGTTATCCACTAAACTTTTTTTTAAATGCGAAGGAAGATAAAAGGTATAACCTGTATGGAGCAGATTTCTCAGAAAATACAATAATTGCACATATTGCCGGTGTAGTTTCCAAGGGAGATTATGACTGCGACATAGATCAACAAACTTAGTAATTCCGGATTCTGACAGAGGAGGCTTTTGATACACAAACAAATATGGTTACACAGAGTGTAATATGCTAATTCCATATGACCCACTGTTATTACCATGGATACTAAATAGGTCTCCAATACCTAGTGTATAGTTTGAATTTTTCTTCTGGAGGTAAGGCTGGTCTATTGACATTACACAGGTGCAGGGCTGCCCTCTGAATATATGCTTGGGAGGGTACATGGGCAGTAAGTTCACTCGTGTTGAAGCTTCAAGATGTGAGGAAATTCATCTTTCCCATTTCCAGGAAGCAGTAAATACATAAATAAATAAATAATGGGCTACTGCATGGTAGACAAGTGTTGTAATAATGCGTACAGTGTGCTTTAATATTTAACCATCTTAGGTGGGGGTATAGGCGTCCATTTAACAGTAAGAAAGCAATAAGCATGTTTCCAGATAATTTTCTCAAATCAAATAATCATCATGTTTTCTTAAAGTGGATTTATTATTATACAACTTTTTAGTCTCAATAAAGTTATCTTTACTTTGTATATCTTGGTTTTCAATCAGTGTAAAGGTTTTAGAGACTTTTGGTTTAGCACCTTAGCAAAGCTGAGCTCTCAGACCTGACTGACTCCGCTATCACGAATTTACCTCAGTCATCCTTCTGAGATAGCCAGAGCCTTTTACATTTTTTCTAAGGTATGAAATTAATCCATGCGATGGAATAGCCAGAAAAATTGTGTCGTGATGGGTGCTCCTTCAGAGGTGGGGATTTATAAAGACTCGTTAAGTCCATCATGAAAAGGAATTAAATCTTACATGGAAAAAATACTTTGACTGTGTGCACTGGGATAATTGTTGGACACTCGGTAATATGGGGAGGAGTAGATGTTTTAATCCCCTACTCAGTTATGTTTCCTTATCCAGACATTTCTCCAGAGACAAGATGAATCAATTAATATCAGTTAGTTATAAGTTAATATCTATACATCATCTTTGTGAGGTCTCCGTTTAAATGTATCCAGCCATTCTTCATGAAAGGTACATTTTTGCTTAAAAATCCTTACAGGTCATATCAATTTAGATATAGAATTTCTAAACAGCCCGAAAATCTGGGATCAGTGTGTTTTCCTTATTGCTCTGCATTACTATTTACATTTTGTTAATACAAGAGCCTAAAATGCATGAGTATTTTATATCATACTAGTATTAAAGACCCGTGTGCACGGGCCAGGGTGCCGTCCGGTGGCCTCTGCTTCTGTCCCAGGGGTGGGGACAGGTGGTGGGCTGTTCGGGGTGCCCTGCTTCAGATCGGCAGTGCCTCAGACTGGGGGCTGGCATGTTCAGACAGTCTCTTCTGTGCATGACTTCTGCGCGTGACTGCGTCATTCAGGCAGTCTCTACTGCACATGTGCGTTTTACGCACACATCCTAGCAAATAATATTACAGGATAAACCAGAAGACTAGAGTTTCTTTGCTCTGCAGATCTTCGTGATCTACAGGGCTAGTTGATGTCAGTGCCTTACTATATGCTTATGAAAAATGTCACCCTTTCCATTCAAGTGCATTGCTGATTACTTAAATACACAGAATTTCTAATGAGTGGATACCAATGTTTCTTCCTGAAGCACACACTGTAGATTATGGAGATGTGCAGGGTGATCCGTAAGGAAATGGGCACATTTAACTGTATGGGAACTTGATTTCCATAGATGTGAGGCAATGACCTATAGATAGAAAGCCCCTTCCCATTACCCATTACTGTCCTTTAAGGTTATATAGTTTTTTTAAATTTGGTAAGAATTGTAGTGAAACCATTGCCCGTAGCCTCTCATAACAGTTAGGGTTGACATATATTCTGACTTTCATATCAAATGAAAATTATATTTAAATGGTAGGTATCCCTTTTCATTTTTTGCAGATTAATTTCCCTCTGAGGTAAATTAATAGTTTTAACCTTTGTGTACCAGAAAGGTATCCATTAGATTGTATTGAATTTGTCAAATACCGATCTGGTGCTCAAAGAATTAAGGCATTGCGAGAAATCAAGGCAACTATATATACACTAGTGTAAAAGCCCGTGTACACGGGCCAAGGTCCGGGTGATGTTAGCCCTTTGAGTGCCATTGCTTTGCAATGCGTTGCATACCCCACTGATACTCAAAGGGTTAAGAGGCCGGTCCTGCTCTGCGTCCTGCCACCGACGCAGCCATGCACTGTAGAGACTGCCCGAAAGCACAGAACGCTCCCAGCATTCTGTGCGTTTGGGCAGTCTCTACTGCGCATGACTGCTTCTGACAAACATCCTAGCGAATTATTATATAGGATATGGAGGAACCAAAGTGTGCAGGGTGTTAAAGATGAGGAGGAATATATTTTGTACACTATCAGAAACTGAAGAATGAGCCGCACTCAGGTTCAATGATATTTAAAGAGTAAAACGTGTTTTTATTGGAAATAAACATAGGTACACAGAGCATAAATAATCTAACACGTTTCGCACAAGAAGTGTGAGTCTATGAATAAGCAGGTCCTGTGAGAAACACATTAGATTGTGCTTCTTTATCTCCAAGAAAGACATGCTTTTACATTTTAATGCACATGATTGTGGCTCATTCTTCTGCTGCTTATATCGAGGTATTGGAAAGCTTTTAAATCTGGCACCATGACAAAGAGATGTTGAATGGCTGATTTTCATATATTGCCTTTTATGAGTGACTTTGATATGTGGTGCTGAGTAGTGCTGTTTTTGCCTCTTCTTCCCCTATCTGAAATTGTTACCGGCACAGTATTGCAAGATATGCTTCTGTTGTAAGGTATAGTAAAGCAGAGAGGTGTAATTCAGGGAGAAAAAACAATTACAATAACAAACTATTTACAATACATCAAAGACCTCTCGCTAGCTAAAAGTTCCACTTAAATCAATATGAATTAAAACACTTACATTTTTCCCCATGGCACAGTTGGTTTGATGCATAATTGCTCCTATTTATAATAATGAATACAGACCAAATTTTCATAAAGTGCAGTTGCAATGCAGTGCAATATGCTGGAGTCATCCAAGAGGTGACATATAACTCCTAAATGTACTGGAGAATTAATTATGCAATAAGGACTCCAGATCATACATCCATTCCAAGTGTTAATTCCCCAAGTTCAAATTGGTATATATTGCTCGTTTCATTTGGGTTGAAATCTGTTTGTAAAAAACTTTCAAAATCACCTATATTTATGTTGTTTTTTTTATTTATTTAAAACAATAGTTTGATATTTATTTGTCAGGTTCTGCACAATAAACAATACTGATTGGAATGTATGCCAGGTACAAACATTTCATACTGTTCTCCATCCCAATTGCCACTTCCTGCCAGTCAGGCTAATAAACTATTGTGTTAAATAATATATGACGAATATAAATATAGGTGATTTTGAAATATCTCTTAAAATCACCTCTTTGTCACCTAATGACAAATCAATTTAAATGTGAAGTGCTGTGTTCTGTAATTACTCTCCTTTGTGTTGTTCTGGGCAGTCCATTGGAGAACATGATTTTTATGAATTATCCTCCAAATCATGTTTTTTGGGGAGGTTTATTTGGAGGCATTTCCTATGTGTATAGGCAAACAATGAGCAATCTAAGGCCTTCCATTTGTCAAGGACTACAATTTCCATAATTCCAAGCCAGTCAGTGGCTGGCTGGGGATGATGGGAGTTGTAGTCCTCAACAGCTGGAGGACCCCAGCTATCCCGAGCCCCCCACACACACGTATAGGAAGAAATTAATTTCTCTGGATTGCAAATGTTATGTTGCATACCCCTCTGGCATTCAAAGGGTTAACTAAGGAATGAACATAGTAAAAATAATAGTCTCTTCTGTGGCTTATAGGGTGAATTGAATGCATTTTTTCTAGTAACTCTAACCTTTATTTCCCTCTTTTTCAGCAGAAGAAGTCGAAGAGGTTTCAACAACAGCAGGTAAGATGACAAAACTAATATAACGCTAATTAATCTACTGAAAACACACAAGGTGACAGTAGGTAAGACATGCTTGGTAAACCGAGTATGCCTAATTTTCTTAATTGCAAAACATTCTCAGACAGCATCCAAGCACAAGTTTTCTATTTATTTTGGATCGTTATCTGAATGAAAAACTGAGGCGAACTTAGCGCAAAATAATGATGCTTTATGGGGGGTTATGTATAAAGACAGCACAAGAGACATTCTGGAGAAAACCTATCATAGCATAGAATCGATTCTCAGTGATTCTACATGGGGCTGAGTAACAAAGAGGTGTCCAACACATTGCAAGTCTTAACCCTGTCAGTGCCACAGGGGTACGCATCGCAGAGCAATGTGATCTGTACCCCTCTGTCGCTGAAATGGTTAAACCTTTAAATGTTTGATATTGTAGATATTAAGTATAAAATGACAGATACAAATGTTATAACAGATATTCAAGGTTTATGGGGTTTTAAAATCTAAAGCAGGTGTGCCAGAAATTAGGTTATTAATGAAGTATATATATATATCTATATATATATATATATATATATATATATATATATATAAAAACATATTCAGCCTGGACTTACCGGGATGAGACGGCACACAGAAGAATAAGTAGTAAATCTTTAATGTGTGGTTTGGTGAAGCATCTTTTACACATTAAAGATTTACTACTTATTCTTCTGTGTGCCGTCTCGTCCCGGTAAGCCTAGGCTGAATATGTTTGTGAATTCCATATGGGATGTGCACCAGATTTTTGGTTTAATATTGTTTTGAGTGCTACTGCCTGCCCTTTTGTTTTATGTATGTATATATATATATAAAGAGAGAGAGAGAGAAAAGTAAAGGATACATTATTTAGCTTTCTTAACCTTTTAAGGACCACGGGCCATTTTTTTTACACTATCCAATTCAGGGTTCCCCAAACTGTGTGCAGCCGTGCGGGGGAGCCCTGAATTCCATGACGTACATGTACATCCTTGGTCCTTTAGGGATATACACCCTGTGATGTACATGTACGTCATGGGTCTTTAAGAGGTTAAGGACCCATGACATGCTGACCGTCATGATGAAAACTTCCGTTACGAACCCATGTTGGTCCTGGTATGTCATGGAATTTCGGGGTTCCTGCGTTCGTGAATCTATTGGGCAAAAAAAAACCTCTTCAGAGGTCCTTAACTGCTGACTGCAAGGCCTGTCGTTAAAGGGTTAAAGAATAGAGGGTTGTACAGTACATGTCCCTCTTATCCTTAAGGGGATAAAGTGCATACCTAAAGAGACACATTGAAGCTGACTTAGTAATAATGGAGCAATTCTAGAGAAAACAAACTGGACCAACAGTCCCTAGCGAATTGCTTCACAAGTAAATTAACCCCTTAACGACCCTTGACGGTCATAGTACGTCATGGGTAGATCTGAGTTAACAACCCATGATGTACTATGACCGTCATGGAATTCCGGGCTCCCCCCGGGGCTGCACGCCGTTCGGGGAGTCCGGAACTGGAAACACTGTGCGGTCGGTCTTTAAGGGGTTAAAGGGATAGTAATACTTAAAATGTAAAAAAAAAATATGTTGTAGTGTTTATTCCCCTGAGTAAAACAAGAGTACTCCCACTGCTGAAAGGTGTTTCATTCAAAAGTTATTAATGTTCAAAGTTTCATTTTTTAGGTGCAATATCACAGTGGCCTGAAATTGTACAGTGGTGCTGTTGCTACACCATCCTATGGAGATTTATGGTCCTGGGACCAGAGCTGTCCATAGGACAACAGCGCCACTGTACAATTTCAGGCCACTGTAATATTGCACCTAGAAAATTAAACTTTGAAAATTAATAACTTTTGAATGAAACACCTTTCAGCAATGGGAGTACTCTTGTTTTACTCAGGGGGATAAACCCTACAACATATATTTTTTTACATTTTAAGTATTACTATCCCTTTAAGAATCATGTATTGCAGGCAGGATCCAAGTTCGGTCCTCAAGAGCTTCCAGTTTTCCAGGTTTTAAGGATTTCCCAGTCTGAGCACAAGTGGGCTAATCAAAATGAATGAGCCACTGATTAATTCAGCAGTGTTCAATCAGGGAAATCCTTAATTTCTTGCCTGTTGTTGGCCCTTGCAGATCAAACTTGGACACTTGTGCTGTATTGAATTGTGCAATGTACGGAACAAATTAAAATGAGGCTTTTAATTCTTCGATACTATTCCTTGGAGACAACTCTACAATTCAAGGAGTTAATTACCCAAATTAATATTTACGAATTTGGAGAATTTGTACTTTTTTGTGTTGATTTGTTCCTGAATTGCTCCACTTATGTCTTTATACATATTTCCTTATGCATCAAGGTACATTGGATTAGATTTAGGGCAAGACAACTGAACTATGTGTATCAAATAAAACTGCATTGATTCCAGCTGGGATTTTTCTTTTATACAATTTGCTCTATTTACAGGGAATGTGAAAAAAGTTGATATTCTCCAATTACTTTCTTTCAAAATCCTGATTTTACTTTTTTCATTAAGCATTATTTTTTCATATGCAGTATTTTATCAGCCAGCATTTTTTATGTGAATGCAGTTTTTCTTTCTGTCATTTATTAACTACTATTATTTACACACAAGTTGTGACAAACTTACTATGCTTGACCTATCCATCACCCCCTAACACAGTGGTTCTCAACCTGTGGGTTGCGGGTCGAATGACAATTTGCCAGGGGTCGCCGAAAGGGTACACCTTAGTAAAGCTCCAACATGTAAGTGACTGGTCTCGCTCTCAAATGATTTGACAGTGACTGAGGCAGGCAGTCACTGTGAGCCACAGGCAGCAGTGCAGGAGACCTGGAGAGACGGAGCCTACTCACTGACTCACATGATTACGTCAGGCGCGCGCACACACGCACCGCAGACAGAAGATGCAGAGAGAGCAGCGTGAGCGGGAGCAGAGACAGATTGCCGCAAGTGAATGAGTGAGTCTGGCAATGATGCTGGGAATCGGGACGGGTTGTTGTATATGCTGTACTGTACTGGACAGGCAATGAGGAGCTGATGGGGCAAGTTGGAGCTGATGGGGGCAAGTTGGAGCTGATGGGGGGCAATATGGAGCTGATGGGGGGCAATATGGAGCTGATGGGGGCAAGTTGGAGCAGATCAGGGCAAGTTGGAGCTGATCAGGGCAATGTGGAGCTGATGGGGGCAATGTGGAGCTGATGGGGCTAAGTTGGAGCTGATGGTGGCAAGTTGGAGCAGATCAGGGCAAGTTGGAGCTGATGGTGGCAAGTTGGAGCAGATCAGGGCAAGTTGGAGCTGATCAGGGCAAGTTGGAGCTGATCAGGCAATGTGGAGCTGATGGGGCAAGTTGGAGCTGATGGGGCAATGTGGAGCTGATGGGGCAAGTTGGAGCTGATGGGGGCAAGTTGGAAATGATGGGGGCAATATGGAGATCAGGGGGCAAGCTGGAGCTGAAGGGGCAATATGGAGCTGATGGGGGCAAGTTGGAGCTGATGGGGGGAAATGTGAGGGCAATGTGGAGATGATGGGGGGCATCTTGAGTTCATGCATGCAACAGTAATAGAGACAAAGACACATGAAACAGACATACACACAGACACAGAAACTCCCACACACATGCACTGACATACATAGAGTGAGATAGACACACTCATACATGCAATGATACACACACACGTATAGAGAGAGACAATCTTGACTTGACCCCTGCCTAAAACCATTAGAAATTGTTTTTTTTGTAACATAATAGTAGCAAAATTACAGCGATGAAGGAGCAACGAAAATAATTTTACTGTCGGGGTCCCCGCGACTTGGGAAATTTTATTAAAGGGTTGCGGCGCTAGAAAGGTTGAGAATCACTGCCCTAACCAATGACCCAACCACCTATTTAGGTAATATTGGTTATTCAATTGTTTACACTCCTCTTTTACTAATGTTCCCATGGATAAAAAGCCATTCATTCCTCCTTTCACACCAGTGAGTTATCCTGGCCGGAATATATGATGGAAGCATTCAACATGGGGGGGAATGATATTATTATTATTGATTTCAGTGAAAAAAGTCGTTAACCCCTTAACCCCTTAAGGACCCTTGACGGTCCTGGCACGTCATGCCTGGATTTGAGTTAATGACCAATGACGTACCAGGACCGTCATGGCTAAAATGATAGCAGCGTGCCTCTGTGCATTATCATTATCATTAATGCCAGGCTGAGACTGAGCGCTCCGAGACTGGGGCGTTCAGTCTCAGCCCTTCTCGCCCTTGCCAGTTCATGCGATCGCCGTACCAGCGATCACATGTACCGGCATAGTGACAGACAGAGGCAGCAGAGAAAGGATGCTGTCTTTGCCTGTCACGTCTGCCTCTGTCTCCGTTGCTATGAAAGTAAGGGAGACAGAAGTAGACAGGAGACACCTAGTGGTGAAAGAAAATACAGCAGCTAGGGGTATTAACCCCTTCACTGCTGGTGCCAAAGGCTTGCTAAATGCAGGTCAATTTCTGACCTGCAATAATACTTTTTTTTTATTATTATTTTTAAAAAACACAACACACTTTTTTTTTTTACAAAAATATTTTATTTAAAAAAAAAAAAAAAATCTAATTAAACAAAAGTGAAAGTTTGATTGTTGTGGAGCTATGTAATACACTTATATACACCCCAAATGCAGGGACAAAAAAGTGTCAAAATAGGGTGGGAAAAAGGGACATGGGGATTTTCACCCAGGGGGGACAGTGGCCACTTTAAACTGCGTATTTTGTAGGTATAACTGACCGGTCATAGCTTTCATGCAGTCTCCATAAAAATTTAACCCTTTGTGCCCAATTGATCCCAAGAGAAAAAACAAAAATTGTGGGTTTTTTAAAAATTTTTTACCTTTTTTTTAAATTTTAATAAAGTAAATGGTGGGTTATCCATATACGTAGGGTATCAAATGAAAGCCCTATTTGTGCTTAAAAAAACAGTATATAATTTATGGGGGTGGAATAAAAGACTTAAAGGGAAAACACTGTTGAACAAAGACATAGTCAAAAAGGTCAGAATTGCTCCGGTCCTTAAGTGAAATCCACCTCAGATTTTCCCGGTCCTTAAGGGGTTAACGACCGGCCACACGGGAGCGTTGCGGTCACTAAAGGACCATTGAGCATTTTTTTTTTTTTAATTTGGATTCCGGACTCCCAGAACGGCGTGCAACCATGGGGGAGCCTGGAATTCCATGACGGTCATAGTACGTTATGGGTCGTTAAGTCAGATCTACCCATGACATACTATGACCGTCAAGGGTCGTTAAGGGGTTAAGGAGTGCTGTTTTTTGCTCATCACTGGAGTAGACTTTGTCCCTGCGAGGGCTAACTGATAAACATAGTATCTTTAGTGGCACAATAACATCGGTATTTTCCTAGAGGTGTGGAGGCTTATAAAGCCTTAAAATAGATATTATCACCTAAAAGTTTATGGTTTTTACCATTTTAAATATCACATAGGCCTACCCATCATTTGTATAAACTATTTCTCAGGCGCATAAACCACAAAATGTATTTTAAACATGCTTTTCCTATTCATCTGAAAGCAGCTGTGCATGACCCTCTGACCCCTCTTTGTATAAGGGATAAGGGCAATGTATGACATGATTTATGTAAACAAATAAGAGATAAAAGATTCAAAGATCAGAACTAGATTGGTTATCTCATAACAATTATCATTGTTGTGGCCACTTTTATCTTTTTTATTGAAATATTTTTTAAACTTTCTCAGCAAGGAAAAAAATATGATGCCTAGGAGTACATATGGTTTAATTGGATTTGAGCCCTTTTTTTAGGGAGGGGTGATAAATGGTGTCCATGATCTACCCAGAAGAACTTTTGCTGAAATTGTCAACTGGAAGATATATTGATCATCAAGAACTCTCTAGTAAAAATTATCTCCAACTGTTAGGGTTGCCACCGGCAGGCCGGTAAAAAATTGGCTTCTCTCCAATGTTAAGTCTATGGAGGGAATGCCATGGCCGGTATTTTTTTTGAAGAAAAGGTGGCAACCCTACCAACTGTAAATACCTGGCTCTATATATTGCTAGGGGCATGACTTTTAGGTAAACTACATTCAGGGGCTTGTATGACATTCATTTGCTGAATACCCAACATCGAAGCTAGTGTGATACCCATTAAAAGCTACAATTAACACACTACAGTGGATGCTACATGATGAATCCTAGACTATTGTAAAGAGAAAGAGAGAGAGAGAAGTTGAAAATAGACAAGAGAACATGTTCAGGAGAGAAGACAGCTCAGTAGGAAGCATATTGTAATAGTGCATTTTCTTTAAAGTGTCTTGACATAAGCACAAAAAATTGCCTTAAAACATTTAGAAATTATGGCTACCTGTCTGCATTGTATGAAATTCTTCCCACTGTATGCTTGCCCATCTGTAACTATGGACAATACTCAGGAAGCTAAAGATTAGAAATCTGGAAAAAGCAGCTTATAAAAACCCTCCAAATCCTGGTTGACTTAAATGGGGCTTTAACCTCTTGGATGACAGAGAGCTTGTTAAGCCCCATTTGAATTCATGGGCAATCACATTTGTACCTTGGTTTGCTCCTCAATTGTTCATCTTTAACTTTATGACTATATCCCAATGAGCCTCATTTCACAAAGGATAGTAAGCATGAGCATACTCATAACAGAAAAATATTTCCCAGCTATGTTGGGCTTTTGTAATGATTCTTCAGAAAGATATTTGTTATGTTCCTTTGGTTTCCTTTTGACTTTTGAAAGATATATTTAGTTTTTGTAAGCTAGAAACACGCAGACACCGGACTTAGCCACTGTGAAAGATGTTATTCATTCAAAGAACAGACCAGATGTCAGAGCTCTGAAGTATGATGTGGGCTACTGTCCAAATTAGCACATCCTTCAGCTAGCTTGAACCAAGGGAGCAGTGTGAAGTAAATAGAGAAAACTATATGATCTATTCACCTTTGAGGAGCAGAGCAATCTAATTTTAGAGCCATCATATAATTATTCTAAATGTTGCTTTATGTGAATTGCATATGCCTTTTGGACTGGTTATTGAATGATATTTCAATGTGCTTAATTCCAAAAGCTTACTTTTAACTTAATTTTGCCATTTTCAAAGCTGCATGAAGTATCATTTTGTATGGAAATTTATGTCTGGATAATCTTTAAAAAACAATATCAGTACATTATACTGTGTTTTTGCATGTAGTTACAGCACACTGGTTTCAATTAAGAGAAGATAAAAGTTACACTCAAACATGTTGCCGCAAACGGTTAACCCCTTAGGTGCTAGAGTAGTCTCAAATGCATTGCTCTGCATGGAGGCCTCTTTAGCATCCAGTAGGTTAAAGGAGAGCTAAGACCTCCTAATAATAACCCCAACTCACCTTAATATAGCTCCAAAATCCTAATGGATGCTTCCTCTTATGCTTGTGTTCATTGTCAGTCACTTCTGGATGTTATGTATAGTACATTGAAGCAGAAATGGCAGTTGTTGGTCCTCAGACCCTTATAACTGCACAGGACAATAATAACCCATTGCTTTGCAATGTGTTACACATCCTTCTCATTTATGCACTTTTACTGCTTTAGTTTGAAAAAGAAAAAACTGTTAGGACTGCCTCTATGGACTTGACATCCAGGAATAATTGACTTCTCTGATGCTGCTGAGGAGTATAATTGCCGCAAATTGTGGCAAAAAGGAGTGGTTTAACCTTGAGTGGGGGTGGGGCTTTCTGGGGCATCGCAAAAGGGGGGTGGAAGTGGAAGGAACTGGGTGGGGAAAGGAGGAAAAGTAGGAAGAACTGGGTGGAAGAACTAGAAATGGGCAGAGTTTGAAAGCAAACTCCCCACATTAGGAGAATAAGCATCTGCCCCGGATACCCGGTAATGCACTCTCAAAACTGGAATCGCTGGGGCAAATCTGGAGAGTTCCCAGGTATGATGATTGAAGACTTTTATCTTTTGAACAAAGGCACAATAGCAACATTTTCAGTGACTATCAGGATTTTATGGCCATAGTAAGGTAATTGGGAATTATTAGTAGGAAGGCCAATGCTTCCAAGTCCTATTAATAAACTCCTGTTTATTTAAATCTGTACAGAAAATCCTAATGCCCCCTTATGGATGAATTCTGTGCAAATTGATTATGCAGAATTAATATTTAATTAGTGCTGGATGTCATGTCTATACAGACAGACATGATTTTTTGTTGCAGGACTCAAAGTCCCAACCGTATCCCTCCCCCCACTGTCTTCATAAAGTGTTAGAGTTCTTCTAATTTAACTATCAGTGAATTAGAAAAAAGAAAAAACTAGGATGTGCAACCAAGTGTGTGTATATTTATGGTAAATTCAGAGAAGCTTCCTGTTCCCCACAGTATTCAGATAAGCCTGTGTTACAGCTTACCTTGTTTTCAGCGTCATCTGCAGACGCGAGGATTCAAGCATGCAGCAGGCCTCTGTTTTATGTGCCATGTGTCCTGTAGCCCCTTCCTACCTACTTCCTTCCTCTGAGCTGCTCCTCCTACCTACTTCCTGAGGAGGGGTTTAAAGGGCAGTCTGAGTCCTGACTCAGTTGCCCTTGCGTTGTTGTTGTTCATAGCAGTTCTATTACCTTGGGCTCTGTGTATGACCTGGCTAGTCTTCCATCCAACCTGGTGCTGACCTGTGGCTCTGTCTGACTATTCTTTTGGCTATCCGTATAGCGGACACCCAACCTGGTGCAGACTTGTGGCTCTGGCTGACTACCTGAACTGTGTATAACCTGGCTTGTCTGACTACCCCCCTCTGGTGCTGACTTGTGGCTCTGTCTGACTATTCTTACGTTTGTTCCTTGTGCCTAGCAGGCACCCAATCTAGTGCAGACCTGGGGCTCTGGTAGACTAGCTCAGATACAGACTGCAGGCGTGGGTCAGTTATCCATTTCCTTATACTGACTGCAGGCGTGGGTCAGTTATCCATTTCCTTATACTGACTGCAGGCGTGGGTCAGTTATCCATTTCCTTATACTGACTGCAGGTGTGCAGGTGTCAGATAACACTCTATACTGACTGCAGGCATGAGTCAGTATTCTCTCTCATGAGATCAAGATCCAGTGTTCCTGTTCCTGCTCCTGGTTCCTGCAGAGACTACCAGTGGCTGAGGCCTAGTCTCCAGCAGAGTGGTCAGGCTTGGCAGCCTACTATTCCTGATAGCATTGCTCGCTGGCTTGAACCCTCTGCTTACTACTTGTGTATACAGTGTGATCTACTTTTCTATTAATAAATTTTGCATTTATCTATATCGTACTGATTCCTGAACTTTATTGGTGTGACGTGACAGCCTGTTTATGGTGCAAACTGTGAACAGCTTAAGGGGAACATTGCTTAGAGTGTTGATTTACAAATTCAGCTCATCATTACATTTTGTTTAGTGCTGGTGAATGATTCAAATATGCTCCATGGCAGACATAGTCATGAAGAATGTTTGGATCACTTTCACTAACAGCAAATAGCATGTCAACAAACCAAATACATTTCCCCAAAATAGCTACATGTTTGAAAATCAGTCCTCTCCATATTATTTCTAAAGCAGTGCTATTTAATGAAGACATAGGTGTCACCATTGCACAAGGATTATGTGACTGGATTGGCAGATGCTGGGGATGCATTTGTATGCAGTCATTTCAGTCACTTATTTCTGATTGTTTGGAGGTGGGCCAGCTACTAGACCTGATGGACCCCCGGACTCTTGACTTTATCTGGAGCTAGTAACCTAGAAAGGGGAGAATTTTTAGGAATGAGCAAACTATAAAATCCATGACTGCATAAATACTACACATAAACATTTCCAAAATCCAGAAAACAGGCTCTTCCTGGTAGTTGCTTTTTAATAAATCCTTATTCCTGTCAGGTATGCATATATACAACGGACTGTGTGTCTGTTAGTGTCCTTTCTGTGTTATTGCAGTTAGATCTTTGCGTACATCAAACAGTGTTTATTTATTATATGTTTGGAGAGATTTTGAGAAAAAAAGATTATCTCTTTATTTCCCTGTTTCTTAACACTTCCCACCTGACCCTGTTTTTCCTGGTGATCAAATCTCCTCCTATCCGTCTGTCACTTCTCCCATCCTTTTCCCCTTTCTTGCACTAGATTACTTGTGTGGTTAGTTCTGGAGTGTTCATTTTATAGGAAATTGTTTTTTACCTAAATAAAACATTGTGTTAATAATGTACTCTTGTATTTAGCTCTCTGTCCCCTCATTTTCTGCAGTTTTTCAAATGTCCCTGTCTTTAACACTTTATTTATTGCTTATATCTTGCAATTCATAAAGTGGTCCAGCCATCTGGGGAGATGTTGTTAGGTTCCCAGAAGACAAGGGTTTCGACAACCTGATGCATTACTACTGTACCATGTAACCTAGTATCTCCATTACTAGTAAGCTGATAGCACCATTACATGATCCCAGCTGCAACAAGACCCAAGGACTTATGGCGCGATGCAAGACGTTCACATTGGATAAAGGCGTTTTTGTGAGCAGATAGATTGTTCTATGTTCTAATCCAGGAAGCTAAATACCAAACGCTTCTTGAATTGCGCGTAAAAAATTCCATTTTACGACAACAGCACACAGACGTATAAATTAATTCGCAATAACAGTTCTTGCATTAAGCGCATTCACTATTCCACTCACACAGATTCATTAATCTTAGCCACGCCCTCAAAAAAATATACATAGCCGTTCGCTAATCTTGATTTTTTCATGCGCAATTCAACAAAATCATGCGCAAACCTATTCCCTAGAGGTTTTCACATGGGAAATAGCGATTGCGCACGTTTCCTGCATCGTGCCATTAGCCCCCTCAGCCAACACCTATTAATGTCCCTATCATGATAAGTTTTGCTAATTTTAGAAATACTTAAATTCATTGCTATTCATTTTAGAAATACTTAAATTCATGTGTTGGACACCCCCTGGCAGGTAAAGGATAAAATGAACCGCTTTAGATTCCTGATCCCTACTATAATCAAATCTACAAAATATTTGCTGTAGTTTGCTATAATGTTTGATTGTTATTTCATACTGGCACTCAACCTTCTACATACGTACCACATATTTTTATAAGAACTAATACAGTTATTATTATTCTACCCATTTAGTTAGAATATCTAATTGAAATGAAATGTAATTTTCCTACCTTATATTAGATTTTTTTCCAAAATTAATTGCACTGATTGCTTTAGGTGTACATAATAATTTAGGTTGAAAAAAGACATGAGTTCAACCTTTGCCACAGTATATCTCAAAGAATGATGTAAGCCTTTCCAAATTTAAAACGGATTTTAGTCCGTTTACCAATACTTCCTGTTTTATCTATTAATACACTGTGTAACCCTGTATGTTCATTTCTACTAATCCTATCGTAAATGTACCTATTCTATCTGCAATTACCACATTCTCAGGGAAGAAATTCTACAATTATCAGACCTTAGTGTAAAAAAAACTACCTTTACTGAGGTTGAAACCTCCTTTTCTCTAATTATAGGGGGTGGCCCCTAGTTATTTGATCAGGCCTTGGAATGAAAAGCTCACTAGGGGGATTCTTGTACTAACCTTGCAATACAGTGTAACAAGACACCTTCTCTAGAGTAAATAAACCCGTTCTGTGAATTAAATGTGTTGCTCTTCTCTATACTCTCTCCATTTCTAGAATATCCTTTTTTTCCAGAACCGCTGCCCGAAACTGCACTGTATATTCTAGGTTGGGTCTCGCCAAGGATTTGTATAGTCACAAAATTATTACTTCAATTCTCCTTTTTATGCAAGACAATATTTTGTGCTCTTTTGCTACTGTTGTTTGACACTGATTGCTATTTCCGTGTTTACAGTTTACAAGGACTCTCAGATCTTTCTTTAGCGCGTGGTAGCCAACCCTGGTCCTCAAGGGCTACCAGCGGTGCATGTTTTCAGGATATCCCAGCTGGAGCACAGATGGACTAATTAAAATCACTGAGCCACTAATAAGTCTACCAATGCTTCATCTGGGATATCCCAAAAATGTGCAATGTTGGAAGCTCTTGAGGACCAGGGTTGGCAATTAGTCTTCTAGAATGATTCAGTTAAGTTCATAAGTAGCATTACAATTTGTTCATCCCAAATGCATAACTTTACATTTTCATACAATAAATTTCATGTTACATTTGTTGGCAATTTGATGTAACAAATTGTTGAACCCCCAGCGGTAGTCCTCAGCAGCTGGAGGTCCAGCAGTTGACTACCCTTGCTTTAAGTTAAAATTATGTATTTTCTGTATACTCATGCCCCAAGCGAGTTCAAAACCTGCCTTTCCACACATCAAGCAGTACTTCATCTGCAGTCTAAGAGCTGCGTAAGAGCACTCACAGTGTTATCTTTTTGTCTCTGTTCTCTAAACAGTGTCAGCATCTCAAAAATCAACCTTTTATAAATACCTTAAGGTCCATTAACTTTAATTGGTGCCGTGTGTAGCTGTGTATATGTATACAGTATATTCACTGATTCATATCTGTCATTTCCTGTACACATCTAGCATAATCCCTTGAGTACTCCAGACATCTCCAAAGCATTGATTGACTGATTGATACTCAGAAGGTCAAACTGTAGGGAATATTTCCACTGAATTCAGTGCAAGAAGCTTAGATTATGCCACACTAAGAACTCATATCACATTGGATATCACTAGCTTTATCATCATTATTATTATTACTATTATTATTAATGCTATTATATGATAACACTGAGAGAGAGCTTATAGATAACCACCTCTATTCCCCATGGCATTTAATTAAATAGAGCATTTTGTCCTCTGGCAGTTTGAACATGAATTAAAATCAGAACTGGACCATTGCACATTTCTACTATTTGGACAGTCCAGTAGTTTAAGTCTTTATTACAAGCTTTAGGATTAGTTAAATTAATGTAACTTTCCAACTGAAACTAAAATAAATTGGATTATAAAGTGGTTCTGTAAATAAATAATTGTCTATGAATTAATCTCATTTGCATGTAATTAATTATATTGTGACGTGATATCACAATTCCATTGTGCATCTAAATTTATTTTAGAAAGAAAGCATCCGGCGCTGCAGTATATTGCTGTATTGTATGATTGTATGTATTGTAGACTAAAACGTAATGTTACAATCAACTGTAAGCTACACTTGAACCTGGGATCATTCAAACAATACATAACTCCTGCTTGCATTAAAGGGATAGTAATGTCTATGAAAAGGTTTAGCTCTGAGTCTTCTCTATTGTTTTTATATCATGTAGCGTTGAGTTTATTAACTTACTCTTCTGTAGTTCAAAAAGATATTCAAGGTAAAAGGATCCCCCTCCCGCCCCTTCTGGCTGAGTCCCGCAGCCTGTAAGCGTGCTCCAGATGGAGAGGGGCGAGGGACAATCTTCGGTAAGCAAAGGAAAATCCTGCCTTCCTTCATCAAGCGGTCAGGGTTTTCCTTATACTAACTGACTGAAGATTGTCTCTCATTGCAACTTTTTGGTCCCACAACCGGATTGCAACTCTAAGGGGAGGCGGCCAGAAGGGGCAGGAGGGGGATCATTTCGGCTTGAATATCTTTTGAACTACAGAACAGTAAGTTATTAAATTTAGAGCTGCATGTTATAAGAACAATAGAGAAGAGAGAGCTAAACTTTATTATAGACATTACTATCCCTTTAACCAAGAAAATTCCTTGTAAGGCCCCTTTCATGATCCCGCTTGGGTGCTGTAGCACGTTATGAAAGTGTCTATGCAGAGTTATGGTGCCTTTCCCGTGGGGGATTATCTCCTCACCTGAATGCACCAGAGTGCAGCAAGCTACAACTTTGCTACATTCCCTCAGGAAGTAAAGCAGGGCTTAAGAAATTTGGCATGACTCCAGAAGCCAGACCAAACATTTTCACTTTCATTGCTGTGTAGGGAAGCTAAGATTCCTAAGTTTAAGAAAGAAGTAAGAAATAGCCTTCCAATAAGAAAAAGCTCTCTGAAACCTATGGTTTTCTATAGAGCTGCTTTTTAGAGATTGAGAGATCTTATTGCATAGGCTAAATAGAATAACATTGGGACTGAAAAGTCTTTTTTCCCCTTAGTGCAGTTGTTGCCATAATTTAAGTGGTGCTATTCAGTGCATACTTAAGGGCATATATATAAATATAAATGTGGAGTAAGGTGGGACAAAACTACTGCACCAATAAGAACAAATAAAATTACCTTTGATTTAACCCTTTCAATGCCAGGGGAGTGTCCAACAGGTTGGGAAGCAATGCATTGGGAAAATCTCTAGCAATCAAAAGATTAAGTGGGTCCTGAGTGTCAGACAAATCTCTGATACACTCTGAGAGGGGCAGTCTTTTCAGTGACCTGTGTAGTTGTATAGTTGTATTATGGTGAATAACTCTGTGTTATTGAAGTAATACACCTTGTTCGGCAGGCATTCAGCAGAGAACAGCAGAGTCTGTGCTGTCTGTCCTGCTCACTGCCCGGATTGGTGGTGACGTCCTTTGGTTACCTTAAGGTAATGGAAGTTGCTGACGGCGCAGGCACACAGCGTTTCTCTTGTAAGCCCTGTGACCTGGATGCCTGCTGAAAAAGGTGGATTACTTCAATAACGTAGATTTATTCACCATAATACGACTATTATTTTTGCCTTTTCACTATATTACTAATGTATTGGGGGCAATATTATAAAGCTGAAAGTTCCGCTTTAAAAATCCCTAAATTCCAATTAATTTAGCAGGAATTTTCAGTCCTTGTATGCTTGAAAAATGTACATTACAGTGCTTTGCAATACATTTGAGACCTCAAAAAAATCCTTATTTAAGTCAATGTTAATTGTTTTTGTCCACATGGTACAGTGAGTGTGTCTGAGAATTCCTCCAGTTTCTTAGAACATCAGCTTCAGTACAGTACAGATAAACATTATCTTTGATTAAAATAGTAATGTTAACCCCTTTATATGCTAGAGTAATGTTTTATATTTACATGTACTGTATAACTGTCTTGGGCTATAATTGCTGTTGTATAAACTTTATAGTTATGCTTCCTTGTACTGTATTTAACTCTTTAAATGCCAGTGAGGTATCTACCCATTGCAACTCTCTGGCACGCAAAGGTTTAAACCATGTTCGTATGTAACAAACATCACTTCACCATAAATCTCCACAGAAGCTATAACAGCAGTGCCGCTATAAAATGTCAGGCAATGAGGTACTCCACCCATATAATGCAGATTGTGCTGCAATAAATATTTAATAAAATATCTCTCCGCAGGTAAAGTACCCTTGTTTAATTGAGCAGGGTAAACTCTGCTATTATATTGTATCAATCTTAAGAATTACTATCCTTTAAGCATCACTGTCCCTTTAATGGAATTATCTATCAAATACTCTTGGTTGATACCAGTCTGAATGCTTAGCATTACATTAAATAGGCGCAGGAGTATAAATTATCCTGCCACACCATTCCACTGGACTCCCAGCTTTCACTGTCCTCAAGGACTAATTTTGCTTTCAGCAGTTCTATTAGGTCATTAATCAGGTTATGAGAATCTACTGCTTCATTCATTGAACAAGGCATACTTGTGAATTATGGTAATCTGTAAGCAATTTATATTAGTCAAAAATAAAATTCCAACATAAATGTGCATGGACCCCATGGAATGAAATAAGGTTTAGTTATGGCAATACTACATAAAGCCACCCTTCACTCAAAAACAAATAGTCTGCCATGTACCTGTACATGTATATTATTTAAAGTAGTAAATTATTTACAGTATTCAATAAATGTTCATATGTATGTATATTATGTGATTAAAATAATCGGATTCATAACTTGACTATAATAGTATATTCTAACTTCATAGAATAAAGCTACCTTATTATTCCACAGTTACTTTGTCATGTATGTTTATAGGACTATCTCCTGTTAAGCAAGCATCATAACTGTATGACACCAACAACAGTGATCTGCAGATGCACAGTGGTCCCACATGACTGTTGACTGCTGATGTAGTTTCACAAAGTATTGTCTACATTATGGTGCTTGGAGCTACAGTCCAGGCAGACGTAAGAGAGGTTGTTGAAGGTGAAATTGTTATAAAAAGAGACTATGAAACTCTAGAGTGACTACAATGAAATCACTTGAATGAACTTTGACAGTGGTGTTCTAAGTATCGTTTGATCAGTTCCTTATGTTCCCAGAAGAGAATGCTTGGAGATATGAGTCTTAATATGATGGCTTGAATTAGAAGAAAAAGGATACCAAAAAAGTATTTTTTGAAGGAACATTTCATAGAAAACCATGAAAGAAGTAAAATAATAGTTTTTATGCCACTATAATTGAGATTTAATTAAGCATATGTATTGTTAAAAATTGTGAGAAAAAGACAAGTTATAAGTGCATCAGTGAACTAAAATAAAAGTTATGTTCACATGGGAGACTTTATTACAGTTATTAAATTGTAACATTAGTTGCCTGACATATAATGTGGAAATATGCTTGGATATCCTTGTTCACATGGATAATTATTGTTGGGCACGTCATACCCTAATGCAACATGCTGTACCTTTTTTGCAATCAATGCAGATCTCAGAGATGGTTGTGAAATGTCAGGTAACATGAGTGATAGGATCATCACAACATGAAATCATTTTATGATCCACATGGGAGTATGCTAGTCACATATAGTTGATAAGAGTTATGGGTCTGCTTATAGTTTTCTTGTACACCCAGTCCTTCTACTCACGGGGGGAATACACTTTCCATGCAAGTAGTCAACATGGACAAGAATGAATGTTGTGGCAACACTGTCGTGTTCAATTCCCTTGTAGGAACAATAGAATTGTACATTTGTTTGGTTACAATTGCAAAATTAAACACAAATTGCAAGTTTCATTACATTCACATTCAAATAAAAATATGGATGTCATGGAACAAAATTACAGAATAACAAACAATGCAATTAACACTTTAAATTACATCAATTCATTAATTTCATTCCTTCCTTCAGGGGTATAACACTTAGCTTGATGGCAGAGGTTCAGCTGTGTTCTCTATGCACTGGTCCTCCTGCATCTTCTCTATAAAACAAAAGTAACTTAAAAAAATCCCTAATACCCCACCACCATAATCACTGCCTCCAGCTCAGCTGGTGAGATAGCTCAGTGGTAAATTCCCTGACTATGGCGCCTGTTCAAACCTCAAGGTTGCAGGTTCAACTCAGCCCCTCATCCTTCTGAGGTTGATAAATGAGTACTATTGATTGGGTAATAATAACATATATTATTTCAGCTGCCAATTTGGTTAATTCCAAGGGCGTGCGCAGAAAGCGCTTTGAGTCCCACTGGGAGAAAGGAGCTATATAAATACTAGTTGTTATTATTATTATATAACTCTACAACATAAAATAACACCCCCACCTGTAATCATACTCGGGCTCTTGCTGGAGCAAGAATGAGCAAAAAAATAAAAGGAATTGGCTTTTTTATGGCCATCTCTGTTCAGATTAGTTCCCACACTCTCTGTAACGGTTTGTTTGACACACAGACACAGTAAGTTTTGGATAAAACACAATTTATTGAACAATGATAATAACAATAACCCTCACGGGTCCTGTAATATACATACAATATAGTATAAACACAAGACAGGTTATAAAGAGGTATACCCACACAGGTCCAGTATATGCAGGCAATCCAGAGTTCAATATACTGACACAGGTCAGGCAGTTCTCGTGTGATTCACAGTTGGACAGCACTGAATGGGTTACTATTAGGCCGAGAGTACTGACTGGCCCTAATAGTGCAAGGCCCTTTAAAAGCTCAAAGAGAGAGCACAAATCGAGTAACGCCCAAAAGTAATGGAGACCAGAACAACTGGTGGACTGCCATAGCAGTAACTGAGATTAAGCAACTTGTGGACTGCCGTAGCAGTAACGGAGACTGAGCAACTTGTGAACTGCCGTAGCAGTAACGGAGACTGAGCAACTTGTGGACTGCCGTAGCAGTAACTGAGATTAAGCAACTTGTGGACTGCCGTAGCAGTAACGGAGACTGAGCAACTTGTGAACTGCCGTAGCAGTAATGGAGACTGAGCAACTTGGGTACTGCCGTAGCAGTAACGAAGACTGAGCAACTTGGATTCCTGTAGCAGTAACGGAACTGAGAAGCTGGTGGACTGCCATAGCAATTAACGGAGATTGAGCAACTTGGGTACTGCCTTAGCAGTAGCGGAGACTGGGCAACTTGGACTGCCGTAGCAGTAACGGAACTGAGCAGCTTGCCCTGAGAGGCACCCAACCGAGGACTGCACGGAAGTGAGGACGCACAGAAATATTGCCTGGGAGACACCGAGGCAATGGAGACCAGACTGCAGCGAACTGTCCGGAGACAGAGAGGATCCTGACACCACCATAACCGGAGACCGGATAAGGCGTTCAGGAGGGGTACGCAACCACAGTAGCCCAGCCAGGCCGGAACCACACACAGAGCAGGAACGTCAGCCAATCCCGAGTTGGTACACCAAGCAGGAATGTCAGCCGGACCGGGTCGGTACACAGAGCAGGAACTTCAGCCAATCCGAGTCGGTACACAGAGCAGGAACGTCAGCCAGGCCGGGTCGATACACGGAGCAGGAACGTCAGCCAATCCAGGTCGGTACACAGGCAGGAACGAGATGCAGAATAGTCAGACAGTCCGGGTCGGTACACTGAGATCACACGAATAGCAGGAACAAGCGCTGGTATGGAAACACCACGAAAGGGCACTGGAGACGTGCCAGAAGCCAGTATTTAAGGACAAATACTGGGCGGGACAATGACAGTGTAGCCAATAGGCGTAGGCAGGAATGGAAACTGACAGCGTGTCGCCAAATAGCACGGGCACCGTGATACTCTCATTGCCTGTGATTGTGAAGTTGAGTAGCGCACGGAACATGCTTTGGAGTAGCCTCACCTCCAAGCCAATCGGCATCTATCTGGAGGGACCACTGATGCATTTAACATCAGCCCTCCAGCTATTTAATGTTTTCAACAGGGATGACCATCTAAAAGTCAGTCCTGTGCATTTGTTGCTCATTCTGGCTCGGGCTGTTGCCCAAGCAGGATTAAGAAGGGTTATTTTGTAGAGACAGAAGCACTGACAGTGGCGGTGGGGTATTGTTTTTTTTTTTAACGTTAATTTTTTTTGAGAGAAGATGCCGAAGGACCAAAGCATCAATGGCACCTGTGGACCTCAAAATAAGTGTTACAACTGGGGGGTGGGACTTATTCAGACTGGTCAACAAATTTCATTAGTCAAAGAAATTGTTGGAAATTCTGACTATCCAATTGGCATAGTATACAAATATAATTTCATCCAAATGGTTAAAAAAAATTACTGAATGATTTCTACAAGACAAACGTTTTTGCTAAGCACAAGTCTATAGAACATAGCCCAAGGAAAGGTAAATAACATGAGGCTGCTTACGTATCAACTGAATAATTGTATGAATGATGTGATTAAACATTTAATATATATTTCAAGGGAATGTTTCAGTGCTCAAGGGCCTTACTCATGAGGGCCAATTCTAGAGCAAACCAATTGCACAGAGCCGAATTATCCATTATGGCAACCTAGGCTCCTGCCTAGGGCCCATGGAAATTTAAGGAGCCTTGGGTGGAAGATAATTGTTCACCGACAAAGGTGCTGTTGCTGCCGCCACTAACATCTTGAGGCACACGCCCTTTATGTTGAAAGAGACCAACATGATCCAGTTGCTCCCACTTGCTGTACCTGCTAGCAGCACTCTTTGTTGAAGCACTGGATTAAAAATGTGGGGCCTCAAACTGGTACCTTGTCAGGAGCACTATGGAGTCTTAATCCATCTCTTCAATTGCCCCATAGGGGAAAATAAATATCCACAAATCTCCCTTTGAGATAAATGGAGAGTTTAACCCATAGAATGATAGAGAAGGTCTCCAATGCATTATTAATGCATTATTAAACATTCAAGAGGTTATATAGTAGAACTGTCCAGTGAAGTTTTACACAGTACAGAAAGATATTTTTTTCGAAAACCTTTCTACTGTTTTGAAGTTTCACATCGTACTGAAAGTGAAGTCTCACATTTTACTGAAAGTGAAGTTTCACGTTGTACTGAAAGTGAAGTCTCACATTGTACTGAAAGTGAAGTCTCACATTGTACTGAAAGTCAAGTTTCACATTGTACTGCAACTGACGTTTCACATTGCACTGAACATGACGTTTCACATTGTACTGAACATGACGTTTCACATTGCACTGAAAGTGAAGTTTCACATTGTACTGAAAGTGAAGTCTCACATTGTACTGAAAGGGAAGTCTCACATTGTACTGAAAGTCAAGTTTCACATTGTGCTGCAACTGACATTTCACATTGCACTGAACATGATGTTTCACATTGTACTGAAAGTGAAGTCTCACATTGTACTGAAAGTGAAGTCTCACATTGTACTGAAAGTCAAGTTTCACATTGTACTGCAACTGACGTTTCACATTGCACTGAACATGACGTTTCACATTGTACTGAACATGACGTTTCACATTGCACTGAAAGTGAAGTTTCACATTGTACTGAAAGTGAAGTCTCACATTGTACTGAAAGGGAAGTCTCACATTGTACTGAAAGTCAAGTTTCACATTGTGCTGCAACTGACATTTCACATTGCACTGAACATGATGTTTCACATTGTACTGAAAGTGAAGTCTCACGTTGTACTGAAAGTGAAGTCTCACATTGTACTGAAAGTGAAGTCTCACATTGTACTGAAAGTCAAGTTTCACATTGTACTGCAACTGACGTTTCACATTGCACTGAACATGACGTTTCATATTGTACTGAACATGACGTTTCACATTGCACTGAAAGTGAAGTTTCACATTGCACTGAAAGTGAAGTCTCACATTGTACTGAAAGTGAAGTCTCACATTGTACAGAAAGATATTGTTTCAAAAAAGTTTCTCCTGTTGAAAAGATTCACATTGTACTGCTCTGATGGTTCTGCTATTTTGTATTATGCTGTTTTGAAAATGTAATAATGTATTATTTAAAAAATCCAAATTTAAATCAATGGGAAGCTAATTGGTCCCCTATGGTAGACTTTTTTTTGCTCCAGAACTGCTCCTTATTCCTTCACAATTTCTACATTATCCATCAAAAAGTCACTTTAACTGGAAACTACTGTGTTTCATTGATTTACGTTATAGTTGTTTGTTCCCCTTCAATGCTTATTTTGCAATGACAAAGGGAAACCTAATAATGTCTGATGAATAGTTCCTAATATTTATGTTCCTCATTAGTGATCACAATTAGAAACACACTGAGAACTTGAATAGATCTGAGGCAAACCAACTGCAGCATAGTGAACAAATAAACTTTTAGCCTTCAAATTTTAAAGAAGTTTCCAAAGCATTGCTTGAAAACAGGGCCGTTTTAATTCCTTGGTGTTCCTGGCATATGCCAAGGGCATCAGGCTCAGGCATAACAGAGGCCCTGCAGCCCCCACAGTGCAGAGTCCCTGTGTCATAAGGGGCTCTCTGATTGCAAGACTGGGCAATCTTCCTGTGGGTCCCTCATCATAACATCTTATAATCCTGTAGGTAGTAGGGGTTTTACCTGGCCCTGCATTGTCACCGACTACAGACATAATTAAGGTTACTCACCATATCCACTTATTACCCTGTACTTGTAGGTTGCAGGGATGAACTTAATTCAACCCCATCCACCATAGTGCAACCTGAAAAAAGCAGAGAAGGCAGTGTGACAACAGGCGGGCAAAATAGGGAAGTTAATGAACCCTTCGATGGCCTCTGGGGAAGATTAGATCTCCTCCAGCAGCCAACCTTAGTCCATGTCCCTGTCCCAGGCCCTAATATGTTAATAAAGACAGTGGCTCTGAGCTAGGATTCATGACGAAATTCCCATATTTTCAATTTATGTACATGGGCTTTCAGCCAAGGCAAGACAATGCTTTGGACACCCTTATAGCATCCAGATGGTTAAAATCCTAAGGTAAGTCAATGAAAATTGTTATTTTCCCCTATAGTTATGTTGGTTTGCTCTAGAATCACCACAGTTCCTCTTTGCCCATCAGCCTTCTTCAATCTCAGTGGTTTGGAAATTGTAATGGTCAACCTAGTTATTCTATCATTCTAATTGTAAGACCTAAGAATAACTATTTATGTTTTGTCCTCTTTATGATGCCCTTCACAAATAACTTGTTAAAATTAGACACTGCATGTTAAGGGCACCCTCACTGCAAGAATATGTCTGTAATGTGCTGTGATTTGAGTTTATAAAAGTAGGAGGTGCCTCATATGTGCTGTGTGTGTGTGTATATGTTTCAGATGCTCTGATGTGTGTGGATGTATGAGGTGCTCTGATTATTTTTTTTGTATGTATGTGTGTGTGGCACCAAACTGTGTATCTTTGTGCTCTGATTTGCACACGCACTTATAAATATATCTATCTATCTATCTATCTATCTATCTATCTATCTATCTATCTGTGTGTGTGTTTGTCCGATGCAGTCATGTGCAGTAGAGACTGCCTGAATACAGTCTTGCGCAGTAGAGACTGCCCGAACACAGTCTTGCGTAGTGGAGACTGCTCGAACGCAATCATGCGCAGTAGAGACTGCCCGAACACAGTCGTGCGCAGTAGAGACTGCCCGAACACAGTCGTGCGCAGTAGAGACTGCCCGAATGCAGTCATGCACAGTAGAGACTGCTCGAACTCAGTCATGCACAGTAGAGACTGCCCGAACACAGTTATGCGCAGTAGAGACTGCCCGAACACAGTTATGCGCAGTAGAGACTGCCCGAACACACTCATGCGTAGTAGAGACTGCCCGAACACACTCATGCGTAGTAGAAACTGACCGAACGCAGTCATGCGCAGTAGAGACTGCCCGCACGCGGTCATGCACAGTAGACACTGCCCGAACGTAGTCATGCGCAGTAGAGACTGCCCGAATGCAGTCATGCACAGTATACACTGCCCAAACGCAGTCATGCACAGTATACACTGCCCAAACGCGGTCATGCACAGTAGACACTGCCCGAATGTAGTCATGCGCAGTAGAGACTGCCCAAACGCAGTCATGCACAGTATACACTGCCCAAACGCAGTCATGCACAGTATACACTGCCCGAACGCAGTCATGCGCAGTAGAGACTGCCCAAACGCAGTCATGCACAGTATACACTGCCCGAACGCAGTCATGCACAGTATACACTGCCCGAATGTAGTCATGCGCAGTAGAGACTGCCCGAACGCAGTCATGCACAGTATACACTGCCCAAACGCAGTCATGCACAGTAGACACTGCCCGAATGCACAGACTTTGGCCCGTGTACACAGGCTTTTACACTAGTATATAATATATGTGCTCTGATGTGTGTGTGTATGAGGTATCAAGGTAATGTGTATGCTTCTCTGATTTTTGTGTGAGGTACCAATGTGTGTGTGTGTGTGTGTGTGTGTGTTTTTGTTGGGTTTTAACTCTTTCAGTGACAGAGAGGAATCTAATGCATGGATACCTTTCTGGCACTGAAAGGGTTAAGTTAAGGTGCAGTGATTTGTGTGTGTGTGTGTGTGTGTGTGAGGTGCCCTGATGTGAGGTAGTATTTTTATGTATATGAGGTGTTGTCATGTGATTTTTAATGCGTGCATGAGATGCTGTCATGTTTGTGTGTATATATATCAGGTGCCCTATATGTATATATACAGGTTTGTATATGTATCAGTGACTTAATTAGATCTTGCTGAGCCCTTGTGCAAAATCTGAGGCTGGGCCCCCATTTGTATGATACGAAAACACACACACACACATGCTGAGGTATGTCTCTCCTTTTTTATTTACCCTCTCTCACCCATTTCCCCTCTTTCCTTTAGCATTTTCCTCCTCTCACCCCCTTCTCTACTCTCCTCTAATATTTTTGATCTCCTCTATCCACAAGTCCTCCTTTTTCCTCCATCAATCCTCTTTCTCTCTACCCATGCCCCCTTCCTTCTCATTCCCTGTCATCTCATCCAACTGACCTGTCACCTCCCCCTCACATGAGTGCAGTAGTGTACCCCGAACTTCCCTGCACAACTGAATCCATGACTTGTGCTTCTTGTCCCTCTCACATCTCACCAGCACCAGTGCTTCTCTACTGTCAGTGCCTCACAGCATACTCAGTACCAGACTGGGTATCAAATAAAAAATTGTAAATGTCTTTATGTTGGGAGGCCTCCTTGTACAGTTACGCCTCAGAGGGGGCCTCAGATGGTCTTACTACAGCCCTGCCTGAAAGTGCTGGATATCTCTGTAGCATTCAAGTGGTTTAACTCTCCATTTTTATCAATGGGAATTCTGGTAATTTTGCATTTGATAGCTATGGTGCAGTTTGCTGCATATTAAATCCAGTTAGTCTTGAAACATCAGATTCCCTGGGTGATTTTACAAAGTAACCAATACACTGGTGGATGACATTAAAGGGATAGTAATACTTTGTTTTATCTTTATTTTATTTTGTAGGCATTAAAAAAACATGAAGAACGATATAAGTCTTATCTCTCAAACCTTTATGGTTTAAGAGATATTCACAAGCAAAGTATTCCCCCAGCCAGATTAGAAGGGAAGTGCCCAGGTAGACTGCAGAGAGGGACAATCTTCAATTAAGATAAGGGAAAAACCTGAAAAACTTGTCAAGGGGGGAAGGGCTTTCATTGTTTTCATACAAAGAAGATTGTCCCCTCCTGTTATTTGTTTGGTCTTACAACTAGATTCACTAGGTAAAAGGGGCGGGAGGGGGACACTTTGCTTGTGATTATCTCTTAAACCATAAAGGTTTGAGAGATAAGACTTACATCATTCTTCATGTTTTTTTAATGCCTACAAAATAAAATAAAGTTAAAACGAAGTATTACTATCCCTTTAAGGTTAAAAAACAATAAAACAATTTAAAAAAGTTAACTCAAATTAAAAATAAAATGGCCATGGAAATTATCATCTTCCCAGTAGTTTCTTAAAGAAAACAAAACAAAATGTAATATTTTCTCTGATGTTAAAACTTTTTAACTGGTTTCAACAAAAATGTGTACGTTTGAGCTTCACATGACTTTGTTTGTATCTTATTTGGCTATCTTGTCTTTCCTTTCTTTTAATAACTGTAGTACATTACAGTTTTATATCATTGTATCTTCAATTATAGCGATGCACACACTTCCAACACATAAAATACCCTTAACCCTTTGAGTGCCAGAGGGGTACGGAATGCATTGCTTTGCGTTCGGGCCTACCCCCTCTGGCACACAAAGGGATAACCCATAACAAAAAAAAAAACAAGCTTAAATTATCGGGCCAGTATAGTGGTAGTTGAATTAGTAAATACAATGGCCAAACTAATATATGAATTGGACATTATGGTACCTCACCACTTATGAAGTTAAGTAGTGAAAAACTCTCCAATGAGAGAAGTCTCTCTACCTCCTATATTTATCTATTGACCCTACTTATCAAGTTAAGAAACTTTAATGTATAGGCTCCTTACAATAAAATAGGAATTAGAGATATTCTGTCTTTGTAGATTTTACCTTACCTAAGTGTGTGTACAAGTGAATGCCTGCCACACAATTTAGCACAGTGGGTGTATACAACAAACCTAAAGGTGTCCCTCACAATTTAAAGTCCTAGATAATGCCTATACTGCATAATGGCAAATTCAACCAGATCCTGTCTGTGGTATGTATTTTGCCTAGCTGTGCTTTAGATCCATGTATGTGGGTGTACCTCTCTGATACAAGGAATTGATTGAGCACTGATTTCCACTTGAGGAGATTGCTGATTACAAGTAGACAATCTATGTCAGGAACACAATACTTATTCATCTGAATACAGCAGCTGTGAGCCCCCTTTGGGAAGACAAAAATGGGGATTGTAAACATCATCCATTTAATAAAAAAGGACAAAGTACATATATCAAATAACTATTATAATGCACTAGCAGAGGCAATATATTCCTGATGCATTATATTAAACTTGTCCAGGCAACAACTATACTTTGTTCTAGGATTAAGAGTATACACAAATGAAGTACGTTCCCTCATATATTGTAGGTCACCTCTTAACCCTGGCTACTCAGATCTAGAGATACTAGGGGGTTATGCACTATGGTGTAATAAGCAGGTGATAAAGTGGTGATTACTTCTCCACCGATATCACTTCTCCAATTCCTATGTTATTCTATGGAGTAGTGCATTAGGATCTCCAAAGTTGGAGGAATCTTAGTGTATAGGCTCCATAGAATAACACAGGACCTGGAGAAGTGCTATCACTGGAGAAGTAATATCCACCTTATCACCTGTTTATTACACCTTACATCCTCTCCCCCTATGTGTATGGTAGCCTTATTAAAAGCTACTATGCCTCAACCACATTCCTTCAGCTACAGTGAAGATTGTATACTTCCAGAATATTCTGCAATTTAGTGTTAATTCTCAGGACAAGCTAGGAAGTCACAGTTTATGAATACCCCTGCTTGATCCCAGATAGACAATCAATGGATCACTGAGTGATTGATAGTTATATGCTTCTTCATGGATATTCTTAAAACCTGTGTGCCCTTAAGACTGCAACTGAGAATCACTAGCCTATATGTTGTCAGAGTCAAGACATCAAGTACTGTACAAAATAATCTCCTACAGACAGGGATATGGAACAATAATAGTATAAAAGTCATGGGAATAGTGAAATATGCATAGGAATGTGACCTCTGTAAGGGCCTTATACATAATGGGAAAGATGAGCAATGCTGGAGCAAAGCAAGTACATCACCGTAGGGGCAAAAAATATCTTTGTTTCTCAATCCATTGGAGATCTTGTTAGTATTCAACAGGTTAGAAGCCCTGTTTAAACCAATGGGCATTTGGAAAATTTTTATTCCCCAACCCCCATGATGCAGTCGGTATGCTCATCTTTTTGCTTTCTGCCTAAAGCCTTAAAGCGCAATTATCACTCAAATTAAAGTGTCTTCAAATCATTATGCACATAGCGACACTCATATCCATACTAGTATTATCCTGAATAAGTCTGTAGTTATAGAGCAATCCAACTCGTTCCGAGATGCACAGGCAGGCATCTTGCTGTACCGGCATCTGTGCGCCTGTACCATCAGTCCCATCCTGTACCTTAAGGTACAATGCAACTCTACCTCACCAATCTTAGAGGACAGACAGATGTCTCTTTGGCAAGATGTCTGCGCTGATGCCTGCCTGTTAGTCTTGGAATGAGTTGGATTTCTCAATAACTCTGACTTATGCAGGATAATACTAGTATGGATATGCATATTGCTATGTGCATAATGATTTGGGGGGCACTTTAATTTGAGCGATAGTTCCACTTTAAATATATGTAAATTATTTCTCTATTGTGATTTATATCCAGTTAGTTAAAAAGAATTATGTATAGCTAAAGGGGATACACACGTTAACCAGATGCAAATGACAAGAAATTACTCCATTATTCAAAGACAGTATAATCTAATAATGAGTAGGGAACAGTCGGAACAAATTAGGAGACGGATGAGGAAAATCCACATTAGGAAAGGATTATATGAAACCACATTTGATAGAGCAGCTACTGAAGCATCTCTGTAAGTGGTGGATTTTGCGATATTCAGATACATGGCAAACCTGAGTGGTGGTAATGAAAATTACTTTAACCTTTTGAGTGCCAGAGGGGTATCCAATGCATTGCTTAGTAAATGCGTTGGATACCCTTCTGGCATTCAAAAGGTTAAACACACAATAGATATGAGATATCAGTAAAATAGCAATAAATAGCCACATTTGCCAACTATACAAATTCTGCCTAATTAATCAAATTAATCAAATTATCATTAAAGGAAAATGATCAGATTAGGACAAAGTATCAAACTTACATATGGGTTTTAAAGTGTTATTAAACTCCTGAGTTTAACCCATTTCTGCTCGGATCATTTTCATTGATGAGGCAGCTAGTAGAAAACTGTAGTTATTTTATATGTGTCTCTTGAGTAATTTTATAAATTTATATACATAGTAGTGTAAAAGCCTGTGTACAGGGGCCAAGGTCCGGGTGATGTTAACCCTTTGAATGCCAGAGGGGTACGCAATGCATTGCTTTGCAAAGCGTTGCATACCATTATGGCACTAAAAGGGTTAAGAGGCCGGTTCTGCTCTGCGTCCTGCAACCGACGCAGTCATGCACTGTAGAGACTGCCTGAAAGCACAGAATGCTCCCAGCACAGAACTCCCAGCATTCCTACACCTCCCAGCATTCTGTGGGTTCGGGCAATCTCTACTACACATGATGGCTTCTGACAAACATCCTAGCAAATTATTATATAGGATATATATATATATATATATATATATATATATATATATATTAAAGCCTTATTTTTTTCAAGCTTATTTTAGGTACTATAATGTCTTTATAGTTGTCACTATAGATCGCTGTTTTAAAAAGGGGGATATTACCTTTTGCTTGTGACTATGTGACTACATGTACATTTTAACCTTCATATTAATAGTGCTAGATAGTTCTTATTATATAAACAATAAACTAATTGTCTAATACAAAAGGTAACTAATACCTTGGTTCTCTGTGTGTGCATATATTACCACATGACTATTTTGTTTTGTTGTTTTTAGATAGAGAAAAGGGGTTACATTCTCTCCATTTTACAGTATACTAAGATAATTTTAAGTGATATTAATAAAGTTTAAGTTCTAGCTGCAAGGCTAAACGAAATATGACAATTAGTTATTCGTTTCTCTCCTAGAGCATAAACGGGTTACTTTAGTGTCATGTCTGCGGGTGAGAATATACAGAGCTTAATCAGTAAGATCATCACACACTTTTCTTTTGTGGTGTTGAATATCTCAGTGTGCCCTGTGACTGATGTGCAGCATACAACACTGTGTGCCTCTTGCAGATAACCAGGACATAATATGGACCTGTTCCACTTATAATAAGGTATGTGGAAGAGTCCATGACGCTGATGTACTAAGAGGAACTCAAGTATTCCTACAGCAAACCAGCTGCACCATAGAAGACATATAACAATTCCCATTCATTTAAACTTTTTAACACTTGAATTTTTGTAACGCTAGCATTGAAGGTATTAAAAGCCTAATTTAAATCAATGGACATTTTGAGGATGTTTATTTGTCCCCTATCATGCAGTTTGTTATTCTTAATACATTAGCCTCCATGTCTGTTCTCTTCTGGCATCGCAGATGGAGTGTCAGCCACTGAATATGTTTGCATATTTTTCCCAGTCCTCCTCCCCCTTTCTTGTTTGGATTTATTTCATGGTTGCCAGCTGCATTAGCGGGTTTATTCTTGTGATATTGGTAATTAGGACACAAATAAGATGTAAGGAGGAGATTTGATAACAAAATACATTATCATAGTCATTCACGCTTCATCATGATGCAGTGGGAAAAGAGACACTAATCCTTTTTCTAAACCCTTTGAATGCCAGAGGGGTACATAACGCATTGCTTTGACACTCAAAAGGTTAAATCTCTGTCAGTTCCGCATGCAAATTACCAACCACTGAAAATATTTTCTTTTTGTCCATAATGCAAAACCATATTATTTATTGACATATTTCTTTTAAGTTATATTTTCTTGACATCACATTTTCCTTTTTACAGACACTGACCAATTTAACCTTATTTTTACCGACTTTCATTAAATTCAATGACAGTTGGTAACTTTGCTTGACTAATTAGGGAAGATATTTCATATTGGCCTACTGCACACCCCTCTGGTCTTTAAAGAGTTAATGAAAAAATCTAATATTTGTAATAAAAATGTTTTGAAAATGTAGACATATCCAATTCATTGCTAGCATCCAGGGGTTAAATGCACAGTTATTTTCTCTTTATGGATTGATTGGCATTCATGAAGCTTGGATCCCCTGGGACCAGGCACAAGGAAGTCTTCGTTATCATCTTCCTAGTATTGACTAGAGGATGCCATTATGTGCTTAAGAGTGGATCAGAAGAACCTAAATTGAGCACTTTAGTCTTGTCAACGTACAGCCTTTCATCCTCATGTTATATCTTATGTTACCATGTAGAAATCAAAATAAGTGAGGCGGATGCAGAACAAAATATACGACAACATTGATGAATGCTTCTCCTCATCTGAGTTAAGGGTGGCTTTCACATATACATAAATTACATTATGAATGGTAGCTGTTTACCATGCTAATCAAGTTTTTAATTGGATCTGCACTTCATATTGCATCCTTTTCAAACTTGTCCTTGAATCTGTGTGCGAACGATGATAACTATCACCTAATAAATATATTGATACAATTCATTTTAGTCCTGACGTAGAGCAAGGTCAATTAGATGGTAAGTCTTGGGAAGATAGTGGATTTAATGGTATTCACAACATAATTATAGCATGTGGTAGAATGTCAATCACAAATGTATTATTAGCCAGATATGGCAATGTCAGTGGTAACATATTACCAGAATAATAACACTTCTAAAGGTAATGGAAAGCTTCTCCTCTTGTATCAATGCGTAGTATCTCTCCCTCAACATAATACACTCTGGCTATGAAATAGTCAACAAAGCCCTGGGATCAATAGGAGAAAGAAGACTAATTGTGTTATTGCTTTATGTAGCTAAAAACAGAAGACGGGATAAAAGAAGGTGAATGGGAAAGGTGAAGGCTAGCCAGCTACTAGAGCTGAGGTTTCTGATGCAATATGGTTGCATGGGAAAATGTCTTGGCATTTGGAGACTGAACCATTCTTATTAAAATAATGTCTGCAATTAATTGTGATAGGAAGAATATAAATAAAAAAATAGGAGTCTCTAGGGCAAATGGTTGTATCATTGTTGTAAAAGCGAAGGGGTGCTTGAGGGAAACAAGAATGAGAATGTATTCAATCTAGAGAGACAAACCAAAGTAGAGTGAAGATGAAGGAGATATCTGGATATTGTGCATTTAACAAAAAAGAAATAATAGGGAGATGTGGGAGACAAGGACAGGCCAGGAACAAGTGTGTACTTGTTTCATCCTCAAAGGCTACAAGCAGTCTAGGATTTAACCTTCAAAGGGTCAAGGATTCCCTGCTTGAGCACAAGTGAGTCAGTCAAAATAAATGAGCCACTGATCAACTCACCTGAACTTAAAGGGATAGTAAACCTTGAAAATAAGTTTATTTTATATTGTAGCCCTTAACAAAAACATGAAAAATTATGTAATTCTTATCTCCCAAACCTTTATGGTTTGGGAGATATTCAGAAGTAAAATAAAGTAAAGTTCCCTTTTCCTGGCTGTTTCAGCCAAGTCTGCCATCTAGTGGACAGATTTGGAATCTGGTCCACAGATCAGCGTGCAGCTCTTTAGCAGTGCCAAGATCACGATCTTTAAAAATAACTACTTAATTCAGTGATTCTCAACCAGGGTGCCGTGGCACTTTGGTGTGCCACGGACATCCACTTAGGGTGCCCCGTATTTTCTCTAAAGACCAACTAAAATGGGCCTCTAGATAAAACTGTATAGAAATTATTATGTACAATATGTTTAGTTTTGTTATTATGATTATAAGACGTAATAATAACTGTATATTTGTGTATTGTACCCTTCATTATGCCCTTGATAAATCACATTAAATATGTTAGGGGTGCCCCGAATGTTCAAGATTATGTGTTAGGGGTGCCCTGAGCAAAAAAGGTTGAGAACCACTGACTTAATTGGAACAGTGTGCTTGGCTTGCAAGCACACTTTGTAGACCATTCCAATTAAGAAATTCTTTTTAAAGATCGTGATCTCAGCACTTCTGGAGAGGCACAGCCGGTCCCGGACCGGATTCCAAATCTGAGAGCTAGAACGGTGACATCACTCAGGGGGAAACTTTGCTTCGGAATATCTCCCAAACCATAAAGGTTTGGGAGGTAAGACATATTATTTTTCATGTTTTTTTAAGGGCTACAATATAAAATAAACTTATTTTCAAGGTTTACTATCCCTTTAAAGGGATAATAATACTTGCAGATTACTAATCCCCATATTGTAGCTTGCGCAGCAAGGACTCCGGTCAGAATTCGGAGCTCCCTGCTCCATATCAGCCACGGCGCGGGCGGTCTATATTGTGTATGACTGCAGCGCTCGCAGCCGTCTCTGCTCTGCATGGCGGCTTCTGACAAACATCCTTAGCAAATTATAATATCGGATGCTGTATCTTCAAACTATTAAGGTGTGTGTACTTTCCTTAGAAGAAAGTGAGGTTAGCTATCACGGCATCTATAATATTGAACTCACTTATTACAGAACCTCTTGTTTTTGAGAGAGAGAGAGAGAGAATGAATGATTGTGTTTATTTATATAGCGCCACAAGTGTACGCAGCTCTTTACAATTTAAGGATTAGTCAAAGCGATGCATTGCGTAACCCTCTGGCACTCAAAGGGTTAACATCACCCGAACCTTGGCCCGTGTACACGGGCTTTGACACTGGTAGAGAATAAAGAAACTTACAGAGAACACTGACATTTTTGCTTAACCCCTTAACGACCGGCCGATTGGAGCGGCGCAGTCAGTTAAGGACCACGGAGCATTTTTTTTCTTTCTTCCGCTTCCAGACTCCCTGAACGGCGTGCAGCTGCAGAGGGAGCCCAGAATTCTATGACGGTCATAGTACGTCATGGGTCGTTCAGTCAGATCGACCCTTGACGTACTATGAACGTCAGGGGTCGTTAAGGGGTTAAATTTGGTGCTATGGAATGCCAGCTTCCTGCTGGAGTGGAGATTCTGTCAGCTACTGGTTATCACTGACAAAACACCTGATGCAATTTTGTTTTCATCCCTAAACCTTAAAGATATATTAAACACAGGATTTGGATGCCTATATTCTATACATTGTTATATTATTATTTTAATTGTGTATATATTTGTATTTGGTTGAGGATTTTCTAATTATTGTTTTCCAAGATTCATTTATGGTATTTTACAGTCACAAAAAACCTCTGTTCTTCATTTGCATTTTAATCAATTTATCTTTCAGCATTAACGCCTGTGTTGATTTAAAGAGGCAGAGGCTTCTGACTGTATTTTACTAGGAAATGTGTTAATTCAGTATTTTTAAGGTTAACAGCAATGGAAAAAGTAGACAGTAGCAACAGTAAAAATCCTTTCAATTAAATTACATCAAATAATAAAAAAATAGTAAAGTGTTTAGAGGAACACTAACAACTAAAGTTATCTAGGGTTATACATACTTAAATACTTTAATCCCTTAAGGACCACACGGTCCTGGGGTGGGGCACTCTGTAAAACTAGGGCACTTTTTTTTTTTTTTTTACAGGGAAGCGTTTAGTGATTACAAGCTTCTGTGACGTACCAGAATCGTCACCAATCCTTAACGCCCGAAGAGGCATGATGGTCCTGGCACGTCACACATCCTTAAAGGGATAGTAATACTTAAAATGTAAAAAAAAAAATATGTTGTAGGGTTTATCCCCCTGAGTAAAACAAGGGTACTCCCACTCCCAGGAGCATAAATCTCCATAGTCTGGTGTAGCAACAGCACCACTGTACAATTTCAGGCCACTGTGATGTTGCACCTAAAAATTTCAACTTTGAGCTGTAATAACTTTTGAATAAAACACCTTTCAGCAGTGGGAGTTCCCTTGTTTTACTCAGGGGGATTAACCCTACAACATATTTTTTTTTTTACGTTTTAAGTATTACTATCCCTTTAATGCGTTAATACTCCATGCAACCTGCTGTAAAATTTCTGTATTTGTTTTCTGAGACCTAAACTCTACTTTTATATACTTTCTGAGTTCTACTTCTTTTAGGGCACCTATTATAATAAGCAGTTTTGCTAAGTGTGTGATATTGTTTTATTGTGTGTTAATGGGACTGGATTAATATGTCAGCCTATCTGAACAGAAATGATGTGGACACTGTCAGTGAATTCATAGCATTAGCTCTGCAATTAATTAATTGTATCTGTATAAGACAGTCTACATATGAATTAAATATGCAAGTTTATGATAAGACTTTCAGGATCTTACATAAAATAACTACAATTTAAAGATGCTAGATGAAAGTATGTTATTTTTAAAATTATATAACTCAATTTTAATATTTGGCTCTTGTGTTTCTTTAACCCTTTGAGTGTCAGAGTGGTACGCAACGCATTGCAAAGCAATGAATTGCGTACCACTCTGGCATTCAAAGGGTTAAGATCCAGGAAAGGTTATATTTGTATCACAGACATCCAACACTGCAGCAGTAAGGAAAGAATGGTCAGTTCATACCTTTATTACAGGTCTGCAGATTACTTAAGACATTGAACATGGTACTGTGAATGAACTCCTTGTGGATGATATTCACACTGTATGCAACCATCGAGTAAGCTTTCTCAATGGGTCTACAGGGCTTACACATCCAACTACATTTTTAGTGTATTGAAGGATTTGTGTTACCTAACAGACCAGTAAAATAAGCGATCTAGCTCTGGCTATAAAGATAGGTAATGGGACATATGTGTTTCTCACTAATTACCAGCCAGCAGAGGTGCAATGCCAAGTCCTCTCAGCTCATGCTGTTGTTTCAAAGTTCCATCAGTGGAGCTGACTTTTGTTCAGTAGTGGAAGGTTTAAATGAGAAAAGCTAAATGTAATTGCAAAACAATCAAATGATAGACTAAAACAAGCACAGTCCCAGTGCTTGGAGATATTTCTTTGAAAAGTTATTGCATATATAACCTAGCATTTTTCTGATGACTTGCATTGTATCCGTGTCTCAGCATTTCACAGGCTCCAATAGCAACAGCTCCCCCTGGCTGCAAATTTCTTGTAGTCAAGCTATGTGAAAAATGCCAAGTTATCTCTTTTTATAATTTTAATAGCTTTTGAAATATTTTTTTCTTCATAATTACAGTGTTCTGCCTGTTTAAGAGTCCCAGCTAATTCAGTTAATGTTTAAAGCATCAAAAAGTAACTGTGTATTTTTTAAGTTTGTGAGTTTACTTAGGAGGGCCAGTGATAATTTCTCCGAATGCTGCATTTAAGAAATATATGGGGAGATTTATGACTTTATGAAAAAATAAGGCTTAACCAGAGGGCACTCATAGGGTTAAAAGTGACCTAAAACTTAAGGTCAGTATTTAACCTTTTGAGTGCCAGAAGGGTATGCAGCACATTGCAAAGCAATGCATTGCATACCCCACTGACACTCAAAGGGTTGGAAAGAAGCTTATGTAACGGGGTTTTGCGTAGGCCCACAGGTACCCCTGTGGTCCTTTACCCCAGAAACCTATTTGTGCTCTGCAGGCTGATCCTGAGCCTCCGCTACCTGGGAGTTGGGGTACATGACTGCGGCAGTGCCTAAACCCAGGGTATGGATGTGGGGCCCAGTTGGGAACATATTTAAGTGAGCAATAAAACTGACACAGAACTGTCTTAAATAGAACTTTGTATTGCACAGAAAGAAAACCCTATGCAGGAATATAACAGATATGCAGGAATATAACAGATACATGAATATAATACAGTAAAACCGTTCAAGAATGCAATAGTCAATATGGTATTCACCCACCCACAACAAATACTACGGCCCCCCTAGGCTTCACCCTAGTGGCAGTTGGGTACCATTAGTTGGTGCACATAGTTGAGGCCCAGAGTAATTGTAATCCACATTATGGTTTGTGTTATGCTGTAGTCTTCCGATGGTCAGTGGAACTATATAGCAAGGTCTCTTTAATTGTGTATCCAGATTAATGGTGCCCTGTGGTGAAACAGAGGGAGAGGTTTCAAGCTTACCACTCCACAGTGTGAAATCAGGTCAGTTCAGGAAGGGGAGTGCCTGCTCCTTTAACTTCTGCTGGAATTCCTGCACTCTTCACAGCGTTCTCTGCCAGGAACAGTTATATGCCTTGGTCTGGTCCCAGCTGTCTGCTCAAATGCCTCTTCCAGGATCCTCCAGCACTGGATCCGCTAGGTCAGAATTCCCCGCTTAGAAGAGGCTCCTTCGCTCACTTCAACCCAACTCTAAAGCCAACTCCAAACTAAAATGGAGTCCTGAATATCCATCCATGTGCATAGGAGCTTGCCATGTGCATAGGAGCTCGCCATCTGCTGGCCACTCCCCAGGAACTGCAGGATAGTCAGTAGCAGCAGAAATCACTGTGATCCCAGAGGGGTTACAGTTACATCAGTTTTGGAAGCCTTAATGCGACATAGTTGTATTTCTGGAAAAATGACAGTAGAGCTGGTGAAAATGCTTGCTCAGCAAATATATAATGAAATGTTGCAAACTGCAAGAATTTAATGAGAGAATCTTAACTCCAGGTATAGTCTTTTCTTAAGCATTTCAGGAGTTAAAGGGATAGTAATACTTAAAACGTAATACTTAGTATGTAAACAAATGTATATATCGTAGGGTACTTCCACTACTGGAAGGTGTTTTAGTCAAAAGTTGTTACTACTCAAAGTTTAATTTTTTAGGTTCAGTATTGCAGTGGACTGAAACTGTACAGTGGCGCTGTTGCTACACCATCCTATGGAAGTTTATGGTAAACTGATCAGATCTGTCTATAGGATGGCGTAGCATACTGTACCTAAAAAATTCAAGTTTGAGTTGTAATAACTTTTGAATAAAACAACTTTCAGCATTGGGAGCACCTGTGTTTTAATCATGGGGATAAACACTACAATATATATATATTTTTACATATTAAGTATATCGATCCCTTTAACATCAGGGGGGTGATTCTCTAAGTGGTGATAAAGAGTTGATAAAGAGGTGGTGACCAGTTTATCACTTCTGCAATTCCGATGGAGCCTATGCACTAAGATTTCTTCAACACTGGAGATCTTAGTGAATACACACATATAACATCATACTGGAGAAGTGATAAACTGTAGAAGTCATCTCTACTTTATCACCGCTTAGTGAATCTTCCTCAAAATTTCTAATGTCATATTTATAACAATGCCCTTATTGGAGTAATTCTGGCACAAAACAAAGCCAGTGTAGGGGAGAAATACAAATGATAATTGATTTATATGGGTCTTTTAACCCCTGGATACTAGTGAGGTCTGCCAAGCAATACTTTAAAGACCTCTCCTACAAAGGGATCAGCAGTCTGTACTATGCATGACTGCACCGTGACCGGCTGGCACTGTGGCCAGTGTACATGGGCTCTTCAACTGGTAATTTATATTGTTTGAATTGTTTTCTTTGTAGTCTAGTTTGTGGTGTTGTAAGAACATTCTCACAGCCTCATAAATGAAATGCTCACCAGTAGATAAACTTTGGGGGTCCCAAGCCTTTGCAAGTAGAGAGTTGTAGGACCTGAAGATGACACAACTCTAATTTGTTTCATTGTTTTCTTTTTACTCCAGAGAACAAAATTATACTTTCAGATGCACAAACTGCAGTGATGCTGATGTACCAAGATGTACTGGAGCAATTCTAGGAAAAACCAACTACACCTTAGGGTACAAATCCAAAATCTCATTGATTTTAAAAGGGTCTTCTAACACATTTATGCTGGTGAGGTTTTCAGCACATTGCTTCACAATGCTTTGGAAACCTTTATATCATTCAATTGAGTTAAAAGCCTTTTGATGAAAGATTAAAGCGGAACTTTCAGATAATAGCTTGAAAATAGATGTCTTACCGTAAAAAAATAGATGTGTCTAAAGGAATCCATCCCGCTTGGAGACCGGAACTGAGGCTAGAGCGCAGACATCTTGTCTGTGCACCTGCGCCGTCAGTCCTGGTCTCCATTGAGTAGACTGATTTGCACCATGTGGTCACTGGAAGGGACTAACGGCGCAGGCGCACATACCGCGCTAACCTGCCCGTCAGTCCCGAAACGGGACGGATTCCTTTAGACACACGTATTTTTTTACGGTAAGACATCTATTTTCAAGCTAGTCGCCATGCATTTAATGATTGCATGGCGACTTGCTATTATCTGAAAGTTCGCTTTAAAAATCGATGAGAGGATACTATTCATATAAAGGTGTAACATAACTAAAATATTTGAATGTGTCAATCATCATGCAAATGGTTACTTTCTCCTGAAATTTAAGCCGTGTTATTAGGTAGGATTTATTTTCTTTGTGATGCATGCCCTGTAACCTTGCTTTCTATATATAAAATGAAATCATTATTTTACAAAAATCACTGCTTATTTCCAGAGAGATTTTGATCTTGGAGTCTCTGGTCTGCGGCTGAACCTAGATACATAATATTCTTGCCTTTTCTTTCATCTCCACTAGCATGTAACAGAGCTATCAGTTTCATTTTTTTGAATTTTTCTTTTCAACTTATTTTTTTCCTTGTGTGAGAAATCATTTTCACTTGGACAAGCAATTAGAAAGGTGACATGTACTGATATAAAATTTCATTGAATAACTGTAGGAAGAAATGCATAGCAGCGGAAATAAAAACATACACCATCTGGGGCTGTCAGTAGCTCTGCTTACTGTTACTGGAAGTAGTACAAGGTAACATATTTATAGTTTATTAGGTTGCACTGTCCTGATGCAAGTGGAATGCACACAAGCAGTATTTTTGGTTAAAAAATTGTTCCTGCATATTCATAACATTCTCAAGAAACCATATCATGTTATTGCTAGTAAAATATAATACCCAATTAAATAGGGTTCTATGGCTAAATTGAATAGTTATTGTGATTACCATGTCTTAAACCTAGGATACTAGTGATGCTTCCGCACACTGCGTCACGATCAGTTGTAGGTCTTAAGTCACAAAAGAAATGAGAAGCAATTTTGGGCCAAACCATCTGAACCATATGGGTGAAGCAAAGCCCACCATTGATTTAAACCATTATATGCCAGAGGGGTTAGCAATGCATTTCAAAGCCATTTGTTGCATATCACTCTTGCACGTTAAGGAATAAACAGTGTGTACAACCCCTTGCATGCTTGAAAGGTCTTTCTAGCAACAAGAGGTTGAAATCCACATTGAACTTAATAAGTCTTGGGGGGATTTTTCTCCAGTGTGTTGTAGTTTGTTTGCTCTGTCCTCATTTTGTGACTAAAGCACTATATGTATAAAAAGCAAAAGTGGAGCAACGTTGGGGTAAACCAGCTGAACTTGTGGAATTAAAAATGTCACAAGTTTCCATTTTTAAATTGGGATTTTAACACCCTGAATGATGGAGAGGTCTCCCATACATTGCAAAGCTGAAAGTATTTTAGGTGTTGTGCAGCCGATATAGAACTAACGTCATTCTGAGGCATGTCAACTGTACCATTGGGCCAAAATACAAATTACTGCAATTACCATTCATTCAAATGGCACTTTTAACATCTTGATTGCCAGAGAGATCTCCAACTCATTGAGAAATAGGAAGTATTTTAGTTGTCAGGGAAGCTGATGTAGGAGAATCTGGGTAATTCTGTGCCGTCCCAGCAGGACCACTGGACAGGAAACAAATCCTGTAATCCCATTGATTCAAATGGAACATTTAACACTATGAAGGATAGTGAGGTCCCTGACACCTTGCACAGCAATGCCTTGGAGAGCTTTCTAGCATTCAAGGGTATCATACATACATACATTAAAAGCCCCATGTAAATCTATGTCAAATTGTTTGTGTCCCCAGAATTGCACAAATTCATCTTAGCCTCACTAGGGGTAATGCAATAACTGATTTTCTGGAGATTGCCAGCGTGTTGACCTTCACTTAGAGGTGGTGCTATCAAATACATTAGATGCCTTTAAAAGGGGCCTGGATACTTATTTAAAAGAGCATAAAATAGAGGGCTATGTACGTTAGTATTGGGATTAATATTTAGTTAGGGCTTGTTGATCCAGGGAGAAATCTCTTCTTTTGGATCAACGATGGTAAATAGGAATAGAAAAAGGGTTGAACTAGATGGACGCAAGTCTTTTTTCAACCTAAATTACTATGTTACTATGTTACTTAGATGCAAACTGGGCTGAAGCAGCCAAAGAGTTTCTACTCTGTGCTGGCCAAGGTGAAATGACATCATCAGCATGCATCTAGGTACAATGTTGATTGATGGTACATTGGTGTAGACCAGAGGTGCCCAGGCTTTAGTAACATGGAATATGCTTTTTTGGAAGCCTTACTAACACAATCTAAGATGATCTTACCAGTCTGCAGTCAACAGCCCCTCACCATCAAATTCAAATGCTATACAAAATTTTTATTCCTAATATTAGCTGCGTATAAATTAACTGTATGGTACAAATAAAATTTCACTAAAATAATATGAACAGTGTTTCACAAATTCTGTAGGAAGGACTGACACATTAACATATGAATGACATTGCTACACTTTGGTCCTGGAAAGGACTGATCCTTTAAGATGTTGATAGCTTAGGGCTTTTGGTCCTAGGAAAGACTGACAATAAACATATCAATGACACTGCTACACCTAGGTCCTATGTAGGACTAACCTATTAATGGGAAATTAGTATACACAAAGGTGTCTCTAGTACCTTAATAGAAAGTAGATAACGCATCCTGGAACCAGCATAAGTCTGGGGGCTCTGAGCACCAGACAGAGCCATTCACTGGAATTCCATTGAAGGCTAAAGCAGGAGTCATCTCTCTTGTTTGTTGGGCTCTTGGAGCTTCCTTGTAGGCCTGATGATGATTGACAGGCTTCTGAGTGGCCTGTTCTAATCTACATGCTCATAGACGTAGCTGTGCATCCGGTATTACACCACTTGAATTTCCCTCTTCATGATCTGGTTACCTCCTACTAGTTTATCTCACTGGCTCATTCCCATCTGCCTCCAGTGATCCCTTCCAGGCAGCTGGTCTTGACCCCTACCTCCATGTTCCCACTGTTTGTTGAGAAGGAATTGGAATAAGGGGCAAGGAGCCCATGGATCCTCCCACTAAGAAGTGTGTGTGTTTATTTATACAAAGGATACTCTCCCTGATGCCTGGTCTAGTGGTGTCCTTGACAACCTGGTCTTTATCTCTAATTATCAATATCGGCCTGCCCTGCAATATTGTTTCCCACATCTGCATGTGGGGAAAAAAGTTGCAGCCAGACTTTTGGCAATAAGGAATTTTTTGTTGATCCTTATACAGCAAAATTCTTCTAACTGAAGTTGGCAGAGTGTACAAATGAGCAGAAGATTGACAGCTGAAGTGGGCAAAAGCTTCAAGGTCATTTAGTCTGGCAAGGCATAGACATGCTATTTAAGAGTGAAGAAGACTTCAAATATAGATTAAAAGAATACAGGATAGCAATGAGGGGTATCAGTACACAATAACGTTATGTTATATTTATTATTTAAGTGGTTATTTTGCCATAAAACCCTTGAAAAAGTGAGTGGCACCAGCTTCTAACAGCTTAAAGCAAAATGAGGAACTGGAAATTAAAATTGTTCTCTTTAAATATCCTATACCATTTTTTCACAACTTGAGCAAACAATTTTCCATTATTTAAAATTAACAGAAACTTGTGCTTCTTTTTAACAAAATAGAAAAGACTATGTGTTGGGAAGAGAGACAGAAAAAGAACACAGAGACACAAACAAAACAACAAAATTAGTAATGACAAACATATACACTGTCTCACATAAGTGAGTACACCCCTCACATTTTTGTAAATATTTTTATTTTATCTTTCATGTGACAACACTGAAGAAATGACACTCTGCTACAATGTAAAGTAGTGAGTGTACAGCCTGTATAACAGTGTAAATTTGCTGTCTCCCTCAAAATAACTTAACACACAGCCATTAATGTCTAAACCTTGGCAACAAAAGTGAGTACACCCCTAAGTGAAATGTCCAAATTGGGCCCAATTAGCCATTTTCCCTCCCCGGTGTCATGTGACTCATTAGTGTTACAAGGTCTCAGGTGTGAATGGGGAGCAGGTGTGTTAAATTTGGTGTTATCGCTCTCACGCGCTCTCATACTGGTCACTGGAAGTTCAACATGGCACCTCATAGCAAAGAACTCTCTGAGGATCTGAAAAAAAGAATTGTTGCTCTACATAAAGATGGCCTTGGCTAAAAGAAGATTGCCAAGACCCTGGAACTGAGCTGCAGCACGGTGGCAAGACCATACAGCGGTTTCACAGGAAAAGTTCTACTCAGACCAGGCCTTGCCATGGTCGACCAAAGAAGTTGAATGCACGTGCTCAGCATCATATCCAGAGGTTGTCTTTGGGAAATAGACGTATGAGTACTGCCAGCATTCCTGCAGAGGTTGAAGGGGTGGGGGGGTCACCCTGTCAGTGTTCAGACCATATACTGCACACTGCATCAAATTGGTCTGCATGGCTGTCGTCCCAGAAGGAAGCCTCTTCTAAAGATGATGCACAAGAAAGCCCGCAAACAGTTTGCTGAAGACAAGCAGACTAAGGACATAGATTACTGGAACCATGTCCTGTGGTCCGACGAGACCAAGATAAACTTATTTGGTTCAGATGGTGTCAAGCGTGTGTGTTGGCAACCAGGTGAGAAGTACAAAGACAAGTTTGTCTTGCCTACAGTCAAGCATGGTGGTGGGAGTGTCATGGTCTGGGCCTGCATGAGTGCTGCCGGCACTGGGGAGCTACAGCTCATTGAGGGAACGATGAATGCCAACATGTACTGTGACATACTGAAGCAGCGCAGGATCCCCTCCCTTCGGAAGAGTATTCCAACATGATAACGACCCAAAACACTCCTCCAAGATGACCAATGTCTTGATAAAGAAGCTGAGGGTAAAGGTGATGGACTGGCCAAGCATGTCTCCAGACCTAAACCCTATTGAGCATCTGTGGGGCATCCTTAAAAGGAAGGTGGGGGAGTGCAAGGTTTCTAACATCCACCAGCTCTGTGATGTCGTCATGGAGGAGTGGAAGAGGACTCCAGTGATAACCTGTGAAGCTCTGGTGAACTCCATGCCCAAGAGGGTTAAGGCAGTGCTGGAAAATAATGGTGGCCACACAAAATATTGACACTTTGGGCTCAATTTGGACATTTCCACTTAGGGGTGTACTCACTTTTGTTGCCAAGGTTTAGACATTAATGGCTGTGTGTTGAGTTATTTTGAGGGGGGCAGCAAATTTACACTGTTATACAGGCTGTACACTCACTACTTTACATTGTAGCAGAGTGTCATTTCTTCAGTGTTGTCATATGAAAGATAAAATAAAAATATTTACAATAATGTGAGGGGTGTACTCACTTATGTGAGATACTGTAAGTATACATTAATATCTCCTTGTGCTCACTGATCCCTTTTTCACCCTGGTCCACACTGAGAAGCCCCCTGATGTTTCCTCATGCTTGTCTGCAGTAGCAATCAACAAATGAAGTCAACTGTACCCAGAATCCTGACGGATTCTACTTCTCTTATACACAAAGAGAGGCAAATGTACTAACAAAACTGCAGCAAATCTAGAACAAATCAACTGCACCATGGTGAAAGAATACACATTACTGTTGATTCAAATAGGATTTTTAACCCCTTGTATTCTGGCGAGGTGTACAATTATTTAATTCACAATGCAGTTGAGACTTCTCTGTTATTCAAGGGGTTACAGGCCCCAGTTAAATCAGTGGGAATTTTGAGATTGTTATGCATTCCCCAGTGTTTTGCTCCTGAAGAGTTGTCAGTCTTCATTACGTGTTAACCATTGACCAATAAACATGTTGCAACATGCATATGACTGAATCATTGCCTAACAGCATTTTAGATGTTGGTTTATCTTATGTTTTTCTGATGTTTGAATGGCCAATGCAATATACTATTCTATAGCACTAGTGACCATATACAAAAATAAAAATCGAAGAATTCTGGAGCAGGCCAAATGCATTATAATGGAAAAATACAAATTCATATTGGGTGAAATGAAGCTTGTAACACCTTGAATGCTAGAGAGGGCTCCAACACATTTCAAAGCATGTAGGGGGTCAAAAGCCATTTAACTCAATGCCTATTTGGAGAATTTATATTAATTCCCTATGGGGCAGTTCATTTGTGCCAGAATTATACTCTTTTTTTTATGAATATGACCCTACCATTGCATTATCTTCTATGAGGCTTCTATGCAATACACCATGTATTTGTATATGTTTAAGATGATTTGTATAGCACCACTGGGTACATAGCACTTGTTATAGTTTAACAGATGTACAATACAGGGAATAAATACCAGTGCAGTATTGGGAAAAAGTAATACATGTTCTATGCAAGAAAGCAAAAGAAGATATCTCTGCCTAGGAGAGCTTACAGTCTTAAAGGGATAGTAATGCTTGAAGTAAAGGTTAGCTTTGAATCTTCTATATTTTTTTTAACATGTAGCACTGTGTTTAATTACTTACAGTTCTGTAGTTCAATCGCAATTCAAGCAGAAAGGATCCCCCCCCCTCCTTCCCCTTTCCATGCATCAATCATCCCCTCAGTCTGGTCTGGATGGAGCACGGCAAGGGACAATCTTCAGTAAGTAAAATGAAAAGGGGGCGGCATTTTCCTTAAACACACTAAGTGAAGATGGTCCCTCACTGCGTCTGTCCGGCCCCGCAACCAGATTCTAGGTCTGATGGGAAGAGGCCAGAAGGGGCGGGAGGAGGATCCTGTCTGCTTGAATTGCGACTGAACTACAAAACTGTTAGTCTTAAAATATAGCTCTACTAGTTGAACAGCCCGTTACACGGGCCACAGTGCCACTGCCACCCGGTCGCAGGGCAGTCATGCGCAGTAGAGACTGCCCGCGTCCAGCTCTGTATCAGCCGCAGCGAGGGCCGTCTCTACTGCGCATGACAGCAGCACGCTCAGTAGTGTCTACTGCGCATGACATGACATTACACACGTTTTAGCAAATTATTATATAGGATGTGTTAGAGAAAATATATGCAGAGCAATGCGTTGCATACCCCTCTGACACTCAAAGGGTTAATTATAAAGTAATATTGTTTCTAGTTAACATCAATAAGAATGATAGCTGTATGCATATATATATACACCTTATACATACCTTATACATACCCTAGATGGACTAGCTTCTTATCTTTTTCCAGGACCTCATCTGTTCATTTCTACCATATATGTTGCAAACCGTAATCCACAATCCACTTGTACAGAGCACAGCAATCATATTACCAACATACAATAAACTAGCAGCCACAAATAGACATGAATATTGAGCCAGAAGACTCCCATACTGATTTAACCCTTTGGGTGCCAGAGGGGTAGCCAAAGCAATGCATTGGATACCCCTCTATCATATAAAGGGTTAATAAGAACTGGAGCAATTGTGGAGCAAGAAAACTGAATCAGCGATTAAATAAAACATTTCCGAATTACCAGTCCTTTAAATGATGATTTTAACCCCTTAAATGCTAGAGAGGTCTCCAAGACGCTGCTTTATAATGCATTGGAGACCTCCAACGACTCCATTTAAATCAATGGTAATTTGTGTTGTATTTTGTGTACTATGGAGCAGTTGGTTTGTTCTAGAATTGCTTTAGGATTTAGTTCCATTTGTTTCATCTCACAGATTGTGATTGAAGTCTGTAGGCAAATGTGCTGCTAAAACCGGTGATAAAGATAACATTGGAAATGGAATCCAGCCCTTTATCAGCTTCATTGATTTTACATTTGAATCTGAGCTAGCAAGGACAAAAGCTCCAGCCTCAGAATTGTTGGGTTTTCAATAGATATGCACCGATACCGATTTTTTAAGACGGAGTACGAGTACCGATACTTTTTTCAAGTACTCACCGATACCAATTACCGATACCTTTTTTTTGCGGGTCATTTGCCAGTTTCCTAAGTACCTACATGTTTTAGGTACTTGGAAAACTGGCAAATGACCGCAAAAAAAAAGTATTGGTAATTTGTATTGGTGAGTACTTGAAAAATATTATATATGTGTGTATATATATATATATATATATATATATATATATTTGTGTATATATATACACACAGACACACACACACACACCACCTCTTGACTCTTGATTCTCACCTTTTGACTCTTTCTCCCCCTCTTGATTCCCACCTTTTGCTTCATTCTACCCCTCTTGAGCCCCCTTCTTTTGGCTTTTGATCCCACTTTCTCCCACTCCTCCTTGACTCACCCTTTTGCCTCTCTCTCCCTCCTGATCACCCCTCCTTTTGCCTCTTCTTGGCCCCCCTCCTTTGGTCTCCTGATCCTTCCTCCTTTTGACTTTTTCTCCCTCTTGACCCCACTGTCTGCCTCTTTCACCATCTCCTGCCCCATCCTGCCTCCTTTACTCTTCTCTGCCAGGTGCTCGCGAGCCCCAGCAGAGGTCAGCGTCGGAACGTTGCCATGGTAACCCGCGGCAATGCTCCGACGCTGCAGGAGTGAGAGAGGTGACCGGGGAGCATTGTGAGCAGCTCCCCGGGCTCCCTCTCTGCAGCACCGACCCTGACACAGGGTATCGGTGCTGGCATCGGCCGCATTTGCGCGAAAATGCTGGTATCGGCACCGATACCGATACCAGTATCGGTATCGGTGCAACCCTAGTTTTCAATTTCAGGCCTGAATTCCATTGCTGCTGATGACTTTGTCTCGGGTTTAATATAAACATTTTTGTATTGGCTTCAGTGAGAACCTGTTAGACACAGTTATCAACTGCAATGTAATCTAGACCTCAGGTGGAGGAAGACAAAAGAACATACATTTTTCCCCAGACTGACATAATTCTGATTTATGGAGATTATTCTTCTGTAACACATTTTAAAGACTGAAGGGATTTGGGTTCAGAGGATACAAATTTGACAATGTTAAAACATGGGTAAGGTGTCTACCAGACAGATGGTGCCTTGCTCACAGTACCTAGAGAGACAAGGTACATCTCACTGACCAGACACAAGAAAACAAAATGTACATCTGGATTTTGCTGGTATTCCCATGCAGAGGCAAATTATCCTGCATTTACGGGCTGGACTGCCCTTATGAGTAGAGTCAGATCAACGTGCATAGGGTTACTTCTCCTTTGTAATGGTCCTAGAGAGATAAATAATGATATTACTGAGTTTTGACTAAATGAAGAACATCCTTATGGTGTGCTTTTGTTCATGTCATAGGGAGAGGGTATGGTCCATAAATAAGTACAGACACATCTAATTTGGGGTTAACAGACCACTGCTTTATTTAACTATTTCACCCACATTATTATTATTGTTCTAATTCAAACACAACAATAATTAACATTAACCAATAATCAGTCATTAACTGACAGTCCTTGTCAGTCTGCTTTCCTTGAAACCAAGCATGGCCAAATTGTACGGGCTAATGCCAAAATTCCCCATTCTTCAGCACTACAGCTGATCCCAATGTTCATCATCACTCCCAGCTGACTCCACCATTCATCAGCACTTACCGCTGACTCCACCATTTTCAGCACTTACAGCTGACTCCACCATTTTCAGCACTTACAGCTGATTCCCAGTGAATTACCCCATTGGCCACCACTTTAGCTTCAATGGGTAACGTTACCTCCCGCCACCTAAGTCCAGGGCAAACTCCCAAAGGGCTTCAGCCCGAGGATAAAATCCCCTAACTTTACCACATCAGTTATCGATCTCTGAAAACCATGCAAGTACTATCCGCCCATCCAGACACACAACCACACCATAAAGGGAGGGAGGGAGGGATGCTTCCTCTGTCCCCACTTCCTCCAGACAACAGCCTATATCCTGTCCCCAACCCTTTAAGTCCTTTTTCCTTTACTCCTCCCATCGCACACACTTCCTTTATGACACAACCCTCCCCATGAAATGCTTCCCCTCCTGTACCCTACGGTCCCTTCCAGGGAATCTTTCTTAGTGAATATTCACATCTATGCTTTTCTAGTCTTGAGACATTTCATAGAAGTATGTTTCAAAGAGAACTATGCTCTTCAAGGAGAATTATGCCCTTCAGATAAGTGGCCCTTACTCTGTTTTTCCTGTCTGTGTATGCATCCATCACACAGGGATCAGGTATACCTATTCATTGTTTTTTTACATTTGTACTGGACTGTAGAACATAGCTAGTTTTGAATAAATATGGATCATCAAATACAGGGAGCTGACAATATTTTCACAAATACATGTTTGCTAAATGAAGAAAGTAAGCTCTTTTGTTAAACAAATTAAATGGCATATTCTTTTGGTCTAGATCCCATCTAAATATGTGTAATTTGATATAATATAATATTCCTCCTCTGCTGCTGTAACATTTTAAAATATATTTTTGCAATATATAATTTGAACTAGTCATATTTTCCAGTTTTAGTTACTTCTAATACAAATGCCATATATAAACTGTTGCAGTTTAAAGGGATAGTAATGTCAGAAAAAAAGTATTAACTATATGGCAGATACAATTAAAAGAGCGTACTTGCACTTATTTGTATATCTCAAACCATTATGGTTTGAGAGATATAGGAAAATAAAGTTCTCTGCTCCCTCCCCGTTCTGCTTGACGAGCTGTAAAGCTGTCAGAAGCAGATTCTGGTTCTTGGATCAGACGGCGGCTCTTCAGCAGTGCCGACATAGCGATACCTAAAAATAAGTACTTCACTGGAATGGTCTACAATATGTGCCTGGTTAGCAAGTATTTGGCAAGGGCCACATTCAGCAAAATAGAGATGATCAAACCTGGAACTGTCTATCTGTATCATAGAGGACAAATGAAAATTTACACTGATTTCAGCTGGGCCCTTTAACCCTCTGAATGCTAGAGGTATCTCCAACATATTACGAAGCAATGAGTTGGAAACCTTTCTAGCATTCAGGGGTTAAACGCCCCAGTTCAACCCATGGGGATATGTGGGATTTCCATTTGTCCCCCTGTAACGCAGTACTCCCCATAATTGCATCTTTACAGCCCTTATAAATTATTAACCCTGTAATGACCAGAGGGTTGCACAGCACATTGCTTTTCAATGTGATGCACACCCCTTATCCATAGAGGGGTTAAAATATAGAACAAAGATGTAGCACAAAGATATATATGCTGTTTTACTATAATAATATATGTTATTCTCCAGTTTTATGCCTGCAGTTCTACATAACTACCATTGTACTCTGATTAATAATTAAATCCCCCCAAAGCAATTTACAGCTCTTTCTTTCTGGTATGTTTTACTGTAATTTAAAATGCATTTACTGATACAAAGCAATGCCTTTTTAGCTACTTTATATATTAATATAGCCACTAATAATGCATGACTGTGAACCTCCATGATTTTTTTAGATTACAGGGGGCCACATTTTATGTTCATTTAATGAGCCTTAACTGCAATTGATAATATTACCGTGTAGTTATCAGGTAAAACAATGAAAAAAAAACACTAGAAAAGTCAGACCTTAACTACAGAAGTGTAATGTTCAAACAGATATTAAAACCCAGCTGTGCGTCATTTCACTGCTTCCATGCTGTGACCACTTAGTCTGTAGAGATACCTGTTACAAAGGGAAGTTTGTGGGCGTGGGCATACTATAGGCCTTTACTGGAATCTTTACTGGAATCCTGATAACAGATACCATGTGCGCCGTAGAAATACAGGAGGCAAATATAGTTGTTGATACCTTTATTGGCTAACTCTGCTTAGTTAAATAATAAAGGTATCAAAAACTATATGTAATCCTGAGGCATTGATTCTCAGCTCCAGGGGGAGACACACTAAAGTGTTAGATAGAGGTGATAAAGTGGAGATGATTTCTCCAGTGATATCACTTCTTCAATTCCCTTATGTTATTTAGGGTTGCCACCTTTTCTTCAAAAAAATACCGGCCATGGCATTCCCTCCATAGACTTAACATTGGACAGAAGCCAATTTTTTACCGGCCTGATGGTAAAATACCGGCTGGGTGGCAACCCTAATGTTATTCTGTGGAGCAAATGGACTCTCCATCATGAGAGATCTCAGCGAATAGGCTCCATAAAATAACATAAGAACTGGAGAAGTAATGTCAAAGGAAAACTCATCTCCACTTTATCACCGCTTTATAACACCATAGTGCATAACCCTCCTTGTCTCCACACCAATACTATAGGTTTTAAGGCTATCCCTAACTAAGCACAAAATGACAGAGTGACTGATTACCCTGGAATATATTGATAATGTGGACTGATTGTATATCCAGAAGACTTTAAGCTTCCTGTTTTATAGGTACTGATGGCTTTAAGAAAGCTGGAGGCTACTGTACTAGTAAGATCTGGAATGACTCTGGGACAAACATGTACATCGGGGGAGAGGGGTTAAGGGGAGCACTTGCCCAACCCCCTACACTTGCCACCTCCATATAAACAATGGGGAATTGGTGGGATGGCCTGGGCTCATATTATCATACCTGGGAAGTCTTCGGATTTGCCCTGGAGGCTCCGGTTTTGACAGAGCTTTACCGGGTCTCAGGGGCAGAAGCTGATTCCTCCGGATATGGGGAGTTTCTATTGAAACTCTGCCCACATATGCAGTTTCTCCTGGTGTTCCTCCTTCCCCAGCCTTCTGTGTGACACCTTTAAGCCTTGCCCCCTCAATTCATGTCAAGCCCCACCCTTTTTTGTAGCATTTCAAGTCAGTATTTTCACCCCCTGCTGCACCAGAGGACTCACCTCCAGCTACACCTCAATTGGAAGTTCCCAGGTATGCATATTATGGTTATGGTTAAGTTAGGCGGGTCACTAGACACCAAAGTAAAAGTCAGCTTAACAAAGAGGTACCAATGCCCATATATACAAGTGATGTTGGGGAAAGAAGAATAAGACATAAGAACTGCTTACTTTAGATACAGAAATACGGGAATAGTAATTACATGCCAAAAGGTGCAGCACAAAGAAAATGAATGGAACAGAGCATAGAGACACAATGGAGGGTTACCTCAACAGAGAGAGACCATGCCAAATGGGCCCCAATAAAGATACCATGTCTGTTAAAGGGTCCCTGTGTTCAGCTGCCAGGAGGCCACATAGAAGTAGCAGAGACTGTTCAGTTTTTACTGCAGTCAGATGTTCAGCCTGTGGTCAGTCCCTTTAATTCACACATGGAAAAAAAATTAGATTCTTGGATAATTACTATGCATTCTAGACTATTGTGCACTGAAAAAGTTGGCTTCTTCTATAACCACAGCTGTTCCAGACATTTGTTTTGGAATAGCTACAGATCAAAGACATCATGATGACTGGAGCTGCAGACTTAGTGACTATTGAATTAAAAACACTGATAGAGCATTTAAAGCACAGAGAATGGACTATACATATCCAGAAGATGCAGGAGCCTGGGACAGAGGTGCAGGTTTTGGGTATGATATGGTCCAGGCCCCAAAGGAATATTCCAGCTAAAGTAATAGAGACAATAATAGCATCAGCGACACCAACCACTGTGAAGGAAGCGCAGTATTTTGTGGGGGCAGTGGCACTTTAGAGATAATTAATTTCATATTTAGGACTGATTTTAAGACCAATTTATAATGTGACCAGGAAAAAGAGTAAATTTCACTGGGGACTAGAGCGACAATGTGCATTTGAAGCAGCTAAAGAAGTTTTTCTACAGCATTAAAGACCTGGATGTCCAGGTCACTTTTACAATTTGGTTTTCAAAGTGGCTGGTGATGTCATGGGGATGGTACCAACCTATTCCCTATGGAAAGAAGATCCAAAGTATTCCAGTTGGATTCTGGTCAAAGCCACTGACAGGAGCTTAAAGGTTTAGTACTGTTTCACAAAAACAGCAGCCTCAGTTAATCTACATAGACCATGGAGAGTGTTGTTTCAGTACTGTCAGAGTTGTAGTTCAAGAATAATTGAATGATAAAATATCTCCCTCCTGCCCTTTCTCCCTAGAGTAAGCCACCTCCTCTCAGATGTGGAATCTGGTCCCTGGACCAGACAGATCACAGCAAGGGACAATCTTTTCACTGCAAGCATAAGGGAAAACCCAGGTTTTTCAGGTTTTTCCTTTTACTCACTGAAGATTGTCTCTCTCTGCGATGCATCCGGACAGTCTTTTGCTCTTTGGTGAGTAGCACTGTTACATCAGTAAAAGGAGCGGGAGGGGGATACTTTATTATTCAAAAAAAGCAACCAGAAGGGGTGCAATCCACTAGTAATTTGAGTGCAATAATACACAATAAAGTGAAAATTAATACTCACAAAATGAAGATCACCGGCTAATCCAACTGAGCCGGTGATAATAGCACGCAGGGTATAACTATCTGTCCTGCTCAGAGTTTCACCTCCCGCAGAAAAAGTCCACTCGTCCAGATAATACAAAATTTATTCTTTATAATATAATAATATAATAATCTTGGAATGTATTAAAATCAATTACAAACAAAATGAAATTAAAATTAAAATACCAGAAACGTTCAATGCGTTTCAAGGCTACAGCTTGTTTGTAATTGATTTTAATACATTCCAAGATTATTATATTATTATATTATAAAGAATACATTTTGTATTATCTGGACGAGTGGACTTTTTCTGCGGGAGGTGAAACTCTGAGCAGGACAGATAGTTATACCCTGTGTGCTATTATCACCGGCTCAGTTGGATTAGCAGGTGATCTTCATTTTGTGAGTATTATTTTTCACTTTATTGTGTATTATTGCACTCAAAGTACTAGTGGATTGCGCCCCTTCTGGTTGCTTTTTTTGTTTCTTAAGGATCTCGACAGAGGTGCCTTGGTATTGTTGGTGAGCTGCGATCCATTTCCCCTGTGGACTGACTGAGTGAGGGCAGTCTGAGACCCTCATCTGTCCTGCTGGCCATTTTTAGTGGCCTGATTTATTGTAAGTACGGTGGTGTATTGGTGAAGGTCACCGTATTTTTTGGATATATCACACTAGGAGCGCCCCTTTTTTCTTCATTTGTACTTTATTATTCAATTACTCTTGAACTACAACTCTGACAGCACTGAAATAACACTCTCCATGGCACAAATACTATGAACATTAAGTGGAGCTGCTTTTATTGTGAAACATTAGTGTCTCTTTAACAGCAGTATGCACTCTTGTAAAAGCCTTTGGTAGCCTAATACACTGCCTTGCAGCATGTGGAGAGGATTCCAATGACTGATCTAGTAACTGGGAAAACAGACTTGGCTGGTAATGGCTGGATTAGGGGTGAAGGTTTAGCCACACACACTCAACTGGCCTGACAACAGACATTGATGAACTGAAGTGCTTCCTGCTGGAACATGAAGGAGTAGCTGCAGGGAAACTATCCCAAGAGATGATAGGCCTAGTGATACCTGAGGCCCTCATTGGTGTAAAGCCAAAGGATATACTAATCCTGCGTCCCTCACCTGTGGAGGTGGCACCAACTCCAGAATATATGAATGAGGATGAACAAGAATATACATGGTACACTAATGGTTCTCCTGTTTTGAGCCATGATGAACGAACATGGATTGCAGTTGCCTATAACTCAAAGTTTCAAGAAGAGGGGACAGGTGGTTCCATTCAGTATGTTGAACCTAAATATATAATAATATTATTGCGCCCTAACAATTCAATCAATAGAAACAGAGAAAGAAGGGAGAATATAATATAAAGTATGTGTCTTAATGACACTTTATATATTAAAGAAAGCTATCGATCTAGACACCCATCAAATATATATCCCAAATTTCAATGTATCAATGCTGCAGCCGAATATATATATATATATATATATATATATATATATATATATATTTTTTACGCAGCTTTCAACTTTGGATAGACCGTAGAGTTAAGACTTTGGGTTGGATTTACATGTATATTGGGGTGTAGCGATTTGTCTGGTGAGATATTTTGTGTGAGTGTTGATACGCTGAAATGTGGGATATATATTTGATGGGTGTCTACATACTTTATATTATATTCTCCCTTTTTTTCTCTGTTTCTATTGATTGAATTGTTAGATAAATTTTTAGGGCGCAAGAATATTATTGTATATTTTGTTTTTTTCACATAACACATAGAGTGGTGGTGTTAGTATTTATTCTTTTGCTGCCTTTTTAATGTTATTTTATATTGGGTGGTGTTATCTTTTTACTTCAGTGTAGCACATTTAGATACTATTTGTATACTAGTATGTTGAACCTAAATCTATTGTGAGGGTGACACCAGATAATTTGTACTGACAGTTGGGCATGGTTCCAAGGCCTAACCACCTGGGTGCCAACTTGGAAACAATCAGACTGTAGAGCAGGGCTCAGTTATAGGAAGAAATCTTGAATCAAACACAGCAGAGGAAGATCAGAGTGGGTCATGTGGATGCCCGCGGACATATGGAAGAGAAGATAGCCAAAACCAACCCATGATGTACCCCAGCGAAGGCTGGGCATGGAAGAGTATTGGCCTCTTCTGAATGGGCCCAGACCCAGGAATTACTACAAAAAGAACTATGCAAACTGACAAAAAAAGATATACAATCTGATCAAGACACTTTGGTGCAATCATTGGCAAGAGAAGCAGGAGTATTGTTGACTTTGCACATTCCCTGCCACCCACAATCAAATGGTTTGGTTTAGTATAATAGTGGGATTTTGAGGGAACAGATGAAGAGGGTCAGACTAATTTACGCTTTAATGGGGTGGGGCAGGGTATTGCCTCAGGCATTCTTGCTGTTAAATACTAAGACTAATAGGGAAATATTGCACCCCTTTTACCAGACTGATAGGTAAAGATAACACTCCCTTTGACAGAATGAAAGGACAGGATAAAGTTTTTGGTGAGGTAGGAATCACTTTTCATTTGGGAATACCAGGGAAGTTCCCCACAGGCAGTCTGGTCAGGAAGTCATGGAAGAGAAATCATAGCAGGTCAGTGTAGTATTAGATATGTGTGGGTTCAAGGAGAACATAAACCTAAATAAAAATCTACCTACCGCCAAGTGTCATAAGCTTAAAAAATGTTTGTTTTATTTATAGAGCAGAGACTGCTGGACCTTTGAAGCTGAGCATTGCATGAACATGTTTATTTACTTTCTGCCTCAATACTCAAATATGACTAATCAATCAAATTGTTGGGCCTGTGGACAATAACTGTCAATGAGAGAGATGGATATCCCTACTTTGAAATCCCTTGGACTGCACTTGCATTGTGTGTGATGGCTAATGACTCTATTGATCTGGACTGGGACACTGGAAAGCATGATGATAAAAGGACAGATCATCCATATATTAATAATTGCAGTTTGGATATATGTGCTAATTATGCTGGGAATAGCAGTTTGTAAGGGGCTTTTTATGTACCCAGCAACTAAGGCTTTACCCATGAGGGCTGTGATTGATGATTCTAATCCCCATGTACATTTGGAATGTATGACTATGCCTATGGCCATAACAGGGCTATATGTGAGCTTATGTACATGTTTCTCACCAACTGCCAGAAAAGGGGGAACTTCCTCCCCCCTCAGCCTTTGCAGACATTCTTGTGTTTGGTGTCTAAATGACAGGTGAAGGCACAGAGTTAAGATCATGGGGGCATCCACCTACAAGTTACTTGTAATAATGAAACCCTATAAGATGCTAGTGAATTAGGCCTCTCCTGTTTCTAGAAGTTTCTTTGGGGGATGTACCTATGCTAAATCTTATAACTATAGGAAGTGTTTATGCTAAATAATTATAGCTAACCATAGAGGTTAATGTTATTGGAGATCCTGCCCATTCTATATAAATACCACTGGCACTGCGCCCAAACTTCAGATATTCTATGACTTGTAAAATGATTAATCATCAGTGTAATTGCCAAGTAGCATTTGATGGATGGACAGGGCTAAAGGGATCTCCTCAGTGTGGTTATTCAATCATCAGGGTGATTACTGAGTAGTGTTTGATGGATGGACAGGGCTAAAGGGATCCCCTCAGTGTGGTTTATCCTTTGTGGTTTATCCACTCCATTGACTGTAAGTAGAACTAATAATGAAGTCAAGTAAACATTTCTAATTTTATCATCTGCTTCTTTTAGGTCCTGGTATTTGTTCAGCACCATCCTTGGCCACCCAAACACTTTGTAAAATGGGGTCCACTTTGCAGTCCATTACTGGATATGTATTCCTTTTGGTGGATCTGGAGCATCTACAGGCTTAGATTTCAGGTCAAATTGGGCTGCTTATGGCATTACCATTTTGGGCAACTAACAATAACATATTCAAACTGTTTGAACAATTACATAAGGAATATAAAATCCCAATTAAAATATTCTTTCTCACTCTTCCAACATCTGCTTCAAGCATTATAGGGGGCTACCAACCTTCCACATCTCTGTACTCTAGTTAATCTCCTTAGTACCTAAGAAACATTCTTTGAAACAGATGTAATTTTGTTGGTTGGGGAAGGGAAGACACTATGCCACTGAATAGGTAGGAGAATGATTTGGGCATTCTGGAGGACTGGGAATGGGAAATGGCTAAGGTGGGTCCTAGAGAAGTCTCGGCAATAGCTCGCTTTCAGTTATTTCACCTAATAATTTTGCACAGGACCTATTATACACTGGTGAGACTACATAAAATGGGCAAACCCTATAGTACAAAAATTGGGTCAATCTTGTCAGTTAAAATATTCTCCATTATAAACTAACTTATATGATATGCGATCTCCCAGGAACATCCACAAGATTTGAAGATCATGTCTCTGTACTCTTGCTGTCCGACCTTAATTGCAGGATCAACATGTAAACATATTTGACATGCTGAATTGCAGGATCAACATATAAACGTATTTGACATGCTGAAGATCACAAGACCACGGGTTTATACTTTTATATTTTATTGTGAATAACACCTTATCATTTTTCTGGATCTGCTTTCGAGGGTATAGGATAGAGGTGCTCAGCTTACTGGGACTGGAAGAGGGTATTTTAGGGGAGAGGGACAGAGTTTGGTGGAGTGTTCTTGTTTTAGTTGGCTTTAGAGATTTTGTTACAAAAGAAAGATAACTACTGGACTGCTCAATCATGTACACGTGCATAACTTATTGTAATCTAATTTATCAAATGTTACTGCACTTGCTTATTGTATTGACCATGTACCAGTTTCAAAAATATTTCTCACTTTATTTTATCAAAGCTGAGTTTCTTGTTTTGAAAGTATGTCTGTGTGTGTGTGAATTTGAATCTTAAAGGGTACTTGATGTGAACAACCAAACAATGAGTCCTTCAAATCAACACAACCCATTTACTTTCTTACCAAATTTTCTGTTTTTGTGAATACCTCTTTCAAAGCTCAGTCATATACTGTACTTCCTACTCTTTTAATGCCTTGAATGGTTGAAGGTCTGCAGTGCAATCCTTCCCAATGAGTTGAAGACTTCGCTTTCATTAAATCGAAATAAGTCCAGTTTAGGGACACTTTATTAGTTTATAAGGCTTTTCTTTCTTACCATTTCTAGTGATATTAACCCCATACTGCTTGCCTTGGTACTATTTCATGCTTAAGTGCTCTTGGTGTGCTTCATTATGGGAAGTACCACCCTGCATTACTTATTCTGAGATGATCTTAATGCCCATGTGCCTTACTGATGATAAGAACTATTACATGTATTAAGAATCACGCCCTACTACTGTGTTGGGTGCTTATCATTAGTGCAATCTATGTGATTTCCCTATTGGACTGAAGTGATGTATGAGTATCCCATATGTGGTACGGTAGTTATGTCCTTCTGGTGCCTTAGTAGCAATCATATCCTCACCATGAGATCTCAAGGAAGTTTATATTGCTTACTGTTATTGTGTGTTTGTCTCACAACCCTTTGTTTGCCTATTATTTATTATAGTACCCATGACCCAGTGGAAATATCTGGGGTAGTTGGATGACCTTATTGGGTCACCCCTTGGAGATCACTTTATATCCCATGGGGTCACCCATCACTCTTACTTTTCTGTATCCAAATGGCCTCGTTAAAGCCAGGTGGGACCTGAGATTATATAGCCAATACCCTGCATGTTGAAAACCGCGTATAATCTCAGACAGTTATATTGTTTGTTGCAGTTTTTCTATTATATTTATGCATGTTATGTTTTGAACCGCTTTTCCTACAAACTACCGACCGACAATAGGGTGGGTGGCCCTCCTCACTTCCTCCCCAACTTGCTTATAGATGTCCCCCTCTTTACCTTCTTGTCCCCCTCTCCCTGACTTACCCTCCTATTTTCTGTTTTACTGACTCTATACAAAACACTCATACCCTTTACTTAGGGACCCAACAGCTACTCTCCTCTTACAGCCCCGTCCAATACAACTTTGTCTTCATTGGTACATACGTCCCTCCCAATGTTGGCATTTATCTCTTCCCCCAGGCCCATTTGGCAACTCTATGGCCTTTGCCATTCTGGTGGTGCATCCGCCTCCAGTATGTATTCAGGGTTTAATCTCTCTATTGCTTCTCTTACTTTATATCTTGTCTTGCTTTACTAACCTTCTATTCTTTGTTCTTTCCCCTTCCTTTTTTCCCTTCTCCTACCACCGCTTTATACTTTGTGTGCCTCCTTCCTTTCTCCCTCCCAACCCTTATTCCCTGGATGGATTGTGCTGGGCGGTCTCGCCCGTCATGGGTCCCATAGGTCTGGTGTGGACTATTCCCTAAGCTCCCATAAGCAGTCCCTAATATCATACTCATTATGTAGCACCGACAGCTAAAAAGCCTCTCCTTCAATGTTCGGGGCCTCAATAGCCCTAAAAAAAGGTCCATGACACTCAGAGAGGCATCACAATTGGAGGCTGATGTCCTTTGCATACAAGAGACACATTTCCTCGCCAATCGGCCACCGACACTCACTAACTCCCGCTACCCACTGGGTTGGTATGCATCTGCTGGGAAATGCAAGCGAGGTGTTGCGATACTCTTTAAGCACAACATCCCTTGGGTCTTGTAGGGTGAATTAGCGGACCCAGAGAGCCAGTATCTTTTTCTTAGAGGCTCATTGTTTGGTACCAAATTTACGCTTGCTTGTATATACACTCCCGATGTTAGGGTACCTCGTTTCATCTCCAGAATCTTTAAACTTCTTGATTCCTTTAAGACTGACTTTTTGATTTTGGCAGGAGACTTCAATGTGGCTCCTGATCCTAACATGGACACTTCCTCAGGGAAGTCTCCTTATTCATTTGGGACTTTGCGTACGCTCTACACTAAATTGTCTGACTTCCACCTGTGTGATGCTTGGCTCAACCTCACTCAACGGGACTATATTTATTTATCTGCTGTCCAAGCAATGTATTCACGCATAGACTACCTATTGGTAGATCAGTTTCAGCTGCACAATGTCTCTCAGACCGATATAGGCCAGATTTCCTTCTCTGATCATGCACCCATCTTTATTACACTCTCTTTCCCTTGCATCACTCAGGGTAAACCCTCGTGGAGACTGAATAACACTCTCTTGGCTGATGATGAAATCGTAGCCAGGCTGGAGTCTTTGATCACTAAATATTTTAGTACTAATTATACCGCTGATGTTTCAACCTCATTGGTCTGGGAGGCACATAAATGCATTCTATGCGGCTTGTTAATTAAACTCGCTTCCCTGAAAAAGAAACGGTGCATGCATCGTGTGAACTCACTAATCCATCTGATACGGGAAAAAAAAGCCATGCATAAAGCTTCTCTGTCACCAGCAATTCTGCACAAACTTACTGAGGTGAGGTCTTCATTATCACTTTTATTGTGCAGCAGGAGTCATAAATCTTATCAATGGATTTGGTTTCAGAGATACCTCAAGGGTGACAAGTGTCGCAAGCACCTTGCCTCTAGTCAAGGTTCGACAATGTAATAATTATATCCATAAAGTACGCCATTCCAATGGGAAAATTTGCCATACCTTTCCTCATACGGTGGATGCATTTCTGAAATTTTATCAAGAGTTGTATAATATACCCACCACGGAGAGCTCTCCATCTCTGGAAGCTAGAGATGAGGCCATACGGAGTTTCCTTATGAGATCTGAGCTCTGCCCTATAGCGGAGGAAGTGCAGATTGTTTTGGATGCTCCGTTCACCCAAAGGGAATTTTCCATCGCTCTAAAATCCATCCCAGGGGGAGGAGCCATGGCCCTGACAGCTTACTACAGTATATTATAGGAAATTCTCCCACCTCCTTCTTCCATACCTGACTTATACCTGCAATCAGATCGTGTCTGGATGCCAGTTCCCCAAACAATCTTCGGAGGCCAATATAACTGGCCCATATAACTGGTCTATTAAAACCTGACAAAGACCCCCTGGCATGCGGTAGCTATCGCCCTACATCTTTATTGAATTCTGATGTAAAATTATTTGCGAAAGTTCTTGCCAATAGACTCAAACCCCTACTCGCCTCTATTCTTCACCCAGACCAATGTGGTTTTATACGAGGCAGGGAAACCAGAGAAAATGTAGCCAAGGTTATCTCTTTGATGCATTGGGCACATAAGAAGAAAACCCCTACCGTCCTCCTATCCCTTGATGCAGAAAAGGCATTTGATAGGATTAACTGGCAATACCTTTTTTCGGTTCTACGCTATCTGGGCTTGGGCCCTAAATTTCGATGCTCTATAATGAATCTCTATTCAACTCTCTCTGCTCATATCAAATTAAATGGGTCACTGTCAGATGCTTTCACAATAGGGAATGGTACGAGACAGGGATGCCCCCTTTTGCCCATAGTGTTTGTATTAGCTATGGAACCCCTATTGCAGACCATCAGATTATCAGACTCCATCAGGGGTCTTCCCCCGGGATCTTTGAATGCACCCCAGCCTAAACTAGCTTGTTTTGCCGACAACCTACTTCTTTTACTCACATCTCCCATGACCTCCCTGCCCCCTCTTGTGACTACACTAGAACTTTTTAGCGACCTATCTTTCTTTAAAGTCAATATGTTTAAATCGATGGCTATGAGATTGCATATGAGCCGTATGCTCTCAGCCTCACTTCGTGCTAAATCCCATTTGCTTTAGAAACCCAGAGCATTTGATATCTAGGTGTTCCTTTAACCCCTTCTATCATGCAACTAGTTAGAGCCAATTTGCTATCTCTCCTAACTTCTCTCCAGAGTTGTTGCGCTGGTCAAACTTGTTGGTCTCTTGGATGGGCCGCATCAATTTGGTAAAAATGATTTGTCTACCAAAAATGTTGTATATATTTAATTCTCTCCCAATCCGAATCCCATCTATCTATATACATAAATTACAGAGACTTCTGATGTCCTTTATATGGAAATTTAGGAAACCGCGTCTGCCCTTGAGAATTCTACGCTCTGGTTCCAAGGGGGGTGGCTGGGAGTGCCCGATCTCTTCTTATACTATAAGGCTACTACCCTGGCAAGACTCACAGATTTAACGAGAATCCCTGCTAGAGAATGGGTTTCACTAATCTCATTATATGTTCCAGGTGTTGATCTTACACACTTCTGCTGGTCTGATCCAGACTCCTTTCCTACACCGTTCCTATCACACACGATAATGGGTCACTTGCTAACTTCTTGGCGCTCCATAAATGCTTCAATGTCTCTTCTTCCCTACCCTTCACCTGGCATGCCTTTACTTGGTAACCCTGCCTTTCCGCCTGGACTTTTGGGAGGTTCTTTTGGAATGGAATTCCTTACACTTAGGCACACTAAATGACTTAATCTCCAACTCTCGCCCTCTCTCCTTTGCAGAATTGGTTAAGGAGAGGGGGGTCCCGGCCTCACACTTCTGGCAATACTTCCAGCTACATCATTTCATCACGGCCTTGTTGCCCCGTATGTCTCCTGCCCCCTCCACTTCCACTTCTACTTCCTCTCCCACTGCTTTTGAGGCACAACTCCGGAATCCATTGATTCTTTGCAGATCCTTCACTCCTCTTCCCCCATTGAATGACCTCGCCACCAAAGGGAATGGGAGGAAGATTTGCATCTGTCTCTCAGTCCTGCCCAATGGCGTGGGATATGGGAATTGCTACTAAAATGCTCTCTGGATACTCCCAGGAGAGAATGCATCTACAAGTTATACACGAGGTGGTACCGTTAACCTCAAATGTTAGCAAAGTTTTACCCAGGCTTCTCCACTTCCTGCTGCTGGAAGTGCGGGTAGGGAGTGGGCTCACTCATTCACATATTCTGGGACTGTCCCAAGCTATCCACCTTTGGAATGCCATCATGAGGATGATGCGGACCATCCTGGAATTGCCCCTTTATTTTTCACCTTCCCTACTCCTTTTCGGGTATCCTTTACCTTCCGGTTTGCAGTCCTCATCCCATATCAAATTGTAGTTCTATCATCTTGCCAATGCAGCTAAATGCCTCATACCAACTCATTGGAAATCTGCGGATCCACCTTCAGTGACTGAGTGGCGACTGTGTGTAGATCATACTTTTGATATGCATGTTCTATGGCAAACATCTATGGGTAGAGGGATGCTCCTCCTGAGTAGACTAATTGGATCTCATATAAATCCTTGATTAAGTGAGCTTATGGTTTGGGCTTAAGCCACATACCTCGGACCTGGCTTTATGTATGGGTACCTGGGGGGCTGTGCCCACTCAGTGCTAGTCCATGCACCCCTATTAGCCCCCCCAACCCAGACGTTTCTTATTTTCTACTTTATTCCTTCTCTCGCATATACTCCTTACTAACTTAAGCTTTATCCTCATCTTCTCTTACTTGCTCTAATACTCCTTGCATCTTCTTCATACACTCTCATACACTTTCTCTCATCAGCCTCTTTTCTCTTTTACTCATATGTTGACATGTGACATCTACGTACCTTTTGGACACCACACTGAGTTTCTAATACCCTAAGTATGACAGATGAATGGGCTGTATCTCAGCCTATACTTCTACTGCACGTAATTTGCTCACAGACTGTCACGAAGCAGACGTAGCACAGCTCTCAGTTTGGCTACTCAGCCCATTTCTTTGAGTTATCCATGCTTCTCAATATCCCGTATGCTGATTTATCTGTTTTATTCATTGTAATGTAACAAACATCTATTGTGACATTTATTTGTTTTTTTTGTAATACATATTCTTTTTCAATTAAGTTTTCCAAAAAAAAAAGGTCCAATTTAAATCATTGGACATTTCTGGAATTATTTGTCTCCTATGGCACAGTTGATTGCTCTTTTTCAGCATCCCAAATATGGTCCTTTTTCTGCAGATTGAATACATGCAGTAATAGAAATCTAGTAAAATAATTAGTTTTGCAACTGATTAGTTAAAATAATGTAAGACTGGTATTCAAATAATCAGGAAACATGAAATGATTTTTGATTTTTCCATGAGCAGATCAAATCAAAACTGACTTAATCATATTTTGCATTGCTAAATGTTAAAATTTGTAAAGTGTTCTACCTATTTTTCTAACAATCAGAAGCTAAACACACCATATATTAGTCTCTGGCAAAAATAGAATAGAAAATAAATGTAATGAAAATAAACCCAGTGGGCATGTGTGACAACAACAAAAATTTTCCTGACCCAGTTTTTTTTGTTAACCAAGCAGAATAGCATATTCAGCCCCAAGTAAAAGAGAACCTCATGTCTTCCAGCTTTTACAGTAATTGAAACTTATATGGGCATCTCACTATGCACAAAACAATTTAGGCACAATGCTTAATTTGCATGAAAACAGCATTAATATTTAACCAATTTGCAGACATCTCTTTCTAGATTTCTACAGCTTTTTTCTATGCGCAGCTTTGTTTGTTATATTACTATACTATATTAGAGTATAGTCTATTTAACCAGACTGTGGTAAGAATGGATCTTGAGAAGAAGAAAATTTAAGTTGACTTCTGAATCATAATTATGAAGGCATGTAGTTGTTGAAGATAATTAGCTGTTAAAATGAAACACTATTACAAATCATTCCAAATTATGCTGTTAGTATAGCAATGTGCTCCAGGGATTCAAACTGTTTCTCTTTGATTTGACCATTGCTATTTTTCTAATGTTTAATACAGTTTAGGTGGTTGAAGTCAATTTTTTAATGTCTAGAGTTCATTATAGCTACATGTGACCTAGGGGGATTTATCAAAAAGGTTCCAAATGCTAATCATGCATTTATTTCCTGCTTTGTTGTTACACCTATGTGTGAAAACAAATGTTTCCCTTATACAAAATCACAATCCCAGATGTTTAATACACAAATTATGGCTTTTAAGAAGCATAATCTGTCTTTTTGTCTCTCACCTATCGACATTAAAGGGATAGTAATACTTCATTTTAACTTTATTTTATTTTGTAGCCATTAAAAAAACATGAAGAATGATATAAGTCTTATCTCTCAAACCTTTATGGTTTAAGAGATATTCACAAACAAAGTATCCCCCCCCTGTTCAACCACATCAGAAGGGAGGTGCCCAGGTAGACTGCAGAGAGGGACAATCTTCAATTAAGATAATGGAAAAAGCTGAAAAGCTTGTCAAGGGGGGAAGGGCTTTCATTGTTTTCATACAAAGAAAATTGTCCCCTTCTGTTATCTGTACTGTCATACAACCTGATCCACATCTGAGAAGAGATGGCTTACACTAGGAAAAAGGGGCGGGGAGGGGAACTTTGCTTGTGAATATCTCATAAACCATAAAGGTTTGAGAGATAAGACTTATATCGTTCTTCATGTTTTTTTAATGCCTACAAAATAAAATAAAGTTAAAACGAAGTGTTACTATCCCTTTAAGATGTTGGATACTTTCTGGCAAGTGGTTTCCAGTTTATAATTGTTCATTGTGTATGCATGCTTTTTATAAATATGCTAATGAGAAACACAGCTCCATTTGATACCCCCTTGGCTCATGAACATGATTTGCAACATGTTTCATCTGATTTATTTAAAAGCTGTTTTTTTATGTTCAAAGTGCTAAAAAGAAACATCCATCTCTCTCTCACACACACATTTTTGACAGCTGCAGTTCCTTGATTGCATCCGACCCAATGAATTTTTTTTTTTTTTTATTGATCCCTAACATGTTGTCATTTGTCATATGGATAATGGACATTAATATATTTGTAAATCCCACAAACAAAATAACACAAATGGACATATTATTATAACTATGTCCATAAATATACATTCAACCCTTTGAATCCCAGAGGGGTTTGCAACACATTGCGAAGTAATGTATTCTGCACCCATCTAGCATTCAAAAGGTTAGAACTCAGTATTTACTTTTTTAGCAAAGTCTTTTTAAGAAAAAGGACTGAGGAAGCCACCAGAACTAGAGGCAAAATGTATAGGACATTAGCGCTGGTGGCATTTCGGGCACTGAAAGTCTTGTAAATATTACAGTAACAGTCTAGACACTCATTCTAGTGTTTTTGTCATCTTCCTGTATGTGAGTCAGCTTGGATGCTGTCCATTACTAATGTGATTTAGGGGGAGATGATCTGGCTATGGGATTCCAGCCCAGTAGATAATCCAGGGCTCTCTTATAATGAACTCTTGGGTCTGTAGTATGCGCTCTTTCTAAATATTTAAATTTGAGAAGAGAATTATGTGAACTATAATACAAGTGATCAATATCGTTATATAGGACTAATTCTTTTTGTATAATAATTATACTTTGTGAGTGCAGGAGCTTTTACACAATCATGTATTTTAATACAGAAACAGAAATATTTGTTATTAATGACCAGGACAGGTTAAGTTTTAACCTATCACTCATGAATAAGATGGGGTGAGACTCCCTTTAGAGCTGAAGTAAGTCACACCTATGGCCAGCTTATGTAAGAAATTTATTTAGAAAAAGGGACACACTAAAGTGTCATCGCACCCTGATTTAGAATCACTAATCTAGACAATAATGTAGGCATTGAACAAAAAGGAATGGATATATTAAAATAGAAACTAAGGAAGTATATATCTAAAGGGCCAGGACTGTTTCTTTATGAAAAAATAGGACTTTTTCTGCTTAAAGCAAGAGTACTTTGACTGCTGCAAGTTGCTTCATTTAAATGTTATAACTGTTCAGACTTGTTTTCTTGTAAAGGGATATTAATGTTTCAAATAAAAAGCAGCTCCAATTAATCTTCATAGTATTTAGGCCATGGAGAGTGTTATTTCAATACTGTCAGAGTTGTAGTTCAAGAATAATTGAATGATAAAATATCCCCCTTCCACTCCTTTTACCTAGTGTAAACCACCTCCCCTCAGATGTTGAATCTGGTCTCTTGACCGGACTGGTCAGAGCAAGGGACAATCTTCTTACTGTGAGCATAAGGAAAACCCTGCCCCCCTTGACAGGTTTTTCAGGTTTTTCCTCCTGCTCTCTGAAGATTGCCCCTCTCTGCGATCCATCCATCCAGACAGACTTGCTGCTCTGAGATGAGCAGTGTTACATCAGTAAAAGGGGTGGGAGGGGGATACTTTATCATTCAATTACTCTTGAACTACAACTCTGACAGTATTGAAATAAAACTCTCCATGGCCCAAATACTATCAGGATTAATTGGAGCTGCTTTTATTGCGAAACATTACTATCCCTTTAATCTGGTGGTAACAGTGCAAACTGGTGTCCAGAAGGTTGTTTTTGTAATGTACTTTATGGAGGAACTCTCCCTAGTAACTGATAGGAACAGTACAGTCTGATGACCACAATGGAACATTGCAGTTTGAGAGAAAACAGAGATTGAACTGCTGTAATCACATTTGAATTAAACCTTTCCAGCAGAGGGATGTTATTGTTTTATTCACCAAGAACTGGCCTACAGTTTGACTATGTCAAAGATGGAAGTTGCTATATTTCACTTCTCCATACCGTCCCAATTGACCACATTCCTGAACACTTTTCTTTCTCGCTAACACCTAACACCCTCATATTTTACTCTTGGATTATCCCCATCCCAAAGATAACAGACTTCTGTTGGAGTACCACAAGACTGAGGTATGTTTTCTTTGATGTATCCCATCTGTAATAATGTCATTATAAAAAAACACACAAGCTCATATATGTTTCATTTTCAAATTTAGAAAGAGCAGGACAGCAATTTATTTGGTAGCAGTTAAAAACTACAAATGTAGCATAGTTATTGAAGGTACTAAAGTGTACGCAATGCTTTATGGAGTTGAACTTCTCTTGCCTGGAGCATTTTGTATGAGATTCATTATCACATCTCTACTGATGACACAACATTTTTTTTTGACTCTCACCTGTTCTACTCTCTACTTTAAAGGGATAGTAATGTTTCATAATAAAAGCAGCTCTAATTAATCATCATAGTATTTGAACTTTGGAGAGTGTTATTTCATTTCTGTCAGAGTTGTAGTTCAAGAGTAATTCAATGACAAAGTATCCCCCTCCCGCCCCTTTTACTGATGTATCAGCCAGATCAGAAGGGAGGTGCCCAGGTATACTGCAGAGAGGGACAATCTTTTATTAAGATAAGGGAAAAACCTGAAAAACTTGTCAAGGGGGGCAGGGCCTTCATTGTTCTCATAGGAAAAAGATTGTCCCCTGCTGTTATCTGTCTTGTCTATGGACTAGATTCCACATCTGAGAAGAGGTGGCTTACACTAGATAAAAGGGACGGGAGGGGAAACTTTGCTTGTGACTCTCTCTCAAACCTTAAAGGTTTGAGAGATAAGACTTATATTGTTCTTCATGTTTTTTTAATGCCTACAAAATAAAATAAAGATAAAATGACGTATTACTATCCCTTTAATCTTTTAAGTATCAGTGAAGTCGCCAGAACATTGTGCTGCAATGCATTGGATACCATTACCTCTCTGGCACTCATAAGGTTAAAATGCTGTATGCGCCCTATGCAAAAATTTTAAAATAACCAATTCAAGACCTCCACCATTTAATTGGTAAAATAACTCATTTAAATCAATGGGGATTCATACTGGGATCTCTCCCACCCGAATGCACCCTAACATGGCCCAAACTTTATCTCTTTTATTTTCTCATAAACTCAGCTAAACTGATTATACCTCTGCTCTGGTGAGATACAAGACTCCTGACACTGGACATGTGGAAATGAAAACTTTCCATTATAGCCACCATTGAAGAACTACATGCCAAAGGCACAGGAAGGCGGGAGCAATATGAGGAAATGTGGTCACCATGGTTCTCCTGGATTGGTGATGGTTGCTAGTGCCAGGACCCTCCCTTCCCGATCTTTTCTGATGAGAGCCCTCTGGGTATCAATGGGCCTTAACAAGAGGGTGGATAGTTACTGGTCTGCCTCTCAACTCGGGTGGTGGACTCCTGGTGTTGATGGTTCACTTTAGGCCCTCTTTGGGTTCACAGGGCCCCTGCATACGTTTTTGTTACTTATGTACATTATCCGGGGCACAGGGTAACTCGAGGGACCACCCCTCCGCTTAATCTACATTGGCTTCAGGGGCCCCAGGACTCAGGTTTGCATGGTTGTCCTCCCTCCTCCCTTCCCTCCCACGATGGTGCCACAATCACCGTTTCCTGTCCCTTTCTTTTTTTCTTGCACCTATTTTTATCCTTTTGGTTATGTGTATTCTCTAATTCTTCTTTCCTTCCTCATGTGAGTCTCTTTAACTATTGTGGTGGGAGCTTCTCAACTGTACTTTGAGGGGGACTTAAAGTGATGGGCCTTATGGATCTCTAGACCTCTGAATTCCATCTTTACTGTGTATCCCCTTGAGGAAGACCTGCCTATACATTGCTGTATTGCATTTTATGTCTACCATTATCATTTTTCTGTTTATATAATGTAGTTTTTCTTTCAATTCAAATAAAGCTTAATTAAATTAATGGGGATTTGGGAATTTCTAGTCTCCTGTGGTATAGCTGGTTTGCTCCAGAATAGCACCTCTTTCTCTTTCTGCATAAGTCCCTATATGATCTATAGATCCCAGTATATTCCTCAGCCGTCTGCTACTAAACATATGAAAATCAGTGCTGATACTCTTTACTTGAGACTTCTAATGATTTCTCTTTAACAGTGAATTTCAGAGGTGACAGGATGCAGAGCTATTTCAAATTAAATACCTCAGCTTTCTCTCACCTCTCAGATTCACTGTGTAGCGGTAATTACTGGTTCTGCCCTCTTCTATTTTTGCTTACTGTCACACTTACTTATGCAATATGACCTTTAACAGCACAAAATGTGTTTAAAACTTTAATTCACTTGCCTTATCATGTCTTAGTTTGATAATTATATCCCACTCCTAAGATTCTGATTCTAGGGCCATTTATCTCACTCACCAGTATTTCTCTTTCAGGCTCACTATCTTCCTTGTCAAATTCTAAATGTTGGCATTATCCCACGGAGACCTTATGAATGCTATTCTCCAAGAATATAACTGTAATCACTGCTTGTGTTTTGCCCACTGTCTAAAATATTTTTTTCTCTGTACACTTGAGGCACACTGGAAATCTTGCTATATTCTCTCTTTTTTTTTCTTTTAACTTTCCATCACAATGCATCCCTAAAAGCTACAGTTATTTAACCCTTTGAGTGCCAGAGTGGAAAGCAACACATTGCTTTGCAATACGTTGTTTACCACTCTGGCACTCAAAAGGTTAAATGTTTGGCAGAACCATATCCTACTCCCTTGCATCCATCTACCATATCCATCAAAATGGTATCCTCTTTGTAGTTGGTTAAACTTGACCTACTCCTTTAAATTACTCAGTCGTCTCTGGATGGAATCATCTTTGTAACTGGCCCAGTGTTTCGTTTTCCTTTGATTAACCCTTGGAGTGCCAGCGTGTTATCCACACATTGCTCTGCACCTGCAGCCACTGAAAGGGTTTGCAATGCGTTGCATACCCCTCTGGCACTCAAAGAGTTAAGCCACTAAATGTTAGAAAGGTCTTCAGTTTGATGCATTGGATGCCTCTTAACAACCAAGTAGTTAGCAGCGTATCAATATCAAACTTATCATTGTGGTAACAAGTAATGGTAGTATGTAATGGTAACTTCAGACTAAATTAGTAGGCTGAAAATTCAGGTAAATATTACTAACAATTCTACAGAAAAAGCAAAGCCACCATAAGACAAAATGGAAACTACCAGCCTTTAGATGGGGCTTTTAACTGCTCAAATGCATTGTGAAGCAGAGTGGAGTCCTCTCTAGCATTCAGGGGGTGGAAGGCTTAATTTAAATTATATGGAATTTTTAATTTGATACCTTTAGTGCCATTGGTTTGCCTCACAATTGTCCCACCTTTCTTTTGCATACGGCCTGCCATCTTCCACGTCAGCCTTGTTCCATTGTCATTTTTTACATTTGTTCTTTGGATCTCCTTGTACTACTTAAGGGAAAACTAGGATTCCACAAAATATAATTTGAGATTGACTGCTCTGTATTGTAAATTCTAATTAGCAAAGGTGTTTCTAGTAGTTGCTCTTCAAATGTATATACCTGAGCAATATTTTAGCAAGTAATAATTAATAATATTGTCTTACAGTCTAGAAGAAGCAGGAGAACAAGTTAACTCAAGGTATGGTTAGCTCCTAAATTTTAAGAGGAAAAAGCAAGGGTCATTGCCATTAAGATGTGAAAAATTTAGCAGAGGACAACTTTTCTTTCCAGCTCTGTTTGTGCCTAGAGTGGACTCCTGATGATATTGGATGATGTAAAATATGTTGAGATTGACTTCTCTAAAGCAGGCCTGCTTTGAGGGAGCATTAGGGTAGAAGTCATTTTCTGAAGCATGTAAGTTGCCTGGTGTAAATCAGGGGTAGTTTATTGTTGCTTTAGCCGTTGGCTGGTTAAAGGGTTAGTAATGCCCAAAATAAAGTTTATTCTATATGGTAGATTTTACAAAAATAAAGTACCCATAAAGGTTTGAGAGATATCCACTGCTAAAGTTCCCCTTCTCCTGATGTCAGCTGTAAAGCTAACAGAAGGAGATCCATGTCGGTCGACAAGAGGAGGCTCTTCAGCAGAGCCGTAATAGCAATATTTAAAGGGATAGTAATACTTAAAATGTAAAAAAATATATGTTGTAGGGTTTACCCCCCTGAGGAAAACAAGAATACTCCCAATGCTGAAAGGTGTTTCATTCAAAAGGTATTAATTTTCAAAGTTGAATTTTTAGGTGCAATATCACAGTGGCCTGAAATTGTACAGTGGCGCTGTTGCTACACGATCCTATGGACAGCTCTGGTCCCGTGACCATAAATCTCCATAGGATGGTGTAGCAACAGCGCCACTGTACAATTTCAGGCCACTGTGATATTGCACCTAAAAATTTAAACTTTGAAAATTAATAACTTTTGAATGAAACACCTTTCAGCAGAGGGAGTACTCTTGTTTTACTCAGGGGATAAACCTTACAACATATATTTTTTTACATTTTAAGTATTACTATCCCCTTAAAAAGAACTATTTCACTGGAATGGTCTACAAAGTGTGCTTGCAAACCATGCACACTTTGTAGACCCTTCCTATGAAGTAATTCTTTTCCAATACTGCTTTTTCGGCTCATCTGCAGACCTCCGCCTGGTCCCAGGACCGGGATCTCCTGCTGTCAGCAGAGCACTGACGTCAGGAGAAAGGCAGGGAGGTGGGAACTTTAGCGGCAAATATCTCTCAAACCATAAAGGTTTGAGAGATAGTACTTTCTCCAAATAATTTATTTTTGTAAAATCTACCATATAGAATAAACTTTATTTCGTGCATTACTAACCCTTTAAGCTATAAGTCCAAAATTTTACTACCCGTGATCTAGATTATAATGGTACAATTAGGTCTTGCATGTAACGAAAGAAATTTCCAGCCAGAAATCATCCTAATTTAAAATGCCATATACATTTTTATTGCTTTTAAATGGAGCATTAGGAATAATCTCCTTTGGTAACATATATTTTAATTCGATTGTATATTGACAATTCAAGTAATTATATTCCTAGTTCAGATAGTTCATTTTAACCATCCCTTTCTCTGCTTTCAATATCATTTATTTATATTCACATTGTATAGATAGAAAACCATAGAATATGTGAAGCAATTTACTGCACATTGTATTTTCATTGCATTTGTGATCAGTGGTTCCAGTTTTATTGTTATATTTCTGTAAACTGAAAAGCATAATTCGCAAGGCAAATCTAAAAGAAAAACTTAGAATAGAAAAAGGACGGGAGAGAGAGAGAGAAATATAAATCAAACTCTGTAAATGTCATGAATGCTGCACAACAAGCTCTAAACATACCATTTTTGCCCTTGAGCTTGCATAAGTTTTTAAACCATGCACTTTCCATTTTCAATTTATTATGCTTTTGAATCACAATTTATCTATCAGGAGAGTTAGAGGGAGTAATAGGAAACTCAGATTATACTATAAAGAAGTTTAAATTAATGATCGTTGAGTTAGGTGCAGGTTAAGGCATGATCTACTTTTCTCTATACTAGTGTAATTGTTAAATAAGTACATTTACATTTTCAACAAACCATAAAGCTATAGTAGAGTTAAATCAGCATAATCTAAAGACAGTGAGTGTATACATCCTAGGACTACAGCCTTTGAAAGATGGGATTATATTTGGGTTTAGATATTCCACACATATTGGCACATATACTAAGGACTTCATGTTTAAAAGAAGTAATTTGGGGCAAACCAGCTACAGCAGAGTGAAGAAACAGAGAGATAATTAGAGGGTTCTAAGTATGGAATTGCTAGAGTAATAACTTCTAAGTTTCGGTTTACGATAGGGGTCGTATGTTGAAAAGATAAGTGGAGGAGTTCTGGTGCCAACCATTTGCATTATGGGGAGAACTAAGAATCCCTGTTTGGGGATTTTAACCCCTAGAATGCTAGAGAGGTTGCAAACATCCCTTACATTCAAGGGTTGAAAATTCCCATTTAAATCAGTGGAAATTAGTAGTTCTCCCTTATAGTGCAACGGGTTTGCACCAGAACTCCCCTTTTGTTTAGCACATATGGCTCAAAGTATCACATTATCATTTTGAGGGCCAGAGGGTTTTTCAATGTATTGCAAAGTGTTGAACACCTCTCTTGCAACCAAAGGGTTAAAACAGAGTTAGTCAATTACAATTTCAGTGAAATACCTATATCTACAGTAGCAAACCTATTGAGGAGCATCAGGAAGTGCAACTTACTGTGAAGCAAAGCATGAAACAACACACACACACCCTTTTGGTCCTCAAGGAAAGAGCAGCCATTTTGAAGTAGATGATTTGGGGTATGTAGGTTATCCCTCTCCTTTTTGTAGTGAAAGATCACAGGAGTAGGGACTGCAGCAGAGCAGTGAGCAGTTGGGTAAGTATCTTAAAGGGATAGTAATACTTCATTTTAACTTTATTTTATTTTGTAGGCATTAAAAAAACATGAAGAATGATATAAGTCTTATCTCTGAAACCTTTATGGTTTAAGAGATATTCACAAACAAAGTATCCCCCCCCCTGTTCAACCAGATCAGAAGGGAGATGCCCAGGTAGACTGCAGAGAGGGACAATCTTCAATTAAGATAATGGAAAAAGCTGAAAAACTTGTCAAGGGGGGAAGGGCTTTCATTGTTTTCATACAAAGAAAATTGTCCCCTTCTGTTATCTGTACTGTCATACAACCAGATTCACATCTGAGAAGAGATGGCTTACAGTAGGTAAAAGGGGCGGGAGGGGAAACTTTGCTTGTGAATATCTCATAAACCATAAAGGTTTGAGAGGTAAGACTTATGTCATTCTTCATGTTTTTTTAATGCCTACAAAATAAAATAAAGTTAAAACGAAGTATTACTATCCCTTTAAGCATTGCTTTTAAAATGGGAATCTGATAAAGCAATTCTGTATATTTTAAAGTCTCCTTACTAAAAATCACATTCAATATGCTAAAGAAGAATCATTCTGGAGAAAAACAGCTGCACAGTAGGGAACAAATAAAAAAAGTCAATCAATTTAACCCTTTGAGTGCCAGCGGAGTATGCAAAGCATTGCAAAGCTTTAAGTAACTCAAAGGGTTAAGTAAGATTTTTAACCACCTGAATGCTAGGCAGGTCTCTAATGCATTACAATGTATTACATTGATTTTCTCTCTAGACTTCAAGGCATTGAAGGCCACATTTAACCCCTGAGGTCAACAGGGGTATCCTACGGTATCCAAGGGTTAAATCATTAGGATATTTTATTTTCTCCCTACTCTGCAGTTGGTTGAACAAAGCCCTAAATTACAATACTGATACCAAATCATATACATCAGCCGTCATCTATAAAAACTTGGAATATACAGAGGAATTTTTGCTAGAGCTGCAGGATTTTTTCCTCCTCCTCTGTCTCCCTCTCACATTTCTCTGAAGCCTTTTCCCAGCTTCTTAGACCGTGACACTCACTCAGAAGACTTTTCACTACAAGGACGAACAAGTACACACCAAAACGTATCCCAAACTAGAAGTAGAGTAAAACACTTATAAGTTTATTGCCAATCTATGTTTTCATCCTACAAAGACCTTGATTAAGATAAGTACACAGACAAACGTGCTGCAGAGATATTCTGTATTGCATCACATCTCTGATACATTTTCTTGCAGTACTGAAATATCGATTGTCAATAAACATAAGCTTCTTATATTTATTTCCCGTTTTTGCCAGATTTTAATGTTCTCTATACTATATTGTCCTTTGCAGGACAGACCTTGGTTTGAAGTTTATTGGTTAATGTCATTAGGAACTTAAAGGTACAGCATATATCCCAAAATTTAAAATGGCTAAAGAGGGACACTTGTGTTTTAGGTGATGGATCTGGGGGCGTGGCTTGTGAGTGGGGCATTGCTGAGAATTTTTAGTTTACTTTGCAACCTATTGATACCTCTTTTTGTAACTGAATAAAGGATATAGAGCAAGACCAAAATATTTTATTTACACAGATTCATTTGCAAACACATGTACTGAAGATTAACTTAACATTTATGTGAGTTTTATTGCTGTGGAGCAATGTGATACAATTATATACACAACACGCAGTCTGATCTCCTAAAAAGAGGGACACTATGGTAGAAAAGAGGAACTGGGGTATTTGGGTCTCATACAGGGACGGTCCCTCCTATAGAGGGACACGGGTGGTATGGTACAGTACACTAACACCTCCTAAAGTTATGGTTTACCTGCTTGTTGCCATCCAGTTATGCTCAGTCGGTTGACTTTGTAAGCATGTGTAAATGGCATATGCCACTTTTCAGGATCTTGTGATTATTATTATAAATGTTCCCATAGTCACAGAAATGTCAAAACTTATGGTTCTGGGTAGTGATTCTGCAGGATCATCTCTCAGTACCTATTTAAGAGTCTTTCAGCTCAACCTCTTTGCTTAACTGTCAGACCTTGCTGCTAACAACTTGGTTTACACATTTACTGATCTGATTCCTGGTTACTGACTTTGCCTTGTTGTTCTGATTTATGCTTTGTTTATAGACACTGCTCTAACTTGGTATACCTCAATCTTCCAGCCTGTCCCTTACTCTGCTTGATCTTAGCCTGCCCTAACCTTCTGATACCTCTGCTACCTTAATCCATCACTACTATCCATCCTAATCTGGCTCAGGTTAACTGGGATCAGATATTCAGCTAATATTTTTACTTCCAGCCTCCGGCTGCAGCAAGAGTACACTCATGATTGGCTACATTCTCAAGCTATGCTGTCAAGTGAAGCGCTCAAGCCACCTAGTAGTAGAGATCACTTCTGTTCAGTTACTGATCTACCAATGTATCCTGTCCTTTGTATCCAATCACAGCATTGTTTCCATGATACCTAATACTACACAGATATACATATATATTTTGGACACAAAATCCCAATGGTCACTATAAATGTTGCCCTTGCTCCTTGGTTTAAAATGTAACATCTTTAATCAGTCTTGGATGTCATACCCATGAAGGTGGATAAGATTCTTGCTTGCAAGACATCTGTACCTCACATTTCTCTCACTGCACATGATAATTTTCTACTGGCTCATTCATTTGGTCTTCTTCCTTTGATGTTCAAGTGAGCAGAGTTTGAAGTCCAGTATTACATCTAGGAACAGCTATGTCCACCTCTGTGGACATCACATCCAGGAATGAACAAAGTTTTTGTCTCTTGATCAAAGACAAAATAATGTACAGTGTGCTCTAGAACAGACAAGGCACAATATTACACTATTCTGTTTTTAAAGATCTACAGCTGCCTGGTTATTGTACATTATTTTTTATTAGCAAAAACTAAAATAAAATAATAAACTAGAAAATAAAAGCCCTCTCTGGTCTATGTGTTTGTGCTCTGGATGAACAGCTTAATACTACCTCTGTCTAGGTCAAAATTCCAGAAGCAACTATAGCAGGTGTTATCACTCCAAAATAAATTGAAATTTATATTGCAATAACATGCTGTATAGGTTTTGTTTCAAAATACAGTATGAGCATTTTGTGCACCTAAATGGGCATGCAATTACAGAATACAATGAATACCTGATTAAGTGCACAGCATGCAACCTTGTATACATACATTAATATAATTTGTATCTTTGGAGATTCCATACATTATGTGACATGCAGAAATCAGAGAACAGTAAAAATAAGGAACAATAACCTTCAATACATCTGTATATCAGGTTCTGGGAACTCTACTGCAGAAAGCACTCTTCAGTGCTGTGTTGTAGATTAAAGACAAATTTGATTTTCTTGCCCTAGGGTCCTTCAGAGACTCTCAGCCCTTGGACATCTAGCTAAGCCTTTTCTCTCTAGGCTGTCTATGTAAGACTTTCCATTATCAGAGTCCAGTTAAAGGGGAATGCTGCAGGATTGTACACAACTTGAAGCCCAGAGTAGAAAATCTTCGTACAGATTTTGAGACAGTGTCCTACCTAGAAAAATGATGAAGCAGGAGCATCAAGCTACTATGTTCGGTTGAAATTAAATGGGGTTTATATATACAAAGAAAAATACTAAATAACAATTGTATTTGCACTGCATTTCTGATTATGTAAATTAAAGAACTACTATATCTGCCTAGACAACACAAAGAGAATTGGGATGAAAAATTAATGCTTAGGGAGAATAATCTGGGCTGTTAATGCCACATATGGGTGTAGCTGATGCAAAGTGATTGTTGCAAGAAGCAGAGTGCTTGAAGCAAATACACAGAGGGGGAGATTCACTAATCAGTGATAAAGAGGTAATAAAATGGAGATGACTTCTCCAGTTTATCACTTCTCCAGTTCCTATGTTATTTTATAGAGCCTATGTACTACGATCCTCAAAGTTGAAGAAATCTTAGTGCAGAGTCTCCATAAGAATTGGAGAAGTGATAAACTGGAGAAGTCATCTCCATTTCATCCCCAGAGCATCTTTGAGCTCAAAATAACAGACGATTTATGGTCTTGAATTAAAAAAAAATAATTCTGGATTATAGAGAACTAATAACATCTCCCCAATTCTTATTGATGAAATTGGGGCTCTTAAGATATTGAATGTTAAAGAGGTCTCTAAAGCATTGCAGAGCAATGCGCTGAGGACCTCCCTAACATTTAACGGGTTAAAATCAGCTTTTAAAACACAATTCTAATCCAGAGTTCTTAAGTGGCATTACAGCTACTGACCTATCCATTATTTTTACGTAATATGTTTGAAGGGGAACTCTCACCTCTGTTAAAGAATGTATCATCTTAAAGGGATAGTAATACTTCATTTTAACTTTATTTTATTTTGTAGGCATTAAAAAAACATGAAGAATGATATAAGTCTTATCCCTGAAACCTTTATGGTTTAAGAGATATTCACAAACAAAGTATCCCCCCCCTGTTCAACCAGATCAGAAGGGAGATGCCCAGGTAGACTGCAGAGAGGGACAATCTTCAATTAAGATAACGGAAAAAGCTGAAAAACTTGTCAAGGGGGGAAGGGCTTTCATTGTTTTCATACAAAGAAAATTGTCCCCTTCTGTTATCTGTACTGTCATACAACCAGACTCACATCTGAGAAGAGATGGCTTACACTAGGAAAAAGGGGCGGGGAGGGGAACTTTGCTTGTGAATATCTCATAAACCATAAAGGTTTGAGAGATAAGACTTATATCATTCTTCATGTTTTTTTAATGCCTACAAAATAAAATAAAGTTAAAACGAAGTATTACTATCCCTTTAAAGTGCTGTCCCAGTTATTCATTAATCTGATGTTTTTTTCTAATGTAATGCAGTATAGCCCAAGATTTCACCTTTTAAAAATAAGCTGGTGATGGCAGTGAAGGGCAGGGTGGGGTACAGCTCTGTCCCACATCCTGTCAATCTTCGCCTCATCCCCTCCCCAGTATTGCCTCGTTCCCACCTCCTCCGATGACGGAGGATTTATCCATGTGATCTGGAGCTCTCTCTTGCCAATGACAACGATCCAGCTTACATGGAGGAAGCCTCCATCAGAGTAGGAGGTGAGAACGAGGCAATACTGGGGAGGTGACGAGGCGAAGATTGACAGGCTGCGGTACAGAGCTGTACTGCAGCCTGTTCTTCACTGATGTCACTGGCTCATTTTTAACCCTTTGAATGCCAGAGAGGTACGGAACGCATTGCTTTGCTCAGTCTATACTGAATCACATTAAAAAAACAGAATAAAGATTAACAGGGAAATCACTTTAACCCTTTGAGTGCCACAGTGGTACGGAATGCATTGCTTCACAATTTATTCTGTACCAATCTGGCACTCAAAGGGTTAAGATGATAAATACTTTAACAGAGGTGAGAGTTCCCCTTTAAAGGAAAACAACTGGAGTAATTATGCCAATCTCCATATTAATCTTAACAAAATTATATATTACATACATCCAAACATATATAATTAAAGTTGTTTCTTTTTAAATGTATACACTTAAAAATTAATGACTGGTCAGAAGTCACTGTTACTTGCTTATATACGGATATTGGATGCAGACAGCACAACACCTATGTTTTTTGACCTGATGACCCACTTTTTTTCCTTTAGAAAGACTTGTCACTGTTTATAAATCCATTAAACCAAATAGCAACATCAAGCAGCCAAAATGTTAGCACCTTGATGGTGCTTAATTATTGTATGGTAATTCATGTGTAAGTGTGTAATATGGTGCAGTGAATGCTAATCTGTGATCAGCTCCAGGAATGTTACAGTATAATTCAAAACTCATTGAACTGAACATACCCGTTCCTTTTAGGGTGATATTAATCTTCTTGACACTATTCACATATGCAGGCATAAAGATGCTTTCAAAGCACTGTATTTAATTCAGCCACTTATTATTATTGATCGAACATTGCTGGTCTCTCTGTGTGAGGAATTATTTAAAGACTGTTTTATTATTGACTGAAACATTCACAATATTGTTGGATCTTGGGGTATAAAAAGTGAATTCTATATTTTTTGCATTTTATTTTTATGCACACTGATCAGATTGATGATGTATGCCTAGGATATCAAAATGTGATTGATGTACAACATTTAGCCATAGAAAATGCTTCATTATTTACATCATGAATATGAGCCAGTTGAAAAGCATAAACAAAATATGTTAATAACTTGGTCTTCAGTACTGATTGTAGTGTAGATGTTTAACCCTTTAGCATACCTCTCAACATTTCAAATTGCCAAAGAGGGACACTTGTGTTTTAGGGGGTGTTGCCGGAGGCGTGGCTGGTAGGTGGGGCACTACCGAGAATTTTTAGGCTATTTCATGACCCATTGACACCTCCTTGTGTGACCTAATAAATTACTTATAACAAGACCAAAATATTTTATTTATACAGACTAATTTATAAACACATATACTGATGTTTAAACAAACAATAATGTGAGTTTTATTGCTGTAGTGCAATATTATACACTTATACACCACACAGTCTGATCTCCTAAAAAGAGGGACATCATGGTGGGAAAGAGGGATTTGGGTCTAAAAGAGGGACTGTCCCTCCTAAAGAGGGACAGGGAGGTATGCTTTAGCCCTTTGAGTGCCAGAGGGGTATGTAACACATCGCAAATCAATGCTTTGCATACTACTCTGTTCCTTAAAGGGTTCATATAATATGATGAAAGGGTTAATATTTTAAAAAACCTTCCAATGCTGCCATGCAACACCAAGTTGCAGTATAGTAGCAAAATGGCTGTGAATTTGTTTCCCTATAAAGTACCCAAAATCACGACTTCCATTTCTCCTGGTCTACGACAGAGAAAGGAATAGCGCAAGAACCTATTTACACACAAATAGTTTATATAGATGTGGGAGCAAGAGATGAATTTGCTGGAGAAGTGTTTTGGTTGGCAATTCATTTGTTTTTTCTGTTACTGAAATATCATACTTTATTCAGACTTTGTAATTGTAACACAAGAAATGCCTTTTGACTCCTACTTGTAAAATTAAGTGAGGTGAATGTACAAATCTGCCAGCTTAACTCCACTGGTGTTAGCCTCCAATGTCAGTGACTGCACCTCTGGGTATGAATTAGAGAGTGTGAATGCCTTAATGAAGACCAGCTCAACACTCCACTTCATTAAAATGATCAAATACGAACAAGCAACCCGTACCTGGCACATCGCATGGGAAGGAAAATTGCTAAAAGTTACACCGTTTCCTCTGCACCTTGCTTAACCCTGTAAGTGCCAGAGAGGTATCCAACGCAATGCTTCACATGGAGTTGAGAAAAGGAACACCCACCTAAGGTGGCAAATTGGCAGCTGCAGCAAATTGGGTGACTTTGCCACTTTTTGCCTATATCCATTTTTTAAAGAAAATGATTTATTGGAAAATGTTTATTTCTAGACATATAGTTTCCTCGTAGGCACCTATTTCTCAAACTGACCTCACACGGATAATTTTTCTTCCTAAATTGAATTCTCCATTTTCTTTTAGCCCTTGGATATTAGTTATTTGTATTGCTTCTGCTGTTTTTAATGGAAGGGGCTCTGTGTATATTGTGGCAAAGTGTGTGTGGTAGGGGAAGGTTCATGCACTTGATTGGGTCTATGGCCGCAGAAAGCCCAAATACATTTAGTATACTTTTCTTATTCTATGCTGAAGGATACCCTGTAATGCTAGAGCATTGCACATCCCTCTGGCACTTGGAAGGTTAATATCAGGTATTTGCATAACTAATTTCACAGTTGAATAAGCCAAAGGGAGCAATGTAACATATCTTTAATAACACTAATAAGAGAGATATATGTGGGAAGTCACTTCATGCTTAGCCCTTTGGATGCTAGCTACATATCAGAAATGCATTGCTTCCTAATTAATAGCAGATGTATCTAGCATCCAAGTGGTCAACCTTTTGTACTTTGGAATATATCGGTTACCTCCCATCATTTGGCTACATTGAACGCTATCATAGTTAAATCTAACTAAGGCTTTCTCTTCTTGATTTGACCTTTGTATGTCTGATACAGTAATTACCACTTCCCAAAGAAAGATTTTAAATAACAGTAATATGGTGTGTGACTATGTATACTTCTTGGAAGTGCAGGCAATATAATAGGTGAATCTGATGCAAAATTCAAGAAGGTCACCAATATTTTGTGATACTCTGCCCAGTCCACAACCATCCCTAAAGCATATGTTTCCTGTAACCTTCCTAGTAGATCGCTGTGTTTTAAAATATGTTTTGGAAAGTATTGCAAAATAATAATAATCGGCAAATGCAACACAATGTAAAGGGGATCAGAAATTGACAGTTTTATTAATAGTCTCGTGAAAGGGTGAACTACATCTGTATAAATGTAAAATAAGAAAGATAAAGTTGATCCACTTAATTGTGGATCCATCACCATAAAACAAATGTACTTCATTTGAAAGAGAATTAAAACTGTCTATATGTTGTATTAGCCATTTCTTTGTAATAAAATATTTTTTGAGAAATTAACCTTTCTGTTTTGGTGGCACAGTGTGGCACTTTATGGTCATTAGATTATGTGCTGGGACAGTATTATTACACATGGTGCTAAGAATGGACTTAGGGAGAACTCACACACTGGGGTCCACAGAGAGCGATATATTTAGCCTCAAACTTAATTAAATATATACTTTGCAGAATATTAGCATACTATGCCACATTTTGCCACAATTTATCAAAAACTATTTATCTTAGAAGAATAATACTGTAAATAAACATATTTTAATTCTCTGTAAACCAAACTAATCTTTGAGGATGGGAAAAAAGCCTCATATTCTTTTCACTGACATTTTTGTGGTAAAAACATAATCTTTCATTTTTTTTTATTGTTTACCTTTTCATTACCAACAAAGAAATTCCCGCCAATTTCTACCTATACTTTCTATGGCCAGGATAAGAGTACTAACCACTACTGTCTGTGTCACTGTCTACAAATTATACCCACACTCCATGCATTAAAGAGAACTGCCTGACAGCACTACTCCTCAAACCAGCTCCAACCATCTCTTTGCTTACCTGCCTCTGTACTAGCTAGTATAAATATTTCTGAAGTTTTGCTTTGTCTTCCAAGAACTGCAGTGTTATTTTTATAATAAAGCACATGATAGACATGTTAGCTTGCAGATTGTATAAAGGATGCATCACCAGAGTATACTACACTTCAGTATATGCTTGTCTGTCTTGTTTTTTTCTGTAGGAGTGGACATGTCAAGTTTTACTTGTCATCTGTTTATTCTAAAAATATGATGTATTAGGCTTGTTTATTATTTGTCCCTATCAGTCTTCCAGGTGTCAGCGCTCATAGAATCATCTGCCTGTTTGTCACTGTCAATTTTTATTCATACGTTTTTTAACCTCTTCTTTCTTCCTTCACTCCCACCCTCCCCGCACCACATGTGTCTAGAGAACAACTGGCTACCACCAATACTCTTTAAATCAAGCAACTACATCTCCTCCTCTTTGTCTACCTTTACAATAGCTAGCATCAACAATTGAGCAACTCTCTCTTTCTCCCTCTTTATTTATCTCTTTCACTGTCTCACTCTCTCTTTAAAGGGATAGTAATGTTTCAATTTAAGTTTATTTAATATTATAGGCATTAAAAAAATAAGTACAACAATATAAGTCTTATCTTTCAAACCTTTATGGTTTGAGAGATATAACTGGCAAAAGTTCCCCCATCCAGGCTGTTTCAGAGCTCTATGGGACGGCAGCAGATTACGGACATTTGACCGGATGGCGGCTCTTCAGCAAAGCCGAAATTGTGCTATTTAGAAATAATTACTTAATTGGAATGGTCTACAAAATGTGCCTGGTTTGCAAGCACACTTTGTAGACCATTCCAATTAAGTATTTATTTCTAAATAGGGTAATTTCAGCTCTGCTGAAGAGCCGCCGGCTGGTCCCGGGACCGGGATCTCCTGTTGTTCACTAGATGGCAGACTTGTCTAAAACAGCCTAGAGGGGGAAATTTAGCAAGTTATATCTCTCAAACCATAAAGGTTTGATAGATACAACTTACACCGTTGCACTTATTTTTTTAATGCCTACAATATTAAATAAACTTAAATTTAAACATTACTATCCCTTTAAACTGACATCTTCTTTAATACTGACAAGTTTAGCATGAGGATACATAAAAGAAACTCTTTTCATGGAGTGAAATTGTATTATTATCATCGGTTTCAATGTAAAAAAAAAAAAAATTAAAAAAAAGCTTCCGTTGTAATTCCTGTGGAAGGCAAGAATGACGTTTATTTCATAGTGTACTTTTGAGGCAAAAACTTTTTCTTATCCCTACAAAACTTGGGAGTGATTCACTAAGCAGTGATAAACAGGTGATGACTTCGCCACTTCATCACTTCTCCAGTTCCTTTGTTATTCCATGGACCTATGCACTAAGATCTCCAAAGCTGAAGAAATCTTAGTGCATAGGCTCTATAGAATAACTTAGGAATTGGTGATATTACTGGAGAAGTCATCTCCACTTTATCACCTTATTATCACTGCTTAGTGAATCTTCCCCTTGTCTTAATTTATAACTGGATAAAGTTCAACACTGCTAGATGGTAAAACATATATACAACTCATCTCAAAACAATACACGGACACATATGAGATGGAAGGGGACAGGAGGGAAAGTTAGCAAAAAAAATGTGGTGCTATTTTTGCCTCTGGTAGTGTTTAACCCCTTGGATGTTAACATACAAGTGGTTAAAGTTATCTGTTATCACCACTGTATGACTTTTTAAAGGGATAGTAATACTTTATTATTACTATCCCCCATGTTGTAGATATTTGCAAAATAATTTAATAGCCCCCAGGTTCATCTCCTTTATGGTTTGAGAGATAACTGATGGCAAAGTCCCCCCCCCCCTTCCCTGAAGTCAGTGTTGTACTGACTGCAGGGGAAGTCTGTCGTACGACAGGCTTGCGGCTCTGCAGCTGAGCCGAGATCGCGTTAGTGAAAAATAATTATTTCACTGAAACGATCTTCTACATGTGCTTGGTTTGCAAGCACACGTAGAAGATCGTTTCAGTGAAATAATTATTTTTCACTAACATGATTGCAGCTCTGCTGTAGAACCGCCTGATGAAAGTCAGACCGGATATACCTGCAGTCAGTACAATGCTGACTTCAGGGAAGAGGGAGGGAGGGGGAACTTTGCCTTCAGTTTTCTTTCAAACCATAAAGGCTTGAGAGATGAACCTGTGGGCTATTAAATTATTTTGCAAATATCTACAATATGGGGGATAGTAATAATAAAGTATCCCTTTAAGTACAAGTACACACATTTGTGCTTAGGTATAATAATAATAATTGCAGAGAAGTAACTAGATAACATTACATTCATTTGAAATGCTTAAGTAGACGAAACCAGTCCTACAATATCGGTGAAAGATAATGGAGGAACATGTCTGACTAGTGATAAGGTTAACTGGTTTGTATTTCATTCAAAGGCAAAACTATGATTTCTAGTCTGGGATTTTAAAAAAAGAAAATAGGCATACAGTAACTAAGAATTGTGTTGTGTTATTCTGCATTCAAATATCATTAAAGGGGAACTACCACCCCGCAGTAACTTTACATTAATGAATTCTTCATCTGGTGACTAGCTGCTTAGTAGCGCTAGTCGCCAGAAATATTACCTGGTTTCAAAGATTTTCGAGTTTTTTGGAGGCTCACAGTAGCAGGAAGCATGGACATCTTGTCATAGTGACGTCCGTGCGACTGCGCAGTCAGTCCCTTTTGGAGCCGGCCAGCTCCAAAAGGGACTGACGGCGCAGGCGTACGGACGTCACTATGACGAGATGTCCGTGCTTCCTGCTACTGTGAGCCTCCGAAAAACTGGGAAATCTTTGAAACCAGGTAATATTTCTGGCGACTAGCGCTACTAAGCAGCTAGTCGCCAGATGAAGAATTAATTAATGTAAAGTTATTGCGGGGTGGTAGTTCCCCTTTAAGTCTGTCTGTGCCAGAGTCAAAAGTGAGTGACTTGTGGTCATCCTCCACTTGCTGCTGGCTATCTGAAGATGATGGGAGTTGTCTTCCTACAGCAGTTGGAGGCTCTCACTTTGCCAGCCCTGGCGTAGACACCCATAGTGCCATACTTTTTTTTAGGAGACAGAGAGTGGGTTCATGTATGGCTAAGGATTTAAAATATGCTCAAAATGTAGAAGCCAGAAATAAGATTTTAGAATACTAGGCACACAGGTTGCTGTGATGTTTCTAGCACTGTACACAAATGTCAAATGTTTATCTTTACTTTCATGCTAAATATTTGTCTTTGCCTGATCTGATATCCTATATAATGATTTGCTAAGTAAGTTTGTCAGAAGCAGTCATGAGCAGTAGAGACGGATGTGTGCACTGCAGTCATGCACAGTAGAGACTGCACGAACTGCGGCTGATAACGGAGCGGGGCGCTCCTAATTCAGAGAGTAGTCCTCTCTGCGCACATCCCAGGAAGGTGCGCAGTGAGGATTACGGTCTGAATTCAGAGCGCCCTGCTCCATTATCATCCGCGGTGTGTTCTGGCACTCAGTACTGAGCATGACTGCAGCGCCACCTTTGTTGGCCCGTGTACACAGGCTTTAAAACTAGTAGGCAATAAAATGAAATGAGTGTGGGGGTTTCTGGGCAACCGAAAATCCCTATCTGTTGACACCAGAATGGTCTGCTCTTATGGTTTCACTGAAAGGTCACGTTCAGTTAAAGTAACAAACTCCTTGCCTACCCAAATTTGTATACTGTACATCTAATAGGTTAGTAATAAGTAGCTCCTATAGGAATATATTAAAACTTGATAACTGAAAAAAGCAAACATATAACAAAACAGACATAAAAAACTTACAAAATATTACACCAACATAGATGATTTGCCTATGTTATAAGTGAATGAGAAAGGAGAATATATACAAAAATATGAAAATGAGGACCATATGCTCTAAACAAGAGATTTTGAACAATTCCAATTCCACCATGGGGGACACATACCATTTCCAGAAAAGTCCATTGATTTGAATGCGGTTTTTAAGCCCTTGAATGCGTAAAATTGTTTTCAAGGGGTTAAATCCAATGCGATCTTCATTTGTTCCCTGTGGTGAACTTGGGTTGCCCCAGAATTAGTCCTCTTTGAACATTGTGCATATGGTCTTTAGTGTCTTAGGGCCGTATGTTCAAAGGGATAACGACAAAAAAATGCTGTATGAAAGACAAAAATAAGTCATTGTATGTATGAACGACAGATATTCTATACAGCATACGACAAAAAACTAGTAATGTCCGTTGTGTACGACACAACTCCAAAACTGACGGGCAAAGGGAGGTGGTAAGGGCGTGGCTAAACTATTCTCCAGTGTCGTATAGAGGAAAAGAAAAATTGTCGTAACTAACGACAAAAAAATGTCTTCCAAAAGACTAAATTTGTACGTTAAGAGAAAAGTGGAGGGAATGAGAATTTTTGTCTTTACTTAAGACATTTTTGTCGTTAGTAAAGACATTTTTAAAGACATTTTTGTCTTTAGTTAAGACATTTTTTGTCATTACATACGACAATTTCAGTCAGGACAAACAACATATTTCCAATCACAACGGACACTCTCTGACAATATTAATGATCCCAATGACACTGTACTTTGAAAAGTCCTTACAAACGTCAAAAGCTGTTTCGCTACTTCTTTGAACATATGGCCCTTAGAGTTGTTTTAAAAGATAATGTATGGGGAATATTAGATTCCATTCCGCAGAAGTGTGTGACATTATCATTTATTCTTCACTCCAGTCCCCATGACACAGAAGCATGAAGAGCCCGTGTACACGGGCCATAGTGCTACCTAGCAACTGCCGCAGTGCAGTCATGCACAGTAGAGACTGCCCATGCCGCGGCTGATACAGAGCGGGGCACTCCGAATTCAGACCGTAGTCCTCTCTGCACACTGAAGACAGTTTGAATTTGGAGCCCCGCTCTGTTATCAGCCGCGGTGCAGCTGTCTCTACTGCGCATGACAGCTTCTGACAAACACACACTTAGCAAATTATTATATAGGATATTCACTATAATAAACTTTAGATTAACTGAAAACTGTTGTTCTTATAACTGTGACAGGAAGAGTAAAACAAAAACATGAATTCATTAATACAATTCACGGAACTGTGACTATTTTAGCAGTGGGAATATTTTAGATTTATTACCCTTATAAGCACAATCCATTTAATTGCTCTATACCTGTAGATTGTGATGTATGCACTTTCCCTCTTGTTTCTCTACAAAATGTGTTCCTGAATATTTAAAGGGACACTAATGTCCCATAAAAAATTCTTCTTGTTTTGTTGCGTTTAAAAAAATAAATTATGTGGCACAAATCCTTTATGGTTTGAGAGATATTCCCATCTAAAGTTTCCCTTTTCCTGATGTCAGCTGTAAAGCTGACAGCAGGAGATTTGACTCGGCCGCCTCGAGGAGGCTCTTCGGCAGAGCTGAAAAGGCATTATTTAAAAAGAACTACTTAATTGGAACAATCTACAAAGTGTGCATGCAAACCAGGCACACTTTGTAGACCTTTCCAATGAAGTAATTCTTTTTAAATAACGTGATTTGGGCTCTGCATAAGAGCCACTGGCTGGTCCCTGGACCAGGATCTCCTGCTGTCAGCACAGCGCTGACATCAGGAGAAGGAGAGGGAGGGGGGAATGTTACATGCGAATATCTCTCAAACCGTAAAGGTTTGAGAGATAGGATTTGTGCCACATGTAAATTACAAGCAAATGGCTAGCAAAATATATAGGAAGTTTTTAGTTATCCTTAGAATTAAATGGATACTCTCACCTAAAAACAACTTTGATGAATAGTTTTTATTTATTTAGATTTCTAGATTACACTAATTAAGGTATGCCATGCAGGAACTTACTGTCTTAGCCCTAAATTTATTCCCAGTCACTGACATTGCTTACCAATGCATTGCCCCCCTGCACTGAAAGGTGTGAATGTCAGTGAATTATGTAGGGCTAAGATAGGAAGTATCTGCATGGCATGCCTTAACTAGCATGTCAATATAAATAATTAAAAAATAAACTTTCTAAATAAAATAATGGCTAACATAACAAATGAGATTTTGAAAGCTCTTAAGTTTTTAAATCATAGTTTCCCTTTAAATAAACGTATCTCAAGGTGATACAGTTTAAAAATAATTATGAAAAGTGCTATTATCCTTGTATGTAAATCTATTGTGCATAATGTGTTAATGTCTATTTTTTTCAGGACCCTGCCACCCAAATCCATGCCATAATGGTGGAATGTGTGAAATTAGTGAATCTTATAGAGGGGATACATTTATTGGATATGTCTGTAAATGTGCACACGGTTTCAACGGAATCCACTGCCAGCACAGTAAGATTGTTTGTTTTTTGCTTTTTACATGCACAAAAATGATGTATTACTATTTTTGACTGTTATTAAACCAGTGGTACTGGCAGCAGCAGACACTGTGCTATATACAAAAAGAAATAAAGAGCAATTCCAGAGCAAATCAATTGTACCATTCATTAAAATGGGTCTTTGAACTCCTTCCCCTTCACATTGGGGGTAATGCACTATGGAGTGATAAAGAGGCGATGACTTCTCCAATTATATCACTTCTCCAGTTCCTATGTTAATCAATGGAGCCTATTCACTGAGATACCCAAAGCTGGAGAAATCTTAGTGTATTGGCTCCACAGAAAACATAGGAATTGGAGGAGTGATATCACTGGAGGTATCATCTTCACTTTATCACCCGTTTGTCACACCTTAGTGAATAACCCTTATTGCAAAGCAATGCATTTGAGATCTGTAGTAATCAAGAGAATGAAAGACCTATTTCAAGCAATTGTATAAATATATATTTCTACAATGCAGTTGGGTTTCCTAGGAATTGCTCTTCTTTTTTTGTACATATGGACTTATAGAAACAGTTTATTAAACACTAGTGTGAAAGCCTGTGTACACAGGCCAAGGTCCAGGTGATGTTAACCCTTTGCGTGCCATAGGGGTACATAACGCATTGCTTTGCAATGCGTTGCGTACCCCTCTGGCACTCAAAGGGTTAATATGCCGGTCCGGCCTCAGACGCAGTCATACACTGTGGAGACTGCCCGAAAGCACATAATGCTCCCAGCACAGAACTCCCAGCACTCTATGCATTCGGGCAGCCTCTGCTGCTCATGACTGCTTCTGACAAACATCCTAGCGAATTATTATATAGGATATGAGTGATGTGAGGATACATGCCCATCACTCTAAATGGATACAGAAGTGTTGGTGCTATTTTTTGACACTGTGCACTGAAACAATATTGTGTGTCTATCACTGCTCTACACATGCTGATAACTGAATACACACTTTTTGTCACTTTTTTTTGAGGAAAAACATCTGTGCCACCATTTTGGTGTGTGTGGTCAGTAGATCAGTCATATGGCTGGTTTCACTGCCTCTGCTTAGTAGATATTTTTGATGTTCTGACTGAGACAGATGTTTTAGAACTTCTTGTTACTTGAAGGGTTAACACTGGAGATGGATGTAGCATTCAAGGGGTTTAATAATTTGTCGATATCCCTTGAATTTGTAAAATATATTTTTAAATGTATGCTTTTCATTCAAACTTTGTGTCTTATACAGTGAGGCTGATGTCCTAAGTAAAGGTGGTATAATACTAAATTAAATCAACTGTGCCTTAGAGAACAAATTACAATTCCCTAGATGTCCAAAACATTGTAAGGCATTTAGAACTGCCATCTAGTTTGTCAAATTCCTCTGGAAAATTATTCTTTTATCATTGAGCCAATTAAGGCAATGGGAGGAAAGACATTTTTTTTTATTGTGGTGCTTCCCTTACTAGCATTCAAGAGGTTTAAAGCCCAATTTAAATCCATGTTACTTTGTATTTGTCCCTTATTCTGCTATTAATTTGCACCAGAATAATTCCAGTTTTTTTAAAGGGATAGTAAAGTTTCACAAAAACAGCCGCTCCAATTAATCTTCATAGTATCTGAGCCATAGAGAGTGTTATTTAAATAATGGCAGAGTTGTGGTTCAAGAGTAATTGAATTATATAGTTTCCCCCTCCCGTCCATTGTACCTAGTGTAAGCCATCTCTTCTCAGATGTGGAATGCAGTCCATAGACCAGACAGATAACAATCTTCTTCCTATGAGAACAATGAAAGCCCTGCCCCCTTGACAAGTTTTTCCCTTATCTTAATTGAAGATTGTCCCTCTCTGCAATCTACCTGGGCACCTCCCTTCTGCTCTGGATGAGCAGTGTTACATCAGTAAAAGGGGCGGGCGGGGGATACTTTGTCATTGAATTAATCGTGAACTACAACTCTGACAGTATTAAAATAACACTCTCCAAGGTCCAAATACTATGATGATTAATTAGAGCTGCTTTTATTATGAAACATTACTATCCCTTTAATGTACTATCCTCTAGCAGAGGGGATTTACTAATACAATTCCATACTAAAATAGGAGCAGAAGCCAATTATTGTATGTTGCCCCTGCCTAACACTTACATACTGATCTGGTGTTTTACAACATTAGGGTTTTCAGGATAATCCTGCTTGATCACCGGTGTGTAATCAGTGGCTCTGTCATTGTAATTGATTTACCTGTGCATAATTTGGGATAGCCACATACCTCCCAAGTGTCCCTCTTTAGGAGGGACAGTCCCTCTTTGAGATCCAAATCCCTTTGTCCCTCTTGTCTACCCTTTTGACCCTCTTTTCTGGAGATCAGAAGCAGTAGTGTGCATCACATTGCTCCACAGCAATAAAACTCACATAAGTGTGTAGTTAATCTTTAATAGATGTGTTTCTAAATTAGTTTGTGTAAATAAAATACTTTAGTCTTGTGGTAAATCGTGTATTTTATTACAGAAAGAGGTGTCAGTAGGTCTTGAAATAACCTAAAAATTCTTGGTAATGCCCCGTCCACCAGCCACACCCCCATAAACACCACTTAAAACAAAAGTGTCCCTCTTTGGCCATTTGAAATGTTGGGAGGTATGTGTCCATACCTGTTGGTGTACCTCTAGGACTGGGACTATGATTCAGTGCACTAAGATGTCTGTGCCAAAAGTGATTCACCTTTGTCTGCTTGTGCTAAGGGGAGATCAGTGTGAATGTATGGGCATTTGGATGCATTATTTTCTTTTGTGAGTTGTTTACGTTCTGTGTACTAACAAGAATCAGAGGGCTTTGTTAGGAAATTAGTACATTTCCCTATACATCCTACAGTGGGTGGCTTTTGGGGGTTGTCCATATTATAGTTTTAATGATGAAGTATGTATGCAGTGTTAAAATCGATCATATGCTCTAGTACAAAAATGTGTGGGTTCCCCTGTATGTATACATATATGCATCATAAATAGACTTTTAATTGCACTTTGTAGGATCTGCTAATGTCCAATCTCCTAGTAACCCTTTGAGTGCCAGAGTAGTACGGAGTGCATTGCAAAGCAATGCATTTTGTACCACTCTGTCTCTCAAAGGGATTAAGTGCTTTGATGACCCCCTCAGCCACACTGTTTGCCCACCTCTGCTCTTGTACACAACTCATAGTGCAGGGGATTCATCTTTATGACAAAATGTAAGTGCAGAAAATGATATGTGCTGACAAGATTTGTACATCCCAACCCACTATGCATACTTCAGTTTAACTGATTCTGTCCTATATAATAATTCACTAGGATGTTTGTCAGAAGCCGTCATGCACAGTTGAGACTGCCTGAATGCACAGAATGCTGGGAGGTGTAGGAATGCTGGGAGTTCTGTGCTGGGAGCATTCTGTGCTTTCGGGCAGTCTCTACAGTGCATGACTGCGTCGGTGGCAGGACGCAGAGCAGAACCGGCCTCTTATCATCACCTGGACCTTGACCCACGTACATGGGTTTTTACACTATTCTTGTAGTAAAGGAAAAATGTCAATGTATTGCCCACCCCTCTAGCACACAAAGAGTTACTCTTCTGTACACCCTGATAAGATGCTTCTCAAGATTAGTCTTTATCTTTTCTCGTGTCTCTTTGATTTTTAATTAGTTTGAGTCTGAATAGCTTTTTTCTGTTCTCATGACTCCTATTTGACTTTTTTATATTCTCATTTGCACACTCTATATTCTGTCGTGCTGAAAAGAAGTATACAAAGCTGACAATGCTAATCATTTAAGATTCATAAGGCGAGGAGCCAGGGAGTTAAAGATTATTACAGTTTGCCTTTGGGTTGCTATTCCCTGCAGCAAAGATACTCTAGCAAGAGAAAACTGACAAATTATTCATTGCCAATCAAACCATGCTAGATCCCATGTACAAAGTCCTTTCTATAGTTCTATATGAAACATGAACATGATAGGGTACATTTTTATCTCTGTATATATTTTCATCATGATTACAAGAATCCCCTAAAAAGTCAGTTCCTTTCTTTGATATATGTTTCTTTTTAACTGAAACATTTTTTGCTGATATCATTCAATGCCTTATTTTGTATGACACAGTCAAGAATGGATTTTCTGTTATGTAAAGTAGAAAACTTCCTAGAGTGCCACATTTTGAAGGACACCTCAGCTGTGTCGGTGTCACTTGCATTTCAGAGCAATCCCAGTGTTCCTCTACCAGGCTCTAGCTCCTGTGTTATGGTAGCTGTTTTTACCAGCTTATATATACTTGTAACCCTTTGAGTGCAAGGCAGGTTAGCAAATCATTGCTTTGCGAGACATAACATTTAAGGGAATCAGCTATTTATGCTGTGTATTCTATAAGGGATCACTGGAAAGAAAGAGCTGTCTAAGCACATTATCTCCAGTCTTTCAGCAACAGGGATAGTAGTACATTTTACCACTGTCCCTGCTTTTCCAACTGGGGACTAGGTTATCCCTTTGGGAGAGGACCTAGTAATGTAGATAGAGTTAGTGAAAAACTGAATTTAAAAGATGACATTATTTATTTTGCTTTGGCAGAATGGGAACATTTTTGGTAATTTGTAAACACGTGCAGGGGAGGGCTGGCAACTTGTGGACTGGAGGGCAACTACAATCAAGAGGCCCAATTCTACTATCATTTCAGCCCACTGTCCCAGCCCACCCCCTTTTATTAAATTTTAAAATTGCCATTAACCCTTTGAGTGCTAGAGGGGTATGCCACGCATTGCTTCACAATGCGTGGCATACCCCTCTGGCACTCAAAGGGTTAGTGTTGTGAAGTAAGGCAATACCACAAAGCTTACAATTGAAATGGGGCTACACTGGTGCAACTACAGAGCTTACAATGTAAGTAAACCTACACTAGTGATACCATAGAACTTACTAGAGAAATGGGTTATGTTACTAGTGTAGCTTCACTTGGATTGTAGCTCCATTTCAATTGTAAGCTCTGTGGTATCACTAGTGTAGCTACATTTGCAGCAACAAGCGGGAGTGGCCCACCAGCCCAGACATATTACTGGCCCAGGGGGCGTTGCCCCCCTGCCTCCCAGGCCAGCCCTCCCCTGAACATGTCGTTGCATCATGTGCAGGTGCCAGAATCTGAATGTGTCTATATCAGTACAGAGTTGCAAATAAAGAGGACACCAAGCTAAGTGACTTTTATTCCATCTAAAACCATCTGTCATGCCTGTACATGAGTAAACTGTATTCATTCAATTTAAAGGAGAACTAACACCTCATAATAAAATCCACACATACTTTATCTGATTGCTCCTATGAATGTTGCTGTTGTGTCTTTTCTCAGTATTTAGCAGCTTCAATCAGTTGTGAATGTCATGTCAAACTGCAGTGCACACAATCCTCTGTTCTTAAATGTATTAAGATTACAGTGAGCAGAGGCTGTGATCCTATGGTACTTCTAGCAGTTGTTATATCCTCATTCATAGACATGACATCCAGGACTGACTGAAGCTACAATCTAAACCATAGCACAGACTGGTAGACAATTGGAATTCAGCGCAGGTTCTATAGATGGTGTGCATGGCTTACCTTGGCTTTATTGCTGTTTCTCTTCCCTATAGACACTCCCTATGGTCCCAGGACCAGATTTCTGTTCTTAGAGCTTGAGAGGTGACATAGTAAAAAGGGGAGGGAGGGGGAAAATATAAATGGCAATTGCTAAATAACTATACAAGTTAGGGCAGTGAGACATGGATGGTATGGTTTGTTTTTTAAGCCTAACAATATTAAGAAAAGTGAAAACTAAGTATTACTATCCCTTTAGGAAAGAGCAATCAATGAATATCATTTTAATATTTGCAAGTATGAAGTCGATTTCATTTGTATTATCTTTGCGGCTTTTCTATGTCCATCTGGCCCTTTTTCCTGTAGAAGGAATTCATAATGTATACATTTTGTTCTTTTACAAATTTGATCAGCTGGTTGCTTCTATACTGTCTTTTTCCAGTTCCATGTTGTTAAATTGATTTTTCACCATTTTGGATCTTACCAGTTTTTGCTTTGAAATCTCTCATCTCTCATTATAAATTTATAGTGGTTATTGTCCTGTTTGTAGAGATGTAAGTAATCATCATAAAACTCTATGACTTCATCATCACTGTGGCTACTTGTAGGGACATAAGCTGGAATGATTTGAAGAACATAACAACTTTTTAGTTTGATAGCACAGGAAGCGATTCTTTCAGAAATACCTTTTACTTTAATGACTATGTCTATCGGTCTTTTTTTAATCAAGAATCTGATTCTTCCACATTGCCCATCATTGCTTCCTTTATAGTTTAGCCAGTGTACATCTTCTAATTTGAGTAAATCTTCATCTTTTTTAAGAGTCTCACATAAGCCAATAATGTTCCAATTGATGTTATTTAGTTCTTGTACTAGTTCCTCTAAGCATAAAAAACATACTCATACATCAAATGTAAAGCGTTCCAATGTCTAAAGACAAAAGGCAGCCTGTTAGGACTCAGTAATTCTAAGCACCCACTGCCACTGAGCTGGTCTTCCTGCTGCTGTAAGAAGTAGCTCACAAGCCTATGGAAAATGAGGGCCATTGTTTTTGTTGATGGAATGGACCATAATATGCCACACTGGTCCAGTGTATGTTGGCAGATTTTGGGTAAGTTTAGTCTGGTGTCTTTGATTTGTCCACCTTGGGTGACCCTGCCAGGTATATATGCTCCTGATGGCATAGTTCTCAGCTTCACTGACACACGCAAACACTCCCACCACTATTAGGCCTCAACCTATGGGAGTGATCTATCTATCTCTCTCTCGCTCTCTCTCTCTATATATATATATATATATATATATATGTATGTATATCTGAATTCCCCTCATGGATTCTTAACAACGTTTTCTATTCCTGTAACTTGCAAGGTCCTTAACTGACAATAAACTACTGCTGTCACAAGTAATTTTTGACCTATTTAATTTTCCCCTAATTTTGAAACAAAGTAAAATGGTGAACTATGAATTTTACAGGAAACTAGATTTTTTTAGGCAAAAGTAATAACTTCTAAAGATTGTATTTTTACAATATGATATATTAAGTGTATGAATAAATTCTGATTGTTACATTTTTACTTTAAGTAATTCACAAACTTTGTGAATTGTTGTCTAAAGCAGAATTTCCCATTATATCCCTGTTCTTTTTAAATGAATACACTTGGTACTTTGAAAACAGTATAATCTTTCTCCCTTCCACTACCATTTAGAACTATTTACTTACCTTCCATGCACATAAATTCCTCATTACACTCTTTATAGAGTCAATCACCCTACCAGCCTACACAAAAAATAAAGGCAATGGTATGATGTTTACCACCTGGTTAAAACTCAATTAGCAATAGTCTGACAGTTTTCTCTGTAATAATACAATAAATATTACTATGCATTGCAAAATCTGCCTCTCCATATAATCTAAAATTGTAGCAGAAACTGTCATTGCTTTAATGAGATATTGCTAAAACTCTTCTGTCTATAAACACTGTCAAAGACAGCTATGGCATTTTTTTTTAATAATCATATATACTGAATGTTTGTTATGAACAGCATCTTCATAGAACTATCAGCCGCTGCATTAAAGCACTATAGAACAGAATGTAATCTAATGGTAATAATCTTTGAATATTTCTTGCTTTTTTGGTTCAAGTCACCCATAATATACAGTCTGGATTTTTTAAAAACATTTAAAAGGACATTTGTCAAGGACTTGTTTAAGAGGATTGCTCTACCTTACAGTTCCATATATCACCTGTCACTTTCCACTACCTACTGTGTCAGATTCTATGGCTGGACCACTTTGTTCCTCCAAACACTTATTTAATGTTAATATCAATCACTCTCACTTCCTATATAGATTGTGAGCGTTAGAGAGAAGGGCCCTGTTATCATTTTTTTAAATTGTATTTTAATACTTATTGTAAATATCCTTAAATGGGTTTTACCGTATTTATATAGTGCTCTATTATTATATCAAACTGCTGTGCAACTCTGCAGAATTTGTTAGCTCTGAATACACTGTGCTAATATAGAAACATAGAATTTGATTGCAGAAAAGATCCATTCGGCCCAACTAGTCAACCCATTTTTCCTAATATAAAAACTTCAATCCTTATTTTGTCCTTGTTCTTGTGTTATATTTAGGATAGCCTTAAATTCCGTCACTGTATATTTTGTTAGATCTCACAATCCAAATGACAGAAACAAGCACATTGTACATAAATAAATAAATAAATATATATATATATATATATATATATATATATATATATATATATATACACAGCTGCACACATCATCATTATCATAAACATAAGGGAAAAGAGCAACAGCACAATTGCTGCTGATGCATGCCCCATAAAGAGTAAGCACACAGCTTCCCTGGAACACTAGTTTGAAGCCAATGTTTACAGTCCTCGGCCCTGGTTGCTTTGAGATCCCAAAATGTTTGGCCAATAAACCTTCACATTTTGACTTGACTTGAATGCTGGTTGTTTTCTTCAAACTGATGCTCAAGGAAATTAATGTGTTTACACTATCTATCTATCTATCTATCTATCTATCTATCTATCTATCTCTCTCTCTATCTCTCTCTCTCTCTCTTTCTCATACCACGCACACATAATGCTTATTTCCATTATACTGTGTCATTCTGTAAAAATGTATTTAACATCCTAGGGGTTTATCACATTCATGAAGGCATCCTTGATTAGATGGATAGAGAGTTCTGCAGTTTTGAGTTGCTCTCCTTTTGTACCTGTCTTTGTTGATGGGCAAATGAAACTCAGATCCACATTTCATGCAAAACAGGCTATTGAGGACCATTCACAGAGGGGTAAAAACATCCCCAATTCTTCCTCCCAATCTCGGAAGCACTGAGGTTTAATGGAAGTATAAAGAAAGAGACAGAAGCCATACCACTTACTCATGGGTTTGAAAAATCATTTTGGGTCAGTCAGGAGGACCTCAAAGGGCATAAGCTAAGAGGACTGGGATAGAGTCTGAGGATTCCACACCGTTCGGGATAAGAAATGTCTTGCTTGATGGTAGAGCCAGAAGTGATCTGCAGGAAGGTCAAAGTTCACCACCAAGGAATCCAAGGAGATAATGAAGTAATTGTGGTAAAGGTCACCTAAAGTGTCCAGGTGTAGAGTGTTCCACGTCTGAAATGAAGAAGAGAGTTGGCCCGGAGGAAAGATGGGTTGGAAACAAGGGTGTTTCTAGGAGAGGGGTATGGAATGAGAGCATACCTGGAATTCATAGAAGACCAAAAAGAGATCAGGTGACCCAGATTGCAATGGGAGGTACAGGAGGAAGGGAAAGCAGTGTGGTCAAACCAACACAAATGGGTGAGATCAATAGCAGGTGCATGCAATTGAATACAGTCCACCCATTCCTTCCCATGAGTCCAGATAAGATCTGATAGTTTGATGCAGACAGAGGCATTATAATACTGCAGACGTTCTGGGATGCCAAGACCCCATTTACAGGGGCTGAGCAAAGAAGTGAGAGAGGAAGTTGCGGCTTCCGAAATCTCCATATAAATGAGTTAACAATACATTGGAGGGTCTTAATATAGCGGAGGGGGATACGGGTTGGAATGACATTAAAAAGGTATCAAATTTTCGGCAATAGGATCATCTTGGACAGATTAACTCTCCCTAGCCAAGATGAAAAGGGAATTCCAGAGTTCAATGTCACGGCTCACAGAGTAAACGAGAGGAGGAATATTTGTGACAGCTAAGTCTCTTGGATTGGGAGTTAGAACAATGCCTAAGTACTTGATGACCGAGGAAGGCCAACGGAAAGAGTAGAGACGTTGTAGTTTTGAGATCAGCGCATTAGGTAAATTTAAATTTAGAATCTCGGAATTCGCAAGGTTTACCTTAAAGTGTGATAGCAAACTATAAAATGAGAGGAGGATGATTAACTGCCTCAAGGACTGCAATGGTCTAGAAAGGAAAAAAAGCATATCACCAGCAAAGCAGGCTAGTTTTGCTTCCACAGCCGCCGTGTGGAGACCTGAGATATGTGGGGAAAGCCTTTTGGTATTCAAGAGGGGTTCAAGTGCTAGAATAAAGAGGATTGGTGACAATGGGAAACCTTGTCTTGTACCATTTGAAATAAGAAATGGTTGGGAGAGGAAGCCATTCACTTTCACTCTGGCAGATGGCTTGGAATAATAGCTGGTGATGGCTGAAAACACTTGGGTCCCAGACCCAGACGGGAAAGAACGTAGAAGAGGTAGGGCCAAGCAATGCGGTCAAAGGCATTTTATGCATCAACCGAAAGGATCAGAGAGGGCAGTTGTGTCTGAAGAGCTGTATAAATCAGTGCGACTGCCCTAATGGTGTTGTCCTTGGCTTCTCTACCCGGGACAAAACCTGACTGATTGGGGTGTATTAATTCAGGGAGAAAACAACGTAATCTGTTCACCAAGAGTTTAGCTATTAACTTAACATCTACATTAAGTAAAGAGATAGAGCGATATCTACCGTAAAGCAGGGGATCCTTATCAGGTTTCTGTATAAACAAAATTTGTGCCTCTAGAGACTGCCTGGGCCATGGTGCCCCCATCATGATGGAGTGAAATGTCGAAGTCAAGTGAGGACTTAGGTTCCATAAGAATGTGCGGTAATAAAGGGACCTTAACCCATCAAGGCCTAGGCTTTTACCCATCGGCAGAGATTGCCGATGTAACCTCCAGTTCAGAGCAGGGTAGTTCTATAGTTTGGATCACTGTGGCGGAGATGGTAGGAGAATGAGAGTGGTCTAGAAAATCCTTAACACGGCTAACCCCATTGTCTGTATCTTTCTGAGTGGAGGACAAGAGGATATTATAAAGATCAGAATAAAAAGATTTGAAGGCATCACCCATCCCTGGAATGGAGTGTTTAGTCTCTCCTAATTTGTCTTTCACTCCAGAGATATAATTCTAGGATTGTTTGATTTTAACTAGCCGGCCTAGAGTTTTGCCACCTTTGTTATCCTGCATATATGATCTATATTTGAGTTAATGGAAGAATTTGACATAACCTTCATATGAAAGGGTAGACAGCTCACTGCAACAGTTCGAAGGTCTGCCCAAACTGCCGCTGAAGGAGATCTCTTGTTGGAGTTTTCCAGCCACCGAATAGATTCCAGTAGGTCATTAATCTTTTTGATTTTTCTCGTTTCCTTTGCTCCCCTAGCCATATACGTTCACCTCATATCACAGATTTGTGTGCCTCCCAAACCATGGGTGGAGAGACATCAGGAGTGGTATTAATTTCAAAGAACTCCGATAAGACTGATGATAAGGAGCCCAGGGTCATGGAGAAGGAGGTAATTTAGTTTCCAAGAAGGAGTCCCTTTAGATATTTACGGCAATGTGAGTATCAACTGAATGGGAGCATGAACAGAGAGAACCATAGGGCAAAAGTCAGGAGTTACCACATTATGGAGCTGTGCTCGGTCAATGAGGAAGAAATTGATTCTAGAGCATGAATGGTGGCTGGGACAGTAATATGTATAGTCCTTAGACATTGGGTGCAGTAGCCTCCAAGCATCTTCCAGTTGCTCTCTCTGAATAAGAGCGGATTTTGCTCAGGCAAGTCAGAGAATATTGAGACTACTGAGGAATTCATCTCGAGATGCAACACCAGATTGAAGTCACCTCTGAAAATCACAGTCCCCTCCTAAAAGTCCTCCATGAGCTTTAGTAATCTAGTCAAGAATAGATGTACACCGGTATTGGGGGCATACACATTGAATAGGGTAAAAACGTTTTCATGAATCCGGCCCTTTAAAAGGAAGAATCTACCCTGCAGATCCTTAATTTCTGTGACATGGGACCATGTGCGATTCTTACCTACTAGAATAGCCACACCTCAACTTCTAGTTAATGCTGAAGCATACCAGCCCACCGGGAAATGAGCCAATGTTAGAGATTGATGTTGTGAAGCAGCAAAATGGGTTTCTTGAACAACAAGAAGGTCTGAACGAAGTCAATGCTGACCTTTTTTCTGGGCTGTTCAGGCACCTGGCATTGATAGAGGTAAATGTAAGTGTCAGAGGGGCCATGGTAAATAACACTGTGGGGATCATGATATCACAGCTCAAATCAAGAGAGAATATATTTGTAAATCCCACTAATCCTGGAGGCTAGATGATGCAGAGCCAACCACGAGAGGGAAGGGTGGGAGGAGGAGGGGGGAAAGGTAGAAGGGGAGGGAGGGAAGGGAAAAATAAAAGGGGAGATAAAGATATGCTGTAGTGCAAAGAAGGAGATATAGGTAAAAAGAGATGGAGGTATTAGAAAAAAGTTTGGGGAAATCACCAGCAATCCCAAACACAGCTTAAACCACAATGTAACTGTGGGAGCTTAGAGGGGGGTACACTATTAACAGAGACACCCAGAGGCTTACCTGTCTTTCTGTAGTTAATGTTAGTGTGACCGCTAGAACTATCAGTGGCCTAAAGGATGCGGAAAGTGCACATCCAATTACGATCTCTGAGGGGAGAGGTTAACTAAGCAAAAAACTTAGGGGGTAATAATGAAGCGTATGCAAAAGAAAAAGAATGGTCAGGGTATGAGGCTGAAAAGGTGGATGAGGGGGATGGAATAAGATATGATGAAGAGGGTCTCTCAGTAGATATGCAGTGTCGCGGTGTCAGTCACATAATGAGTATTGGTGGCTGAAGTCGAGATTCGAAACCCTTCTTAGTCCCGCAGCGTAGTGTCATGGTTTCCTGTTTTTTTCCTGTCCTTTCCGGGGTTACCACTTTCCCTCTTGGATTCCTCTGGTGTCCGCCTTGTAGCTACGCCCTCTGTTTTTCGGCCTATATCTAGCACCGACACTCTTGTGTCGGTGCGAGATCAAAGCGTTTGAGTTTTGTAGTTCCTGATACTGTTCCAACGTTTCTTGTTTTTGATCTGGCTTTTGTCGACCTAAATTTCGTCTCCTGATTTGGCTTTGTCTCCTATGCTGCTCTGAGCCGCCCCGACCTGTTTTCGACTATTCTCTTATCTCCTGTTCTGGTACCGTACTGCTCGACTGGTTTTGACCTTGGCTTGTTCGACTTCCCCTCCTGTCTCCTCCTTAGGTTTGACGTCACCCGCCTGTTAGCGACCCGGATTTGTCAAATCACCTTCCTTCTTGCCACTGTGTCGAGGCTGTTGTGGTTCCCTACCGTCGGGTTCGACGACCACGTTTCATCGACTCACAGTCATACGGCGGCCTCCTACAACCCTCAGTCATACTTCGGTAACCCTTGACCAACAGTCATATGACGGTTTCTTGCGACCCTCAGTCGTACAGTATCCCTGCGACTCTTGTAGCTACTTCACTCGACAGAAGCTATCCATACTGCTGGTAGGTTTCCTAAGTTGTTTCCTGACCCGGTGAGTAGCTGTGTGTCTCCTAGGGGGTAATCCAGCCATCAGGCTTCGCGGCCTGCTACCCCACCCAGCTCCAGCCGCAGCAATATCACCTGGGAATAGCCACCGACCCCCAACAACACTCCTCACTCCTTGCACTCTAGCTCCGGGCTCACTGGGGCCTACACAGTGAGTATTACATATAGCTTACTGTCTGTTATGTTCTTATATACATCAAAGTAGCAGCTTGCCACTCCTATTAGGGTTATCTCCCCTCTAGGGGTTCTCTGGCCGCTTACATCTGGGCGCATAGAAAAGAGTCTGACACGTAGGAGCTGTCATTGGTGGTGTCCACAGTACTGCCTCTAATGTGTTGAAAAGGGCAGTAAAGGTCTACCAACCTGTGTGAATAGGTTAAGTAGATGATTCAAAATAGAACAAACAACATAACATCTGCAGGAAAACTGCAGCATGAACCACCATACATACAACCTGGCAGTGCCAGTTGGGATAAGTGTAGTGTTGACCAATTTGTCTTACATGTCCCCAACAAATGGTCGGTGCAGCCAAAAACGAAGGGACTCAAAACCTGTCCAAGAACCCCTATGTGAGCATTCATGAAGTGTTGTGGGGGAGGGAAAGAGCAACTGCCAGAAGTCGGTATGGTGGATCGTGTAAATGTGACATAACAAATGGTCTGTATATATCTCAACTGCAGAAGGAGCAATAAACAAGCCAAGGATGGAGCGTGCCAACCATCCAAGCCATGTAGGGGGCATCTCCCAAGACCGCCCCAGGGAGCCTCCAGGCAAACCCGCAAGCGATTAGGGAATGGCCACTACCTAGGTGTAAACGTATCATGAGCTGAGACTGCCATGGTAAGATCAAACTGAATGACAATAGTCAAAGAGAAATATAACAAACAAGAATAACCAGGAAGCATGTAGACCTGATAACAAAGCACGTCCTGAGCATTTAATTAGCCCGAGAAGAGGGTAGCGTCACCTGGGGTGAACCTGGGGGGCCTTTCGGGCCTACCCAGGGGAATGGAGTTGTTTATATAGTAGAGTTTCCCACTCAAACATTGATATTCATGAATGTCCTGTCAGATGGATTTTTTTTTTTTTACCTGTTTTACCTTTTTTTTTTTTTTTTTTTTTAAGCAACTGACAAGATTATGTTCAGACTCATTAATACACTGTGGCAGAAGTGTAGTTTATGCTATCAAGCCCTTAATGCCCCTTTTGCTGCACTTATTTTATAGCATATGCTATGGAGCACAGAAACAGCTTGCTCAGAAACACCCTTAAACTCCCAGACTACCTATCCCTTGCCTCATTTGGAGAAAAGAAGCAATTCAATCACTTAAAATATTTATACATAGATATTAATCACAAGCAAAGCAAAAAGCAAAATTTGTCCATATTTTTTTATGGAACTTTCTTCATGCATTGACTTTACTATATTAAAACAGAGGCCCACAAACAATGGCCAGGATTACATTAGAGTCAAATTGTGCTCTCAGCAAAAGATTGATGACATTTCTGAATGTAGCATTGATATATTACACTGCCATGCACATTGGAAGTTCAGTTGCAGAATAAGGCTACTTATCTCGTATGAAAATATCATTTTGGAGCTTCTGGATAAACAATTATGGAAACTTAGACACTCAAGAAGCACCCCGTATTGAATCTCTGAATAGACTGAACCTACAAATTCAGCACTTGTTATGTAAATTTCAACCCTACTAAGGGAGGATCAGCACACTAAATCCCAACATGCTGTATGATTGGCACAATCACACACCAGTCCAACCACTTAGTGCAAGTAATATACCACCTGTATTTTATATTACATCCTAGCTGCCTTTGCTTTTCTTTGCATATTGTGAGTGCTGTCACAAGTTTTTCATTCTGTTTTTCTTGAATACAAAGCAGAAAGTATTCATGACAAACGTGTACAGAAATAGTGTGAAAATACTATTTTTCTTACTGTATATAAAAATCAATTGATATACAACACAAGGTAGATAAAAATCAACTGATATACAACACAAGGTAGATTTTTTGTTGGACTATGTACAAACTTAAACATGTTTCTGAGGTTTCCTATTTATGGACTCAATGTACTAAAATGTACTTGTAAATATAAATGTTGATTTCATAGCGCAGAAATTGTCAAATAATTAATATCAGTTTAATAACAAAAATTATAATTGCATTTTAATGGTATGCAGTTGAGCAAACTAGCAATTTTAATTTGAAGAAAAATGGCACACAACATATTTTAATAGCATTTGTTCATATTTATACATAATTTTGGTTTTGTATGTGTGTTTTTAATAAGTAGAACTCTAAATTGCTTTTATTAAAGATTCAATCATATACAGGCTTTCCGATAAAGCTATTACTAAGTAGCTGAATCTTCCAAAGTTCCAACATACAGGACATACTAATTAGGTCCCCATAGTCTGGTGGCTCTGCTGTGCTCTTAATTCCCTTGGGTGGTTTTGCCAAAAAGAGCATAAACTTTAATGTTTTCCCTTGTGGTTTAGGCTCATAAGATCTACCTTTATGATCCTGTTTCTGTAGGAACACATTATTAATAGAGGCCCTTAGTTTTGGATTTATTTTAAGGATAAATTTGCTCAAGAAAGATGTGGCTCTTATCCGCTTAACAAGGCATGACGCATCAGGACCATCACACATTTCTGTCGTTTGAAGACTGATATCGAATCTCCCACATTGTGTTAATTATCACAGTGCACCTTGGTGCTAGCTATTATCATGGTGGCGAGACTGTAACTGAGAGATCACATGTGCTATGGAGCCATGGGACAAGGGCAGTGTGTATAAACATTGCCTTTGTCACTGTTCGCTGCCTTTGTCCTCCTCACTGTGATTGTGAGGCAGAGAGAGGTAGAGAAACACACATCGCAAGAATTAAAATGGGCAAAGAGTTTAGCATTTTTATTTTAGGTGGTGTTACTGGGGGCAGGACTAATGCATATAGCATGTTAAGGTTACTTCATGACTGACTGACACCTCTTTGTGTGGCTGAATACATTTTTTTAGAGCAAGATCAAAGTATTTTATTTACACAGACTCATTTATATACATAAACTGAAGTATAAACAAACATTAATGTGAGTTTTATATCTGCGGAACAATGTTATACACACCACACAGACTGATTTTCTAAACAGAGAGATTTTAGTTCTTATTCGTGCTTACTTGTTACATTGGTACACAGCACACAAGGAGAGAGGGGCACTAAGGTTCAATGCTGGGGTGATACGTGTCTGGCAATGTGTGGGGAGTACATCACCTTGGTGATGTATACCCACATTGTCATATGCACTAAGAATTAGGGCTGTAAGGGGAGGGAGGAGATGTTTCCCATTAGCAAACAGGGTTGTTGAGCCGCTGGAGATGTGCAACGGATATCCTCCCTTACATATCGCCAGCAGTAGACAACCCTAAAGTCTGAGAACATCCTCTCTGCTTCACCACTTGCTCAGTGAGGGAGTGGAGAGGATCCTCTCAGCACCACCTAAAGTATCACTCCCATAAGTCATTACACATCCCTATGGAACTCAAAGGGTTAGAAAAGTGCAGTATAACAAGCAGTACATATATGTTTATACAGGGCTCATTAGTACCTTGGTTGCATCCATCAGTAGCACTAAGCGTTAAGCCCCCCTTTATATAGAGTGTCATCAGGTCCTAGATAGAGGTTTTTTTCTGGACACCAGGGAAGATTCTACAGGGTGCAAACAGTGGAAGAGAGGGACCCGGCTGATACACTGGGGGTTATCCAGTGAAAGCGCATACAACTTGAGGCTGGATCTGATCACCATCCATATAACAAAGGTGTTTTGGCACAATGAAGAAGAAAAATACCTAATCATAGACACAGTGGAAGTGATAAACATATGAATTTGAAACAGTCTATTGTGTATGCCTTCTCTTCCATTTTTGTTTCTTTCCATGTTTTTTGAGAACTTTTTACCAGAGGTTCAAGCGAGAACGGCAGCAACTATAAATGAAGGACGTCACATTTATGTTGTAATTAGCACTTAAGGAAGTTTTGGTTTTAATGGCCATGTATAACCATCCTTGAGGAACAAATGGGGCAAAATAAAATAACTAAAATAAAAGCAGATAAAAAACTATCCGTGTTTTATCTAAACTATCCCAGAACTCTAGATTTATCAAAAAATAAAATAAATACAAAACGTGTAATGCATCAGAAAAGTTACCCAGTATCGTGACCTTAACCCTTTGAGTGCCAGAGGGGTTCGGAATGCATTGGGTCTTTGGAGGTAGTATTTTTTTGACTGTCCATTAGAGTCACAGTACTCAGTGAATATTCTGATACATTTGGGGCTAGATTTAAAACCAGCCGTTAACATAGCCGGTAGGGCCAAAGTGAATACCGGCTGTTAAACTAACATGTTTAACGCGGTATTCAAAGGCCCTACCAGCTAGAACTCCAAAGGACGTTAAGCCACAAAAACAGTCTTGTGGCTGAACGTTCATTTGGTGCGTTTAGCTCCCAAAACGCCACTAAAAGCAGCGATATTGGGAACTGAACAGTGAAAATCAATTAACTATCAGTGCTTGACATACTGCCAAGCACCGATCGTTAACAGATCCATGTTACCCTTACCTGTCATCCACTGTCCTTCTGTCTTCTCATCCTTCTGTCTTCTTTCTTCAGTCTTCCTCCTTCTCCCTGTGAAAAAAAAGAAATATATTAGCATTAAGCATGAACAAATACATTGCAGAAAACTTTGACTGGCAGAGGGGCAGAGCAATGCGTTGCGTACTTCTCTGTCACTCAAAGGGTGTAATTTTAGTGTCTCATAGATATAGCCACATATGCCTCCATGTAATGCCCCATAAAATACATGCCCATGAATAAAAAGGTCCATAGATACAGCAATCAATGTGATTCACACAATGACACTTAGCTCATATATGTTGTCTCCGCCGCTTGGAGCGGCCGCAAGGGTGGTGGTGACGGAGACAGAAATGTCCCACAACGCTCCTTATCAGCTGTGTACGGGCCGATGCCCATAACACACTGAGGGCATTTATATATGGGCAGGCTCACTTCTATTGCCCTCACAGTCACTGTTCTTCACATCCCAGCCAACCAGATTCAAGCGGCTGTTCTTGAATCTGGTTGGCTGGGATGTGAAGAACATCCCAGACAATGGCAGTGAGGGCAATAGAAGTGAGCCTGCCCATATATAAAGAAAGAAGACAGATGGATGAGAAGACAGAAGAGAAGGACCAGCAAGCCGAGGACTCCACTGGACATCAGAATTAATGCTAAGTGTAACTTGTAATGTGATGTTGTTTTTCACTTAGTCGGATTAACCCTATGAATGCCGGCGGGGTAATTATACCCTGCTGGCACTCATAGGGTTAATTCTACTAACTTTTGACACAATTTAGGCACTTTGGATGTATTGATGAGGGGCTTGGGGCCCCATTTCAATACATCCACTGAGGACTTTGTTTTTTTTTTGCCAGTTAACAGCTGCGTTAGCTGGCAAAAGATCCGATGAGGGACTCTACGGCCAAACAAACTGGGTCTTAAATTTTAGGCAGTAATGAGTCCCTCTTTGGATCTTTTTCAGCTAACGTAGTCTATTGAATGGCAAAGTGGAGCGTTTTTTTTTTTTATGTTTCTGTGGGCCAAAACACATGTTAGTGTAGCGGCCGGTACACTGGGTGAACTGCCGTTAGCAGTTCATTATATGGCCCTTTGAATGGCCTACTGAATGTAAAGACACCCGCTACTCTTTTTTTTGGCTAAAGGCTACCTTTAAATCTAGCCCTAAATATTTTGATTTATCCAGGGTTTACAAATAAAGTTTACACAGAATACAGGTAGTATAGCTGGGATATAATCCTTGCCCTGTTTTTCCATCGGGGAGGGTTATATATGTATTTTTCATCTGATTTTATTATAATACTTATTTTATTTTGCACCCAATGTGCCCTAGGATCTATTATCTCTATGTTTTTGATTATACCATATTTGTTGGTAACGGTACATTTTATCAATGTTAGGCACTGTATGACCTATTTGTATGTGGTTATTTGCTGTATAGATACCGCTTCAAGTCACTTTGTTATAAACAGCTATTTTATTTTTGGAAAATATAAAAATTATGGATAAGCGCTAAATATTTATGGATATTAGAAAAACACTCTCTGTTGAAGTGCCATAGTGCACAAAACGCATACGAAACTTTGCCCTGTTAAATAACTATGATCAATAATTCAGTAAAATCCAACATATTATTGCCTTTATCTATTGTGAATTGAAAGATAACAAATGGAGCACATATAAAACAGTTGTTCCGGAAAGACGGGAGGTAATCAAACCCTGACTGCATATTGTGGAAACGAGAGGAAGAGGAGAACCCTGCCCACAGCATATCCCGGAAAGAAGGGAGGTAATCAAAACTCTGCCTGCTTGACCAAACTGTGTGGAGGCAAGAGGAGGAGAGCCCTGCCCGCATTACATCAAAGAGGCTTAGCCTGGTAATTTAAGCCGACAAAAAGTTCCAAGAGTGTTTACTATTCCTTGGGATATGAAAGGCTACTAAGTATATGCAGTAAGAGAACTAAACTATTTGTATATAAACTACATATAGAAGATGTGAAAAAAAGAACTTTGCCCGCAATATTGACAAGTGGAATCAGTAATATACTATAAAGACATTTATACATCTATTCCTTATATATCGCTGTTTATTAATAATGGGAACTTGTTTGATATTCTATAAAATTTTTAGTGTGTATTAGATAATACATTAAACTATAGTATGTATTTTAATATTTGAATGTTACAGGTATACCTGATATTTTTTATATGTGTCGAATATAGAGTATATTATCCTATATAATAATTTGCTACAGCTGTGTATCAGCCACGGCGCGGGCAGTCTCTACTGCGCATGACTGCCACGCGACAGGCTGGCAGTGGCACTGTGGCCCGTGTAATGGGCTCTTCAACTAGTACTTTAATATATCTCCATGCCAACTCTTATTTTTCTAATATCCATAAATATTTAGCACTTATCCACAATTTTTATATTTTGGGGTTTTTTCTTTGTTTATGATCGTTTACTCCAAGATCATAGTGGATATATAGCAGCTTTGTGTGGAGATTTATAGCTAGAGTGCCCTTACCAACCCCTGTTTATTACCACCAAAACATTTTCATTCTTTGTCAGTGTCATGTCTACAAATTACACCCATGTTACCTTCAACTGTTAAGAGAACTAGATACTGACAAATAACTTTAGAGCAAGCAACTTCTGCTCCCACCCCTTTGCCCCTCTACCTCTATACTAGTAGCCAGTGTCAACATTTCAGCATCATTCTTTTGTCTTCCAGTGTCGGAAGTAATAATATTTATATAACATATAGAATAAACATGTTAGCTTTCAAGATTAGCAGCTTGAATATTACAAAAAAAAAAGATAAAGAGCTCAGCCGAGTCTACTAGTACCACACCACCATTTACTTTTGACCCTGTTGTCTGTGGGGATGTAGGATTGAGTGTGTAACATAATATATCAATTTGTACTTGGTATCTGACTTGTCATGAATATATATGATATAATATGTCTGGTTGTGTAGTATCTAACTTTGACTCATTCTCAGCTTAGTCTCCAGCTCAGAAAGCTCAGGATCATCTGCATTACTGTTTTCCATTGTCTTCTATCAGTCAACATTATTTTATTACTTTTTTTTCTTTCATTCTGTCCTTTCACCCTTCAGAGCCACACTTTCTGTACCCCACTGATCCAGAGAACAACTGGCTAGCACCAATACTCCTAAATCAAGCATCTCTAGCTCCCTCTCTTTCCCTGTCTGCCTCTACACAAAGCTAACTTAAAATTTCAGCAGCTTTCTCCCTCTCTCTCAAAATGATTTAGCACAGTGGAATGCATAGGGTAAACTCATAACATGATCGTAACATACAACATAAATTATTGTCACTGATCACGATGTAAGGAAAAAAAAAACATCACTTTTTTTGCATGTCAGGAAGTGCCTTTTTGTGTTGTTTTGCTTCTGATAGAAAAACTCTTGACCATCCCTAGAAATTAGGTAATGGCAAATCTCTTTTGATTGAATTTGTTGTTGCTTGTGTAAAACAGGAAATACTTTATATCCAGTTTTTAGCAAACCTCATCACATATTTTATCTGTTTTGAAAACAGCAATGTGTAATATAAACATACATTTTTTTACATAATGCATCGAGGAAAAAACAAATATGTTTAAAATATGAAATCTATTAGAGCATTTGTCTTGTTTTGCTTTCTGAATAATTGCATCTCTGTAGGTTGCTTTTAACTATAATTTTGGCTAATTGTCACGCAGTGTGGTTATTAATATACTATGTGATTATTTGTTTGATCTGAACAGTATTCTACAGTTTTACTGTTTTTAGGATATAAATATAATTGGGAAGATTACAGGACAGGTTTCTTCCTTCCCAGAATACAGAAATACTGCGTTCTTTAAACCTTTAAGTCTTCTTTTGACTGTCCGCCATCATAAGTTCAGTCAGTACATTGCATTATACTACAAAATGACGTTTCTTGGCAGAAGATTGACAGTCCCTCTCTGTTAGGCAACACACTGAAGATGATGTACTATAAAGCGCTGTAGTAATTATGTGACAAACCAGTTGAACTATGGGGACAATTAAAAATTCCCTTTTGTTTATATAGATATTTTTTTTTGTTGGGCTTCAAACTGTGTTTAAGACCCCTCCAAAATCTGAATGGTTATCAGATTATCATTATCAAATTTTCATTATGGTACTGGTGGTAAAATAAAACGAAGTTATTATGCTAAAATATCAAGTAGTCTTTCCCAACAATTCTCAGGCAAACCATATGCGTCATAGGGAACGAATAAAATGTCCACAAATCCCAGTTGATTTAATGGGCTTTTAACCTAGATTGGTATGCAACACATTTTATATAACTAACCCTTTGAATGTCACAGTGGTATCCAACACATTGCTTTGCCATGCGTTGGATACCTCTCTGTCACTCAAAGGGTTAAAGGCTTAAAGCTCAATTTATATAATGGAAACTTTCATTTGTTCCTTTTGGAGACATTGGATTGGCCCACATTTACTCTATTTAGTTTGTTCTTATGAGCTGCAGTCTATCACTCAGTACTTGTTCAGCTGTTTGCCATTATGTACATTTGAACTGTGGAATCCCTTCTACTTTTTCAGACATTATTCTATCCATAGACTGGAGTCTTCCCCCTATAAACTGGCTAAGCTCCCTGTTGTAATTGGCTGTTATTCTCACTAAGACTGAGTTTTCAAAGCTTACTACATGCTGTTGTTATTTTGAGTTTGCTGTAGCAAAATAATGATTATGTTTCTCTTTTTAGTTATATATATATATATATATATATATATATATATATATATATATATATATATATATAAAAAAAACTCTACAAGGAAAAATATAAGTGGCATTTTGGTTAAAGTGGACCTATTATCCTAAGAAAAGTTTAGTTATTTAACCTTCAAAGGATTAACAGTTTGAAATATGTTGTACTAACCTTTTTTTTCTGATAACCCTTTGAGTACCAGAGGGTATTCGTGGCAAAGTCTGGCACTTTATGCTCATTTCCCTGCATATTTTCTAATTAACTCTGTACAAGGCAAAAGCACCACTTGCTGGGCTATTGACTTCAGTGTGTGTGGGCTCGGCATATGTTTATTCATAACATGGTGTTTAGTACTATTGGCCCAGGACAGAAACTTATTGGCATAAAATGCCACACTGTGCCACCAACAAAGATTAAATTCACAAAAGCTATGTTATTAGGTGGTTTTTTTTTTAATTTTTAAAATTGATTACATTTATCTTATGGTGACAGGTTCAAATAAACACAGCTGTAGTGTCATCGCCTCTGAAATACAAACCTTTACAGTTTTTCTGCTCTTATAAAATTACACTCCCATTTACTTCCATTGCCGCTATGCAGTTGAACAACTGAAGCTTGTACACATGTGAATAGCAGGTCACATCCTTCCACTGGCACTGTATTATACTGCATCATTTCAAGCATTATAGCTTTGAAAAGCAGTTTTGTAAAACTACTGAAGAAAAATGAACTAAAGTGAGAGACTTTCTCCAATGTCAGTTCTACTCTATGAAGCCTATACATTAGATCATTAGAGTATCCATGGAATAACATACAGCGGTATGAATCAGAGTGTGTCTCTAACTAGAGCGTTTCTTACCATTATCTCACCGTGGTGTATAACCCACTGGAGATTTAATTGCAATAATCAGGAAGTTTAGAAACATAAAAATGCAATCATTCTAAGGGTAGTTTGTTCAAATGGAAATTTAGGAGACTGCTAGTGTAAAGATGATACCTTTATTCGCTAACTGATTAGTAGATATTGTGGGAGATATTACAGAAGGGACAGGAGACCATGCACTGTATATCTCACATAAAATAAACAATATAAATAAATGCATTCGAGATCTTGTACACAATCTAGGTATGACACTTTTTCATAGTGAACAGAACTGAATCAGTTACTCATATTCGTGAAACAATATATGTAATTTTATTTAAAGGTAAATAAAATATGATATATAAAATACAATAATAATTGGTGAACTGGGATATAAATGTATACAAAATTGACTCAGTAATATCTCAGAGCAACAGTCCTAGACAAAGATATATATATATATATATCATAAAGAAAATATAATATGATAGGATATAGCAGATAATTGCACAGATAACATACAAGCACATATAGGATTAAACTTATATATATAGTTATCCAGAGGTTTAAAGTGGAACTACCACCTTTAAGAAAGATGTCCCCAAATAATTCCCCACCTGGTGACTAGCTGCTTAGCAGCGCTAGTCGCCAGAATTATTACCTCCTTAATACGAATTATACCCTGCTCCAGGACTGACAGGCAGGACAGAGCACAGATATCTTTCCTTAGTGACGTCTGCGCACCTGCCTGACAGCGCAGGCACACAGACGTCACTATGGAAAGATGTCTGCGCTCCATTCTGCCTGTCAGTCCCGGAGAAGTGGATCATTCGCATTAAGGAGGTAATAGATGAGGAATTATTTGGGGACATCTTTCTTAAAGGTGGTAGATCCGCTATAAAATAGCAATGTTTGGATCCAGCAGTAGCGAGGGTTGACATTTCCTTACAGTTATGGACAATACAGTAGGTGGCAGTGTAACAACACCTACCCACCCGGTTTGTACTAAGGCATTTAAGTGTCAGGAAACTTGTCACGTGAATTGTGTTCAATAGGGCACAGGTAAAATAACAACCCTTTGGTAACCACAATGCACAGTATTGCAAGCATTAACACTCTATCTGAAAGACATAACATCTCAGATCTAAAAATATAGAATTTAATTAATTATCTGCCTGCTGTTTCCAATTATGCATACCTCTGGAGGAAAGACAGAATAATAAAATACATCTCCCGGTAAATATTTGCATTACCACATTAAAATCTTAAGCAATTAAAATAAGGTATGGATATAGCAACACAATGATAATATATACACGAAAATAAATCAGAGCGTATATACCATTCCATGTCTGCACACATCTCAGCAGTAGGGGTTAACTGAACTATGGACAGTAAGGACCAGCCAATTACTCAATATAAAGTTTTGTTCTGTCAGAATTTTCACAAGTGTGACTATCCCAACAGATCAAATCCACACTTGGATGCCATAAGCAGACAATGCAAATTTGGAACAGAACCAGCCCAACAAATACCAGATTCACAAACAAAGAAACAGAAAGAAACCTTCCCAGACAGCAATGCAAATGTTAATTCAGAACACCGTAAAATGGAGCACAGTGACCCTCTCAGGACAACCTATTGGTGGATTATTTAAACACGCTGGCTGTAGAACTTCAGATTCCACAGCGATCGTATGGAAAGCTTTACACACACAATAAACAACTGGCTCTGCAGGTGTTAGCACTATTAGCTAAACTTTAACTCCAATGATCTAAAATTGCCGTCAATCGATCTTACTCTATTACTACTGTGATTGGACTGTATTACCTCCAAATTTTATTCTAACTTTACAGCCAAGTGGCTACTGGAAAATTATATAACAAGGTGTGGTCTTTGGCACGGCATTTTTCTGCTCACTTCAGGAAGGAGGAAATTCGGCAAACAAAAAGCCCTATTTTCCTCCTGTACATTGCTTATATCACCTAAGCCCCCCCTTACAGAAAGGCACGCCTATTCATAGGTCACCCCTTACAGAATTAGCATTTGAGGTAATATAGATTAGTAAATACTATATATAAACAATTTGAAGAATTAGATCTGCCACGTCACTAAGGTGGCAGTCTACTACCAGGAAATCAGGAAAAATAATTGGTGTCAATCATCCTAAATTAAGAACCCCAAATAAAATTAATGATGTAAGTTTTGAAATAACATCCCCTCTCAAGGATTCATGAAACTAACCTCCCCAGCCGAAACACAGGTGCAGTATAGATAACATTCCTATACCTTGAAGAAAACTATTCCCCCTCAAAGGAGATAACTATGTTTCAAGGATGTTTACTTATAAAAAGGTCTAAAAATCCCTTTCTAAGAAAACAAAACTAATGTGACTTAAAGGGATAGTAATACTTTGTTTTAACTTTATTTTATTTTGTAGGCATTAAAAAAACATGAAGAATTATAAAAGTCTTATCCCTCAAACCTTTATGGTTTAAGAGATATTCACAAGCAAAGTTTCCCCTCCCGCCCCTTTTTCCTAGTGTAAGCCATCTCTTCTCAGATGTGAATCTGGTTGTAAGACCAAACAGATAACAGCAGGGGACAATCTTCTTCCTATGAAAACAATGAAAGCCCTTCCCCCCTTGAAAAGCTTTTCAGCTTTTTCCCTTATCTTAATTGAAGATTGTCCCTCTCTGCAGTCTACCTGGGCACCTCCCTTCTGCTCTGGCTGAGCAGTGTTACATTAGTAAAAGGGGCGGGAGGGGGACACTTTGTCACTGAATTACTCTTGAACTACAAGTCTGACAGAATTGAAATAACACTCTCCAAAGTCCAAATACTATGATGATTAATTAGAGCTGCTTTTATTATGAAACATTACTATCCCTTTAAAGATACAGTCTCATATATACACAGACAAAATGGTTACTACATAGTCTCTTTAACCATTTCCCTCCAGCAAAGAGCAGACTGCCTGAATAACATACAGCGGTATGAATCAGAGTGTGTCCCTCACTAGAGCATTTCTTACCATTATCTCACCGTGGTGCATAAACCACAGGAAATTTAATTGCAATAGTCAGGAAGTTTAGAAATGTAAAAAAACATAAAAATGCAATCATTCTAAGGGTAGTATGTTCAAACGGAAATTCAGAAGACTGCTAGTGTAAAGGTGATACCTTTATTCGCTAACTGAGTAGTAGGTATCACTTTTACTCTACCGGTCTGCTGCTTTTTCTGTGGCTACCACAGTACCAATATTTACCTATACAAAATAAATTAGAAGAATTCCTGGGACAAGCCAAATGCAGTATACGGGAGAACTAAAAAATAATTCAAAAGATTAAAATTCCCATTTAAAGCAATGTAGCTGGGGTGCTCCACCATTCCTCCACTTTTCTTTTGAACATACAGCCCTTAGACCACAACAGTAATGCTTTAACCCTCTGAGTGCCAGAGGGGTATGCAATGCATTGCAGGGCAATGCGTTGCGTACCCCTCTGGCACTCAGAGGGTTAAAGCAGAACTTTCACTGTCTATAAAGTCACCCTCCAATAATTAGGCAAATGGCGACTAGCCTCATAATAATGCTATTAGTATATTATATATATATTAGTATATTATTATAAGTACACGTTTCTGAAGTAATCCTTAGTCTTCGGAGACCGGAAGCTATGCTTTCACACAGACATCTTGCTTTAGTGCCATCTGTGTGCCTGTGCTGTCAGTCCCGGTCTCTTCTAGGAGGCATTGCACTGTGCCCTAAAGGGATAGTATTGCCAAGTTTGAAATAAAATGAATCTTGTAGGCATTAGAAAATAAAACTAAATGCCCCATTCCCATATCTCAAACCTTTATGGTATTAGAGATATTCAGGGCCAAAGTTCCCCCCTCCTTCCCCTTTCCCTGATATTAGATCTCTAGCTGACTGCAAGGGAATCCGGTCCCCAGCAGAGCGGATATCTCGTTATTGAAAAAGAAATCCTTCACTGGAACTGTCTTGTAAGTGTACTTGCAAACCAAGCCCACTGTGTAGACCATTACAATGAAGGATTTCTTTCTCAATAGCGCTATCCCGGTCTGCTGAAGAGCCTCCGACGGTCCCGGGACCGGATTCCCCTGCAGTTAGCTAGAGCACTGATGTCAGGGAAAGGGGAGGGAGGGGGAACTTTGGCCCCGAATATCTCTCAAACCATAAAGGTTTGAGAGATGGGACTGGGGGCATTTAGTTTTATATTTTAATGCCTACAAGAGTCACTTTTTTTAAAACTCAGCAATACTATCCCTTTAACCCCTTAAGGACTGGCCATGCACACATGCGGCGGTCACTTAAGGACCATGGAGCATTTTTTCGCCATTCGATTCCAGACTCCCCGAACGGCGTGCAGGCGCGCAGGGAGCCCGGAATTCCATGACGGTCCTGGACCATCATGGGTCCTTAAGGGTATACCAACCCATGTCCTTAAGGGGTTAAGGCACCGGAATGGACTGATGGTGCAGACAATCGGAAGGCACTAAAGGAAGAAGCCTGGCTGTCAGTCTCCGAAGAATAAGGATTACTTCAGAACGCGGTACTTGTGGAAGATAACAGCACTATTATGAAGCTAGTCGCCATATGCCTAATTATTGGAGGGCAACTTTATAGAGGGAGAAAGTTGCACTTTAATATAAAATTTACGCCCATTTGAAACAGAAAACTATACAATGACATTGATCCACTAAGGAAAAGTGGAAGAAGAGTTATTGTGGAGTAAACCATCTGCACCATAGGGGACACATAAAAAATCCTGTTATTTAAATTGGGGTTTTAACCCCTTTTAATGCTAGATAGCTCTCTAGTGCATTGCTTCGCAATGCATTGGACACTTTTATAGCACTCATGGGGTTAAAAAGATCTATACAAGTGCATGGGGAATTTAGGATTTTTTTATTTGTCCCGTATGGTGCAGATGGTTTACTCCAGAATAACTTCAGTTTGCTATTATAAACATGGGACAATGTTCCCAAAATATTTGTCCCCTATGGAGCAGATGGTTTTGTCCCATAATGTGTACTGCTTTTCCTTAAAGGAGATCTCTCACCCCTGTACAAGTTAGGCTTAGTAGATACAGTATGAAAACGTTAATTAGTTTTTAAAAAAATACGCTATGTTGGCTAAAACTATTGATTACATAGTGACCTGCACCCTACTTCCGCATACACTGGTCTTGCTGCTCTGCCCCTGCTCCCTTCCCACTACCCAGCCTCCTCCAATGACAGAGTCTTTCTGTCTGTAAGCTGGAGCGATCTCATTGGCTAGATATCGATCTCTGCCAATGAGATCGCTCCAGCTTACAGACGGAAAGCCTGCATCATCAGAGGAGGCTGGGACCAGAGGCAGTGTGGCAATCTGCGGCAAGATCAGTGTATGCGGAAGTAGGGCGCGGGGCACTATGTAATCAATAGTTTTAGCCCATATAGCGTTTTAGCTACATACTGTATCTAATACGCCTAACCTTTATAGGGGTGAGAGATCCCCTTTAAGAGATCAGCATCTCTGTTGCAGGTTTTACTCAGTAGTAAATAGGCATGAGAGTGAATTATCTATCTCCTGCAATGTAGCAAGAACAAGCTGGTTTCAGAGATAATATCTCTCAGAGAGGAATGTGAGAAATTTGTAAGGAGAAATGTTTTCTTATGTATGCAATGCATCATACTCTCTACACATGGAAAAACACTGAACTAGGGAATGATTATATTCTAGTAAAAGCTAGGCACATGGTCAAGAGTTTGTCATAAGATAATAATTTCTTGGTTTTCTCAATGTATCTCAGGCACTGTTGTTAGATAATGTATGTTTTTCATGCAGTCTATTTCATTAGATCAATATCTCCTGGGTTTACCACGTGACTGCAATGGAAAGCCAAAATGAACCTGTGGCCCTTACTTTATTGTATTTCTAAGCCATAGTAATAAGTCCTCTCAGAAGCACATTCTTTAACACTTGAAGGACCAGAAGGTGTACAGTGTCTTGGTTTAAAATGCATTGAACATCTACCTAGTCCTTTAAGGGCTCAATTCAGTGTTTCATGTCTTTAACCCTTTGAGTGCCAGAGGGGTACACAATGCATTGCTTTGTAATGGGTTGCATACCCCTCTGGCACTGAAAGAGTTAATTGGTGGTTGAAATGTCCTTTAAGTGGTTGAAATGTTAATCTTATTAAAGACAATTTTTATTTGTTTAACTTCTCTATCGTAATAATACGCATACAGTATCTGTGCAATACTTAGAACATTGCTTTGCTTCAAAACTGCATATTCCAAAATAGGACTCAGTGAAAGATGTGTAAATATACAGCAGCAGGTTTTGACAAAAATGCTGTGAAACTATTTAGTGGTAGAAACAGTCAGTTTTGCTGCCACATTGTCTGTTACAGACACATTTGATTCATTCATTTATTTTAATGGACAATAATAAATCTGGATGTTGAGTCAAGCTCTCATAAAGAATATGTGGACAGACACATAACGTTTGCAAATATATTGTATCTCTCTTTAATAATCTGCAGTGAATCATTTTGGGGAAATTGTGGGTTGACATATTTTGGCAGGGAATTTTTTTAAAGCAACATTATAACCTTATTTATTTAATTCCATTTTTTAATGCATTACTTTTTTATGAAGCTGTTTAATTTCAATAGTTTTTAAAGCCCTGTAAATGCAGCTAAATTCCAGCTAGTCTACATCTAGGGCATCAGATCTTTTGTTAGGTGCCCTAACTTGTGCATTCCAAAATCTCTCATGTGTACCTATCTGATTTGGTGAATTTCCAGTTCGAGAACGTTTGGCATTATGTATTACATATAATATAAAAGAACATATTACCCCCTCTTTCACCCTATACATTTTCATAAGGTTCCAAAGGGGAGCAGAGTGGGTTTCTTTGAAGCACTCAGTAAGGCTTCTCAACCTCGGTGAGCCTGTTGAAATGTCACAATGCTATAGAAGCTTCAGAAGGGGGTTCAAGAACAACTGGTGGAGGAGACAGGTAGTAGAAACAAGCCCAGTAGTAGAGTGGATTGCTGGTTTGTGTGAACACACCTTCTCCTAGCACCTCCATAAAATTATGTTGTCCAAATTAAAACAAAAATAGATACACTCTTCCAGTGTAAGAGGAATATCTTTGACAGTGAGCTAATCTCTAAGCCTTTCTGAGAGCCCTTTTCTGAGAGTAGCTTTTAGAGCCCTAGTGTGTATCATTGGCTATCATGTTAAATTAATTTGCATATTGGGCCAGAGATTTTTTTGCCTCTGGGTAAGATCCAGTATAGCAGCCTCAACACCAGATTTCCTGGCAAGGACATCAAAAGCAGTTTTGAGATCAGAAATGAATTAGTTAGAGTCACTGAGGGTGGGGTAAGATTGGTCCAGAGCAGAGACACCCAGGAGACGGCTTGGCCATACAGAGGGTAAAATAAAAGATGTGCAAGAGCTGTGAGAAGAAAATACCTCTGGGTCAAAAGTTGAAGGCTACAGTGGTTTAAGAAGCCCCATTAAACTGGTAGGATTGCTGTAAACAGCACTGGCAGAGAGTGTGGGTTGCATGAGAGCACGTTATATTTTTAAATGTAATGCAGTATTCTCAGAGATACTGGCTTTTATAGGTAAGCCTGTTACGTCAATTCAGTCTTCATCTATTCCCCCCCTCCCCAGGTAGCTCCTCCTTCCAATCTCCTCCGATGACAGAGGATTCCTCCACATGATCTGGAGCGGTCTCTTGCCAATGAGACCACTCAAGCTCACATGGAGGAATCCTCCATCATTGGAGGAAATTGGAAAGAGGAGCTACTTGGGGAGGGGAACAGACAAAGATTGACAGGCTGCAGAGTAGCGTTGACCCACAACCTGTCCTGAAGTGACATAACAGGCTTACCTTTAAAAGCCAGTATTTTGGATAATACCACATTATATTTAAAACATTTAAAGGATTACAGATTCAGTACAAAGGAGCATTCAAATTAAGGAAACTTAGGTGATAGTTCCCCTTTAATCAGCTTAGGTCAAGGCAGGCAGGAAACAGAAGTTAAGTTGTTTAGCAGGCATCAGACTTGGCCAACACACATATCTGAAATGCCAACAGTGAGTCATTACCAGTTGCTGCTTCAAATGGGCCTTGAAGACATGTCTAGGAGAATTCACAGGAGCTTAGTTCACTGCAGACCCAGACTATATGGAGTGGTGTGTGTCCAAGTGAACAGACTGTAGCGCAGGTAAAAGCTGAGCAGGGCTGACTGGAATAAGTGCAAAATGAGACTAACTGACTGAAGAGGGTTACTGCAATCTATCTATCTATCTGTCTGTCTATCTGATGCGTTATAAAATCCTATTTTTTATTAATGTTGTCTAGAGATCTGATGTCCTCATGATAGGTATACATAAATAAAATTATTAATATAGGTCAGAACACAGATAATTATGTTTTCAACATAAGAAGGGGATTTTGTATTTTCTGGAAAAAGTGTACAATAAATACCAGATAAGAACACATTTCAAGTTATATCAAATGAACATATATTAGTTGTTCAGGACTGAAAAAAAAAACCAAAGCAAAAAAAAATGCTACGTGGTGCTTACAAATAAAAAAGCTACACCAGCCTGGTCCTAAATGTTTGTGATTGTGCTGTACCATATTGCCTTAAGGCACCTTCTAGCTACAGGAGGCACATTAACATCCATTCACATTAGCACCCTGTGCAGCGTATTTCTGCATATGAATGTATTCTGACTGCTTAGCCATACAAGGGTTCTCAACTCTACTTAACCCATTGAGCGTTAGTGAGGTATCCAATACATTGTGTTGCAATATGTTGCATACCACTCTGGCACTCAAAGGGTTAAAGTTGTTACCTGTATAACTGGAAAATGTAAAAAAAATTCCTTGACGTGGGCAAGAAAACCAATATAACATATTAAATATATTTTGAAAATTGTGACCCAATAAACAGTGCTCCGACACACAAATGTGCTTGATACACCTGTTGAAATTCATATTGTAGTAAATACTAGTGTAAAAGCCTGTGTACATGGCCAAGGTCCGGTAAGGTAAAGAGGCCAGTCCTGCTCTGCATACTGTCGCCGCCTCACTGGCAGCGCATGTGATGCAGTCAGGGCCGGATTTCTCATAAGGCAGAGTAGGCATCTGCCTACAGGCGCACCCCACAGAGGGGCGCCTGTCATTGGGACCCGTTTTTTTTAATTTATTTATTTTTATATATATTTTTTTTAATTATCCTAACCCCCTACTCAGTCAGGTCTGCGCCTCCTTTGACACAGACCTGTAGCTGCTGAGCTCCCTCGTGAGCTCTTTAGTAATGCAGAGTGCTGGGAGATGACATCATCTCCCAGTGCTCTGCATTACTGGACATAAGACTGCACGGGAGCTCCAGCAGTTACAGGTCTGTGCCGAAGGAGGCGCAGACCTGTCCTGCCACTCCGCTGGACCACCAGGGAGAAGGTAGGAAACGGGGGTGGGTGCAATGTGAGGGTAATATGGAGCTGATGGGGGGGCAGTGTGAGGGCAAAGTGGAGCTTATGTGGGCAATGTAAGGGCAATATGGAGCTGATGGGGGGCAATAAGGAGCGGATGGCTGGCAATGTGAGGGCAATATGGAGCTGATGGGGGAAATATTGAACTGATGGGGGCAATATGGAGCTGATGGGGGCAAGTTGTAGCTGATGGGGATAATATGAAGCTGATGGGGCAATGTGGAGATAAGAGCAATGTAAGGGCAATATGGAGCTGATGGGGGGGAAGTTGGAGCTGATGGGGGTAATATGGAGCTGATGGGGGGCAATGTGAGGGCAATATGGAGCTGATGGGGGGCAAGTTGGAGCTGATGGGGGAAATATGGAGCTGATGGGGGGGCAACGTGAGGGCAATATGGAGCTTATGGGGGCAATGTGGAGATTAAGAGCATTGTGGAGGTGTCCAATGGAGATGGCCAATGGGGGGGGGGGCGCTTCAGATTTCTGTGCCTACAGGCTCCTGAGATGTAAACCCGGCCCTGGATACAGTCATGCTCAGTAGAGACTGCCTGAACGCACAGAATGCTCCCATGCTCCCAGCATTCTGTGTGTTTGGGCAGTCTCTACTGCGCATGACTGCATCGGATATTATAGGATTGAAAATCAAAATGTTAAAGTGTATTAAAATAGACATATAAGGAAGTTTCTTGTGGGTGTGAAAATTAATGTCATGAGTAACTGTATTTGTCCAGTATTTAATTTACTACTAACAGATATATTTACAGGTATCAACACTGCATCTTCAAGCAAGGCACTGTTCAAATAATAAATAAAGTAAAGCAATCTAATTTCCTTCCGCATGCTATAAAGTAGTGGAATAATTGATTGTATAGGTGATCAATCTTGTAATAGTATGTAGGGAAACAATCTGAACAATTTGTAATTTCAACAGTCTCAATGTAGAAATTTTCCTCATCAATGACTTTACTTGGAACAGTTTTCTGATCAGGCTCAAAATAGGCATTGTGTTTATTGATTTAACTGTCCTTTACAGTTCTATGCTTCATATAAATAAATCACTTTATCAAGCTATTTAAAAACCTTCTTAGACATCTGAATATATTGTACAATACTGAAACGTCAGGATATTGCTAAGTTTGATCACTTGTGTTTGCAATATAAGTTTGTTACAATTTTTCCTTTAAAAAAGCCCTAAAACAATTTATCACCTGAAATGTTAAATGAATGTCTCTTACTGTTATCATAAAAGGCTCATAAATACTCAGATAATTAGAGTACAGCAGGATCTACTCTGCTGTTTCTTGGACAAAAGCAAGATAATTACGTCCTCTAGATTGGTTGAAAATAGCCCAGGCAGTTTTATTCACCTTAAGGTCTATCAAGATATCCAAATATGTACATATATCTGCAGATTTTACAGCATCATCTCTCATTTGAAAATAACTTGTATTTCATGATATGCTGATATAATTATTATTAGTTTTAGTTTTATTGAGCGCTATATTTCACAGTGCTGTACAAAAAGGGCTAGAGAACCCATACAGTGTTTTATAGAAAGAAACTGAAGAAATGGTAGTGAGGACCTAGTTTATAATCTTAAGAAATACAATGTGCAAGGATTTAGAAGTGTGCTCATACGTGTTAATATTATAAAATGAAAATACGAATTCAATTCATGTAAAGATTTTAAATACGACGGTGGGATTGTGGCAAATGTAAAAGGGTTGTATCATCTGCAGGACTATATATTGGAAATTGGTCCAAGTGAGGGGTGAGGGATAAGATCAGTCATGGTTGTTGTTTGGGGGCAGTCAGGAGGGGAGAGTAAGTTATGCTAAAGAGTTTGGGAATAGGGATTTGTGAAAAAACTGTGTGCAAGGATTGTATGGCGTTCCGTAAGTGGAGTTCAGCTGAGAAGTGAACAGCAATGAATGTAGGTTAACACTGAAAAGGCAGTACTAGAGAGGTGCAGATAAAGATAGAGTTGGGAGCAGGTAAAGGTCAGTACAGGCTGAGTTCTTGCATAGTTGAAAACCAGACAGAGGATCAGGGCATGGTGAGTTCAGGAGACATCTAGACAAGCCAATGAACCAGGCAGAAGTCAGAAACCATAAGACCAAGACTTCAGTGCTAAGGCCTAACAACTAAGCAATGACTGGTGAATGAAGGATGCTTAGATAGGCACCATGGACCCTTGCATAAGTTGATCCCAAGCTCCAGTGAATGAGACTGTTGCCAGAAATGTGCATACACATGCTCAGTTTTCTACGTGTACAGAAAAGCCTGTGTACCAGATTGCAAATGGAAATGTGTTCCCGAATACACCAATGTACAACCAGTAAGTCATGACTTGGCCCTTCCCCACACAGGGGTAACCTCTGGATGATGAGCCCTGGGTGATCAGGATTAGATTTAATCTGGGTGGAAAAGATCAGAGTTGTTAATATGGGGGAAATGATGAGGAGACAGAATAGTGTGTTGAGAGAGTGCATGTTTCATAAAGAATTTGCCTGGAATGAGGATCTGCCCTGCTATTTTTGGCTATTGTTAGTTGGATAACGAAACGTGATGAAAATGTTAGCAATGGGCAGATATTCCAAATTTCTGTTGTCTATGAAAATTATATATGGATGCTGAATGCACTATAGGAGAGGCTGCCACTCCTTAAGAGCAAGGTTAATATCAAGTAACTCCTGGTCACTAAAATCATAATTTCTCTCAGCCAGACTCTGTGAATAATAAGCCATAGGGTGGAGAAGATTTGTGGGCCACTTCTTTAAAAAGAACAACCCCTACAGCTGTCGTGGAAGCATCGACCATAGTTATATTGGGTTGAGAGACATTAGACTGCTATACAATTTGAGCTTTAGAGAAATGTTTCTTTCAGTAATTGAAAGCCTTGTGAGTGGAATCATCCCATTTTAAGTGGATTTTAGTTCTAGTCAGAGGGTTGAGTGGTGATTCAATTTTGCAAAACTCCTGAATTAATCTTTTGTGAAAAATAGCAAATGCAGGACTGCCTTGCAAACCAGTTAATGATGGCAGAGACTTAAAAGGATTCATCTTAATAACTTTGGAGGAATTATAAGACCCAAAAAACTTTTGATGCTTGGCTTATGATGGAATGGTTCTGTTACATGGTAGAGGAAAATGTCAAAATGCCATCAACATATATGATTACAAACTTGTCAGTGAGATTACTGAAGATATCATTAATGAAGTTTTGGAAATCTGCAGGGACATTACATGAAGCAACATAAATAGTGGAAAGGATGTTTGCCATTCATCTAGACTGTAGGCTCCTCACCAAATCAAGCTTGGAAAAAATGGACATAGTCCTCTCCTCAAAAAGCTCAGGAATAAATAGAGGAGGATATCTGATTTTGATGGTTATGTTGTTCAGTCTTAATTTGTTCAACAAAGAAAATGGTAGCGTCATATTTCAACGTAGAAGGCCATATTAATGTCCTACCTACATTTTATTGTAGACAGGCCTTGTGGGCCTTAAGTTCTGTTTCAGATTAAGGAGAGATGTGGCCAAATGGTATCTAAGCCCCAGAAAGGAGGTCATTAGGAAACTTGTCAATTTTGTGAGGCGTAAGCTTGTCCACCAAATTCTTTTTATCATCTTGAAAGTCCATGTAAACATGTGAAATAAGAGTGGTCACTCAGACAAGGCAAGGTCTGTTATTGGACAAGGTTATAGGCTTGTTGTCCTGTAAAAAACAATGTAGTCAGCAGAACAGAGAGGAGGAGGATATGTTCAGTTCAGCAGTTTATGTTCTGTTTGCGAAACTGACCTAGGGAATCAGAATTGCACAAACTGCACAACACCGGATTGTAGCAATTCCCTGTGTTTATTGACAGCAGAACAGTCTTGTGAGTAACCAGACCAGAGGATATAGGTGATACAGCAAATACTTGAATCATGATAGGAAGGGTTTTAGCGATCAGTGGCAGATGGAATGAGATGGCCAGCATAAGACCCATAAGAATGCACTGAGGTGAGAAAGTGCTTGGACCTTCTCAAGAAATCAGAGCAGGCCTAAGGGTATCCTCTACTTTACCATGATGTGGTTTTACTGGAAACGTTGCTGCAAATGGTCATTCCCCACCACAACACTGGCAACAGTTGAACCTTTGTCTGATTGCTTCTTTCTCAGGAGTCAGAAATGTGTGGACCATACCACAGGTTCAAAGAAGGACTGAGAAGCTGAAGACACTTGTTACAATTGTGGTAATAGAACACTGTTACACTGATTGTATGCTACTGATGAAATGAACAGGCCACCATAGAGCAGTTACACTGTATTTTTGTCAATAAATTAATTTTAGTACTCTGTGTCTTTCTGACCTTTATTTTGGAGAACTGACTCACATGACAGAAAAACACGTGTGTGGAAGCCCAGAGCAGTGAAGGCAGGTATATTTCCCCACCAGTGTTTACCAGTAACAGATGGAAGTTATTGGGGATTCTAATATATGTAAGTGTATTTAATGTATACTTTCTCTCATTATATGGATATCCATACTGTGATAATCTACTCCAGTATGGGCTAGTGCCCTTCTATTTTTTTGTTTCTTTTTTTGCATAGAGACCAAAGTTCTTTCTCATGTAAAAGGTGAAGAAAACAGATGTAGGAGGTACAGCAGCTTGAGCAATTCAGTTTTGAGAGAACCTGATATCGTCATGAGGGCAATGTAATTTTCTTCACTGGTGTTGTATGCTGCTAATCTATTTGGTAGTCGATCTTGTGTGTACTTACTTGGCTCAAGGATATATGGCTATACTATTTTGAAATAGTGCTACCCTATAAGGTGCCCACTCTCTCTTTTTTTTTCTCTCTCTTTTTATTAGATTTAGTTGATGCATGTGTGGAGAGTGTGTACTTCATTGGGAAGATACTAGATTAGTACAGTAAATTATTTTGAAATACAAGGAACAACAGTGTGATGTTCAAAGTCCTTAGCTTTAAGAAGAGTTTAAGCAGAAGTTGTAGATTAGGGGGCAATAACTAGTTAAAACATTAATGTATCTATATTATATGGCATGCTTTATCATATGACTACCAATCTACATAGTTTTGTTGCTGCTGCACTCAGACTTAAATAATTGCAAAGCCTCTGAAGTTCTACAGGTAAGCAATTGACCTCCAGCTAGATTGACTGACTTTACAGAAGACAGGGCCATCTGTAAATAATATACTGATCTTGCCATGCATTGGGTGCCTCAGGCAGCAATTTTACTAAAGAATACCTGACCTTGTGGTATAGTCTATGATGCGTGCTATTGGTTCTCTTACATTATGGTTTAGAGTTCCGTCAGTCAGAAATTACATACTCAGACAGGAACCATTTTCAACTGCATTTTTCTAACAACAGGACAGAATTAAAGGAGCAGTAAACTTTTTTTTATGAAAACACATATTTTACAGAGCATTTCCTGCTGAATGAAACAAGGTCACCCCCATCGCTGTCAGATGTTTTATTCAAAATTTATAGCAGTTTAAATAACCAGGAAGTGAATTTACTGTTTTTACTTCCTGATAGTTCTAACTGACAGGAAATGAGGGCAGTTTTTATCACATTCTATGGAGAATTGTATGTCTCTGACTTTTCTGACTTTCCTCTCCATTAGAATCTAATTTAATTAGAATTTGACCACTAGAGGGCACTGCTAATGTAAAAAAACATGGGTTTAAATTGTAATTACTCTGGAAATATAAATCTCTCTGCAGTGGGAGTACCCTTATTTTACTCAATAGGAAAATCCCTACTATATATCTATATATATAAAAGTATAAGCCTCATTGCATAATTTATAGTACCTCACACACAGAACATAATTTATGTCTCCTCAGAAAACACACATTGAACAGAATGCCTCTTTACATAATTTATGTCTCATTAGGAGACACAACTCCTATTGGGTGATTCAGTGGGGACTTTACTGCTCCCATTGGGTGATTCAATGGGGGCATGATTATCATACAGAGAGTTGGCCCACCCCCTCCAGCCCGCCCATCACTATCCAACTGACAAAAAAAAATCTAGTTGCCACTTGCTCCTGAAGTAGGGGATATCAATAACTTCTCCTGGTCCACACACACTCTCACTCAGGATCATGACTGCACAAACACACTGTTTCACCTCCCACAGATAATAGTAACCCTCCATACACTCTGTGTCAGTACGAGAGTGTAATGTTTTCATAAAATACAAACTCAGGGATAAACTTAATGGCAACTCTTTTATTTAACTCTTTTCATCTCTTCAGTCAACCTCACTAACTGTCTGTTTTCAGCTGTCACTCCTCCACTTCCTGATTCCCACCCTTTCTCCTTAAAGGGAGAGAGATGCTTTGCTGTATGTTACAGAGGGCAAGCCTCAAACACCACTTTCTATTTGTTCCCTCAGCATATTGCTACGTTGCCTCAACTGAAGAGCCACCGTGTGTTATATTGCTATGTTACCTCAACTTAACCCTTTGAGTGCCAGAGGGGTACTCAAAGGGTTAAGTAAGGAGGAGTTACTGCTCACATTGGGTGATTCAGTGGGGGAGAGATTTAAATCATGCAGGGAGCCCGCTTACCTCTATCCAAGTAACTGAAAAAACAAAATGGTTTCCACTTGCTCCTACACCACAGACATAAACACATCAGACAAAAAAACACACACACACTCAATCACACACACTCAATCACACACTTACACTCTCACACACACTCAGTCATACACACTCAATAATACACACTCAGTCATACACACTCACAATAATTCACACACACTCACTCACACACTCACACTCAATCACACACACTCAATCACACACTCTCACACACTCTCACTCACACACTCAATCACACATACTCACACTCTCTCATTCACACTCTCACACACTCACTCACACACTCCCTCACACTCTCACTCACACTCAATCACACACACTGTCACTCACACTCTCACTATTACTCACACTCTCAATCACACACTCACACTCTTTCACTTACTCTCATACGCCCTCTCACTCACACACTCTCTCACTCATTCTCATACACCCTCTCACTCACACTCTATCACACTCACACACTCTCACTCAGTCACACACACTCAATCACACACACTCACTCAATCACACACACACACACACTCACTAACACACTCACACAATCACATGCAATCACTCACATGCAATCACTCACACACAAGCACTCACACTCACTCACAACCCGGGAGCCAGCACGATCCACCTTCCACCATAGTCTCACTCACACTTACTCACACCCCGGGAGCCAGCATGATCCACCTTCTACCATAGAATGTGCAATTACCACATGCATTTCAACTACATGAATGAATGCTACTCACTCACACTCACACACACTCATTCACACTCACTCACACCCTGGGAGCCAGCACGATCCACTTTCCACCATAGTATGTGCAATTACCACATGCATTTCAATTACATGAATGAATGCCACAGTGGAGGCATAAGTACAAACACAAACTCGTTACAGTGACACATAAGTCACCCCCTTATAGTGCAATTAGCTTGCTCCAGAATGTCTCCTCTTTTGAATTTGCAAAAAGCCCATGAAATTGTATTTATGAACCTAAAGATAAACAGTCCTGGAACAAATCAGTTGCGCAGGAAGGGACACATGAAAATCCCAGATCATTTAAATAAAGCTTTTTAACCCCTCTACAACCTGGTATTCTTCTGACTTTTCCCACATCTTTGTTACACTGGTTGTCTACCTTAAATTCCTCTGAAATAATAATAATAATAATAATAATATGTAAAATCTGCACTATTTGATCAGAAATAGAACAGTAAAGTACAACTAATTGTCAGGTAGGAACAGTAACAGAAAAACAATACAAATGCATTTAAGTGTCAGGCTGGAGCAATAAATCTTATATGTGGGACAAGTTTGAAGTCATATAGCTATCCCGTGGAGCCCAGGTTGAATTAAATATATCTCTGCTGTTATTTATAACTGGTAAGAGACTGCATTTTGGAAATGAAGCATAATTTATCAATCACATGATTGCCTGCATTTTCGAGTAAGCCAACACAGCCACACAGCACATCTTGAGATGGTGGGTCAAGTGGGAGAAGTAAGAGAATTTTTATGGCATTTACATTAGAACTCTTTGGCTGGTAATTTATGAATTGTTTTCCAAATTTCTATCTATCAGTTCAGACCTTATGCTCAGTGGAAAGAAGAGCTATTCCATAACAAAGAAACAGCACCGAAGGAGAGAAATGAAATTTCCCAAATTATTTATTTACATTTTAAACCCTCGAATGCTGGAGAGGTCTCCAATGCATTGAGAAGTATTCAAAGGTTAATGGACACATTTAAATCAATTAAGTTTGAGGGATATTCACATGCAAAGTTTCCCCTCCCGCCCCTTTTACCTAGTGTAAGCCATCTCTTCTCAGATGTGGAATCCAGTCCATAGACCAATGATATAACAGGAGGGGACAATCTTCTTCCTATGAAAGCCCTGCCCCCCTTGACAAGTTTTTCAGGTTTTTCCCTTATCTTAATTGAAGATTGTCCCTCTTTGCAGTCTACCTGGGCACCTCCCTTCTGATCTGGCTGAACAGTGTTACATCAGTAAAAGAGGCGGGATGGGGATACTTTGTCATTGAACTACTCTTGAACTCTGACAGAACTGAAATAACACTCTGCAAAGTCCAAATACTATGATGATTAATTAGAGCTGCTTTTATTATGAAACATTACTATCCCTTTAATTGTGTCATTGTTTCAGTCTGGGATGAATGCAGCAGAGACCATGCAGCTTTTTTTCTGGATAGTACTGAGAAATGAAATTCGGGAGTGGGTATCTGAAAGCATCCTGCTACCTTGGAGACTGCTACAGTCCTCACTGATGAGACAGTGCAACTCAGGGATTATACAAAGCAGGAGGAGACTAAGCAACACAAAAACTTCTCTATGCTTCTGGGTGATCATCAATTCAATACTTTCTCCTTTGATTTTGGTTGCCCCAGCAGTAGTTTAAAATTCTGTGTTAGGGCACTCAGGTGGCCAGTATCAGCCTAGCCCTGCCAATATCTACAGCATCTACAACACCAGTGTCTGAACCAATGTACCCAGAAGACAGAAGGGCCGTGACCAGTGCACTACTTGTCTAACTCAGTTCCTTGAGTAGACTACTATGAACCCTATGGAGCAGTACGTACATGATCCTACAGATGAAAAGTGCTTTGCCCCTGGATTCCTGGGGGGGGGGGCAATGTGCCCTAATCTATCCACATCAGCAAGAGAACAACATTCTGGTTCAACCTTGCTGGGATTCTAATGCTGCATATTTACCAGGACCTGGGCTGGTTATTGAGCTGGCTGCCAGGACCCAGTGGTAGATTCCTACTAAATCTTTCTTAGTAGAGGAATAAAATAAGTCTCATAAAATTACACAGTAACAGGTCAAACCTTCCTCTTGAATAAACCACATAATTAATATTTGAAAATAGTTCACCTTGCACTTTAGAGTTCTGTTAAAGACCATTCCTCCTCAGTGACTATGATAACTAACTTGTGAATATCTGTTCTTATAAAAATAACCAATTATTTTAATTGGGTTCAATGAATATGATAGTTATTGTTGATCTTCAGGCATATTTTTATGTGCTAAATTGCATAGCTACTTGGCAGAACCATGGATTTCTCACCAACATACATTAAAACAATATGATATAAACGTATAAAGAGAAATATGTAGAATGTTAAATAAACTGATTGGTGTCTCATTAAATGAAAGCTAACACCTCTTAACCCCCATTTACTTTAATTTAACCATAAAATCCTAATGGCTACTGCAAATTTTGCCCTTGTGTCTTTGTTAAAGAGATAACATCTTCAGTCAATACTGGATGTCATATTCAGGGAGACAGACATAACAGTTATTCACAGTTTGTTTTTTAAAATGAAGAATGTAGAGTTCATGAGGCAATTTAAGATTAACATTTGTTTAAGGTATTGCGGTTCTGTTGCCAAATGTAGGGCTCAATTTAAAGGCAGCCAACACCAAAAGAACCGTTTTAAGTATGGTAAGCAATTCAATTATGCATGCTATGAAAAACTGCAGGCAAACCCCCCCACCACCACCGGCCGCTAAAGTATGAGGTGCTTCAGCCCATTAACAATGAAGAAAAATGCCAATTTAATAGACTGTTAGCCATTAAGATCTCATAAGGGACTCACTTTATTGAAAGAAATTTAAGACCAGAGGTGTAACGAGAAGCCTCCGGGCCCTGGTACAAGAAGTGCCACGGGCCCCCCCACCACATTGGCCCCCCTGACCACATTGACCCCCTCCACAATGCCCCATCTCCTACCTGGAGCTCCTACGCACTCCTCTTAGTAATGCAAAGCGCTGGGAGATGATGTCATCTCCCAGCGCTCTGCATTACTAGAGCGCTGGCAGGAGATTGTGGGCGCCAGGCGGAGGGGTCACAGGGGGAGGCCAGGCCCCTGTAGTTACGCCACTGTTTAAGACCTAGTTTTTTTCTAAGTGATTTTTTAGATATTTAATCAGCCGACACAACATTGAAATGAAAAAAAAAATTAAGTCCCCAGTGGATGTATTGATATGGGGCCCTAAGCTCCACATCAATACAGCCAAAGTACCTAGTGTTCAGTGTTAGTAAAATTAACCCTATGAGTTCCAGTGGGGTATAATTACCCCACCGGCACTCATAGGGTTAACCCGACTAAGTAACAAAGCAACAGCCCATTACAAGTAACACATACTATTAAATCTGATGTCCAGCAGGGTCTTCAGTATCCTGGTCATCCTCTGTCATCCTTTCTTCTCTCCTTTCTTCTTGTATCTCCTAACAGTAACCCGCGCACTTATACATAGTTTAACCGCTTGAGTGCTAGAGGGGTACACAACACATTGCAAAGCAATGAGTTGTGTACGTCTGTGGGGCTCAAAGGTTTATTTAAAATATGTATAAGTTTGTGGGCACATTTATTTGTGCTTTTTTTTTGGTTTACAATTACAAGACAAAAAGATACAAGACAACTACAAGACAAGAAGATACAAGAAGAAAGAAGATACAAGAGACAAAAAAGAAAAGAAGAAAATAAAAAAAAATGGAGATAGGAGACAGACAGTAGATGACAGGAAAGTTTAACACATGTAAGTTAATGATCGGTGCTTGACATTATGTCATTTCTGTGGTCTATTGTCCGTTCTGCTTTCAGCTGGTAGGGCCTTTGAATACTGACTTAGACATTTTATTATGCCGGTCGGTAATCAATTTGGCCCTACCGTCTGTTTTACTGCACTCCTCTAAATCGAGCCCATAATGTCTGCCTCCTTGGACATGACATATAGGACCAATTCAGAATGTTATCTATTGAACAAAGACAACATTCATAGCTCAATTAGGGTTTCTTGACTATAGTAATATAATTGGGGATTATTAGATGTTCTTTTAACGCATTAGGTGCAACAGATGGCTCCAATAGGCTGCAAGGAAAGCATAAAAATGTATCTAATATCCAAGTAATTCATGAACATGGATACTGTGATTATATCTTTTCACTTATTTTAAGCACAGATTTGCCATGTTCGTAACTACAGGTACTTTTCTACACTGATCCTGCATTTTAAAATGGCATTTGACAATATGGGTATGTATAATCTCTTTCATACATTTATTTGTTTTGCACATCCAGTGTGGGTATTTGCATTTCACATCCTATAATTTGCTAAGTATGTTTGCCAGAAGCCGTCATGCACAGTAGAGATGGCTGCGCGCGCTGCAGTCTTGCACAGTATAGACTGGCAGCGCCAGTCTGTACCGGAGCGGGGTGCTCCAAATTCAGACTGGAGCTCTCTCTGCACACCTTCTGGTGAATTCGGAGCGTCCCGCTCCGTATGAGCCGCAGCGTGTTCGGGCTGTCAGTACTGTGCATGACTGCAGCGCCGCCAGTTTTGGCCAGTGTATACAGGCTTTAAAACTAGTGGACATATAAAAAGCACTGTAACACAGGAAAATGGCAAAAAAAATAGTGAAGATGGTTTGTATAACAATTGCTACACCTTGCCTTCATAAGGCCCAAAATCCTTAGGGCGTCTTTCATTTTTCTTGTATGTTAGCTTTTCTTGGTAACCAGAACTGCATCTTTTTAACAATCCTAGTAATATAGCGTTCTAAACCTAGACACAATTTGTATCTCCAGTAAGATGGTACATGTAAATAACATAAGATGATAACATATTCTCAGTTATTTTTTCTTGATCAGATCTCTAAATTTACTTTTTGAAAAGGGCTGCAAATGTATTTCTGTCTTCTCAACCCACAATCTTCAAATTGAAATATCAGAAAATATCATATATATGTAACAATTACAGTGCAGTCATCATCAGAAACTTTGAGGGTTTCCTAAGTAAAACATTTGCGCGTACTTCTCCTTGGCTGATATAACCAGATAAAATATTCCACCTCTCCGCTGCAACCGTTGATGTTTGTTAGGTCTCCAATTGATTTTTTTGTGCAGTATTGAAAACCTTTCTAGCATCCAAGGGGCTAAACTGAAAAGGATATACTACAATTAATAAGACAGATATAGAGATATCAAGAATGGCACATAGCAATCTTAAGGCAAACCAACTGCATCATCTAAAAATTGCCTTTGGTTTAAATGGGCTTTTAACAGTTCAAATGCTAGAGTGGTCTCCATCTCATTGAGAAGCAATACATTGGAGAAATCTATTGCAATAATAGGCTTAAAAGCCCAATTTAAATCAGCCTTGCTGGGGGAAAAATGATGCCAGCCCAGTACTATATAGTGTATGAACTTTTTTTTTCCCCTTTTTATTTTTTTTGTTTTTTTTTAACAACTTTACACCGTTGCTAATTCCATGGTCTGTCCTCTACACTGAAGCAGTGACATCTGGACAAGATTACCTAATAAACTTGTTATTATTTATACAATATTAACTGCATTGCACACATCTTCATATACTGCATATAATCATTCTATTCTACTTTGCAAGTTTATTGGGTAAATAATACAATGATTCACAGTGTGGATTTTTGTAGTTATGCGAATATAATAAAAACCAAGTAGATTGTTATTACATAATTGAACCAAATTAAAAGCAGTGTAAAAATTGAACAAAATGCATCATTAGATACAGCTTACCCTTTGAGAGCCAAATAGGATAATTTCACCTCCTCGAAGAGATCCCTGGGGACAATTGGATATGAAATTCCAATATATACATTATTTGCCTCATCTCCTCCTCCTCAATTCATTAGTGATTGAAGGCCATATGAAAGAGTGTCTGTGTATAAGAAAGTGTCAGTGTGCACTAAAGGGATTATATGCTCTGGTACTTTCCCAGAAGTTCAAGTGAATAAGTAATAATTAATGTCCCATCACAGTAAATGAACTGTGATAACAGGTTCAATATATTATACATTTTGAAATTGGTACATTAAAACATCAAGAGTGTTATGTTCGATAGCTAGTCTGGACTTTACTTATCATACAGTGACTGTATAGATACAGTGTTTGTTAAAATCATTCTGTCACAATCATATATTTAACGCACATTAACACCTAAAAATAAACAACAGGGGTTATATGCACATTCCTGTACTTCATGTTAGAGGCCTAAAATCTAGTCTTACATATGCTCTGAGGGAGCAGACACTCCTGCTTTTCAAGGGCTCCCATTGATTGGCCAGGATTATCTGGGAATGGACTGAGATAAAAGCAGTAGGTACTAATCATAATTAACTAACTGACTTAAGCTTCTATCTCTCAATATGAACAGAACAAATAATCCTATATAATAATTTGTTAAAACGTGTGTAACGCCACAATCATGCACAGTAGAGACTGCTGTGCGTGCTGCAGTCATGCTCAGTAGAGACTGCCAGTGACGAGGCTGATACAGAGCGGGCGCTCCGAAGAAGCTTCCCGTTCTGTATCAGCAGCGGCAGTCTCTACTGTGCATAACTTTCCCACGACCGGCTGACAGTGGCACTGTGGCCCGTGTAACAGGCTCTTCAACTAGTAGTAAATAAATGCTTCTTGGACCAGAAATTTACATATTAATTAACCCTTTGAATGCCAGGTAGTTATCCAATGTATTGCACATCGGATGTCAAAAAAAGCAAGTTTAGGATTATACTTTAGAGAGGGAACATGAAAACTTAACTTTTACATATTCTGGCTAACTAATATTTTGTGTTAGTGTTCCTTTAACTTCTCTTTCTTCTTTCAATGGGCATTTATAAAATACTAATGAGGTACTCAGCAGACAGCTTGGTGTCCAAAGACTGTTACTTATTATTCTTTCTTTATTTTTTTATTTTTTTAGCAGAAACATCTAAAATGAATTCATATAATTACATATATATATATATATATATATATATATATATATATATATATATGTATATATACATTCAAGAGCTTCAGACTAAAACAACTTTATAAGTGTAAGGTCCACAAATAAGAAATGACAATTTCAGCGTTTTGATTGAAATTGCTTCATTCATTCCTCTGTGTCCTTTCAGAGGGGAAAGTGTGAAGGGACTGTGTAAGAGGGTAGAGAGATGAAGTGATGGATACATAAAGTAGCCTATACAATCCTGTAAGTAAGTGGAGAGACGGTAACCTTGGTTATGGCTGTGATTGATTGTTGCAACAGCCTGTGAATCTCTGCTTTACCTATGATGTGTTTTATATTCTTTCCAGTTCTGATTTCCAAGGGGATGGACTCTCAAACTGTCTCTCAAAATATAATCTGGATGCAACAAGTTTTCCTTACTTGCAATGGCAGCCAGAAGAGAAGCAGTGTGTCACAGGCTTGTGATCATTTCCCTTCGGTACTGGAAGAAACAAAACAGTTTCTTTCTTCTGATTTCTTTGCTGTTGGAGGGAAAGAGGCTGTTGTACTATTTTATTAGCAGCAACTAGTTAGATTAGCTAATAATTAATTAGGTAGGTTAGCTAGTAATGTATTAATTATGCAGGTTAGCATAGAATTGCTAGCTAGGTTAGCTAATAAATATAATATGAAGGTAGGTTAGTAATGTAATTGTAGCAACTATACCTGCTTTTCCTGATTGTGTGTTAATATAAATGTAAAATCAGGAAAATGAACAATTCAAACTTAAGTTCAGGGCACACCTGCACACAGAGAGACAGGCCAGGTAGTACTGTTCAGATGTAAGTGCGCACCTGCACACATATAGGCGTGAACTATGGATACACAGTGTTCCATCCAGACTCCACTGCTGTCTCCAGAAGCTATGCCTGTTCCTTAGTGTGTATTAATTTAATTTTAAAATAAGAAACAATTGTATGCACAAATAGGCACTTTATGCATACGCATCCTTCCATCCAGACTCCACTGCCGTCTTAGTAGTGCTAGTTGCCAGAATTATTACCTTATTCAAAAGAAATATTCATTCTTACCGGGCTGGCAGCAGCACAGAAAGTGGACATCTTGCTATAGTGACGGCCACGTGCCTGCACTGTCAGTCCCTTCCTGGTCTAGGAGTCGTTGCTAGGAGCCTTTCGGATCTGGAAGGGACTGACAGCACAGTCCCGTGGATGTCACTGTGGCAAGATGTCCGTTCTCCATGCTGATGTCAGCCCAGTAAGAATGCATATTTCTTTTGAATAAGGTAATAATTCTGGTGACTAGCGCTACTTAGCTGCTAGTTGCCATTTGGGGAGTTATTGAAGTTAAATTGTTTAAGAGGTGGTAGTTCCGCTTGGAAATAAAGCATTATATTTGCATTAATATTTGTTTGCTTCCATACATTTGGTGAGCATTTCTTAAAAGGGGCATATTATTTGGTGTTGCTGTTAGAGGTTTGTTTGATTTATTTCACATACTGGTGCCGATATTTGGGAGCAGCTGGAGAGATGACCCTTGCTGTACAGTGAGAACCGGCATGAGCTTAAACAGACCGGAGTGTCCCTGAGGAGTGAGGACAGGATTTTAACTGTGTGTAGCGGGATTGAGCCCTAAAATCGGGACTATGTAGGGAGGGAAAGCAGTGAAGCCAATGTGAGAGAAATGAGAGAGCTTCCCCTTTTTGGCACCCCATTTCGGCCATGTTTTTTATTTAGGCTTGTTGCAGAAAATGCCATTTTTGGCCGAAACAGTTCGGCTACCGAAATTTCGGTGCACCCCTAATGTTGAGATCAGGGCTCTGTGCGGGCCATGCCATCACTTCCAGGATGACTTGTTTTTCTTTACGATGAAGATAGTTCTTAATGACTGTGGCTGTATGTTTGGGGTCATTGTCATGCTGCAGAATAAATTTGGGGCCAATAAGATGCCTCCCTGATGGTATTGCTTGATGGTTAAGTATCTGCCTGTACTTCTCAGCATTTAGGAGACCATTAATTCTGACCAAATCCCTAACTGCATTTGCAGAGATGTGACCCCAAACATGCAAGGAACCTCCACCATGCTTCACTGTTGCCTGCAGACACTCATTCTTGTACCTCTCTCCAGCCCTTCGATGAACAAACTGCCTTCTTCTATAGTGAAATATTTCAAATTTTGTCTCATCAGTCCAGAACATCTGCTGCCATTTTCTGCACCACAGTTCCTATGTTTTCATGTATAATTTAGTTGCTTGACCTTGTTTTCACATTAGAGGCATGGCTTTTTGGCTGCAAATTTTCCATGAAGGCCACTTCTGACAAGACTTCTCCATGTAGTAGATGGGTGTACCAGGGTGCCACTGTTTTCTGCCAATTCTGAGCTGATGGCACTGCTGGAAATCTTCATGTACTGCAGTAAGTTTCCTCGGCCAACCACTGCATCTATGGTTGTTAGTGTTGCCTGTTTCTTTGTGCTTCTTCAAAAGAGCTTGGACAGCACATCTGGGGCTGGATTCTATTGCAGTTGCTAATTTTCTCTCTGCTTTTATCTCCAGGTTTCCCCATAGACTTCAATAGTAAAATGTTTGATAAAACGGGTGTTAACATTTATCACCTGCAATAAGATCCAGCCCCTAGACAGCTGCATTCTATACTTGACTCTTCGACTACTAGCAAAAAAAACAGTGTGTGTGTGGGTGTTTGTGTGTGGGTGGCCAGCACGACACATACTGCTGTGGAAACTCTTAGTTGACCCCCAGCAAGAGTGCAATCTGAGAGGATTTTCAGTGCAGCTGGTTATATTGTGTATTAATGTAGGACATGGCTATCAAGCAGCACTGTTGGGAGACCTACATTACTAAAAATAGACCATCATCTATTACCATAGTATCAGATTACAGAAGTGGACAAAACAACACCTGACATGGAAGGTGACGGCCCATGTACTGTTAAGAGCATCACTGAGGATGAGGAGGAGGAGTTGCTATCATCTCCCACTTTTGGAACCACTGCTATGACCACTGATTAATGCTTGAGAATAATGCAAGCTTAAATTAGAGTCAAAGATGATAATAAAAATAATTGAACTAGTTTTCATCCCTATGAATCATGATGATATATAAATCAACCATACCACACCAGTCTACCACCACCACCAGAGATCTGCCACATTCAGTGTAAGTTGTAACCTTATTATTTTTTTTAAATAATGGTTAGCAAGCATAGAGGCAGGTTTGCAAAAATAAAAACATGAAAAATATGTATTTTATGTTTAGGCTTATAGAAAGTTAAACATTCAAAATATTACAGCAAGTGGGGGGTCAGCCTTCACATGCTTAACGTAAATGTTGTGGTGTCTATGTTGCATATGCTTTATGTGGGCAGATGTGCCACGGTTTGACCCCTCCTTTCTCCTTTTCACTACCTTATAACACAGTTGTTGATGACAGCACTCTTGTCTGCCCCAAGGGGAAAGTATACCCAAAGCCATAATTTCAGTGAGAGGAGAGGTAGAGAGGAATGCTTTTCCAGAATTGCCTTCAGTGGCTGAAGCAGTTGATGCTTCTTCTGATGTCTCAGCATCAGCACTAGAGCTAGGACCTGGAGTATTAGAAGTGAGTGGAGCCTGTCATAGTCTCATATCACATCTTGAAGAACCAGTCCAATGTTGGTCATATTGGTCTGTGGCACAGTCACCTACTCATCATCATGTGACAGATGAATGTTTGCCTCTGATGACTGAGCAGCAGGAGTTACAGTAACACCAAACTCATCAGTGCAGGTGGTGGCAATAATTCACACCTCCATTTGCATCTTTCTCCCATTTTGTATCTCTTTACTCTAATAACTCTTCCATATTCTGCTCTATACCAGCTACTTCACCATCACCTTAATTTTTATCGCCGCTACCACCACCAGTCTCCTGCTTCTCTTTGTGATTGGTTGTGGATAACAAGTGTGACAGAGGGTTCCCTGTTGTCATACTTCTGATCTCCTCAGATGAAGGCACACTGGCAGCAATAGCAGTGGGTACAGTCAGCTTATGTATGCTGCTGCTCGTACTGGTAGCTAGTTCTGCCTTCTTCAATATATTTCCCGAGAGGTACAACGCCAGTGGGGGACTGGGAATAATTGGGTCAGGGTAATGTGGGCTCCCTTTACTTCTGCTGCAGACTTCTTCCTCCACATCTGTATCGGTACAATCAGGTCTGTCCAGCTTCTCCTGCTGGTCATAGTGCTAGCCAGCACTTTCATTTTTTTTCCATTTTAACTTTTATTTTTATTTTTTTTTTCTCTGTCTCCCATCTCTGCCTGCTTCCACTGTCTTCTAATCTATTCCACTCTGCAAGGCAGGTGACTCTGGGTTTTTATAGTGGGAGGTGGGAAGTTTTGCCACCATACTGTGGTGTTAGCAAAATGACAGTATATATGTGGATTTTTCTGTGGGCAGCAATTCATACAGGAAAAGTGGAAAATCATGCTTTTTCCTCAAAAATTCCTGTGGGAACAAAATGGGACTTTTTACCTATCTTAACTCCTGAAGCTCATCCATTCTTGTAACACCATCAGAGATGCTTCTACTGCTTCCATAGCCTCACAGAATACAGCATGTTTTTTTTTTCTTGGGGGGGACTTTCTGTTGTTAGACAGCTACCACCAGTGCTTCCTCAGTAATATACTTTTGTAGGTCATGCTGCTGCATGCGTCTAGTCAGACTGGTCTGATGCTGATGCTGCAGCTGGTGGTACTGCAGTGCCAACAGTCACCTTTTCTTTCATAGCCTGAAGTCCATGCTGTGCTTGTAACACTGTCACAAATGCTGCTCCTGGTGGTACCGCAATGCCTCCTCCATCACTTCCTGAAGCCCTACCATACTTGTAGCTCAGTACTCTTCCTTTCTTCCTTAAACTTAGGGATCAGTGTACTATTTTGGGGGGATTTACCTTTGTTTATTGTGTGTGCTGATGGTAGTTCTGCAAATTAAACTTTCTTCTTCTCTATTATCTTCTCATTCCCATATCATACTTCTAACAAAGTCAAGATATCAGAATGTACATTATATTGGAGAGGCTTTTTGTTAGACACAGGCACCTTCCTTCCTCTTTCTATAGACCTTTCTAGCCCATGTTGTTGCTGTATGTATCTGTCCAGATTGGTGGTGCCATCTTTAATTTCCTTTTTCATATCATACTTCTATCAAAGTCAAAGATGCTGCTGCTTCTTTATTTAATCTCAGGGATCACATTGTATGATATTTTGGGGGGTGCTTTCTGTTAGACTAAGCCAACTGTACTTCCTTTTTCTATAAACTATTCTAGCCCATTTATACAATGCTCCTGTTATATGTTTCTTTCCAGATTGGTCTAATGCTGCTGGTGGTGGTTACACTGCAATGCCAAGACTAGTCTCCTCTCTCATCTTCTAACACCCATATCATACTTCTAAGTTACAAAGTCAAATATGAAATTATATGTTATTGGGGAGGGGGGTTCTGATAGACACATCCACCTGTACCTCCTCTTTTTCTTGACTTTTGTGGCATATATACCATGCTGCCTCTGCATTGTCTTTACAAATTGTTCTAATGCTGGTGATGGTGGTGGCACTGCAATGCCAACTCTCAAATGCTACTGCTTCCTTACTCTTAGAGATCTATGGGGTAACTTTGCTCAAGGGCAGGCTTCTTAAGCTGACTCATTATGAACAAGGACAAATATAAAAGAAATCAAAGAAATGCAAGCCTTTATTTTTTATATGTATTATTTGTTCATGAGGAAAACCCCAATGAAATGGATGGCCAAGCTTTATCTAATTTATTTGAATGAATCTTGTTCAAACATTGGGCCAGTGAAGGAGGTAGAGTCCTTCCCCATTGTCTGGCAACAAAATTCTCTCTAACCAAATGTGTTGGCAAACGATGTTCGTTTTCCCTGAACATGTTTCATTTTCATGCACAAATAATTTGAAACAAAGTCTAATCAAGACAGAAAAGTGGTGTAAGAAACAGACATTTATACCATCAAACTCAGAAAAAATTCAGAAACACCGATCTCAAGTCATCCCTTTATTTGCATACAGTGTATGTGCAGTAAAATAGATGTATTTAACATGAGATGTGTGCATCAAACATGTGAAAATTGTATTCTGAGTGACCATATGGAAATATGAATTTCTTACATACATATATGCATAAAAACAAATATAAGGTAGTTTCATGGAGCCCTGTGGTGAAAAGAAAATAGTGTGTCCATCACATTGCAAGCTGAGTCTCTATGAAACAGCTATAAGCAACTGATCTGCTCATAGGATGCATTGTGCCTTTCATGAGGGACTGAAAAAAACAACAGATATTGCCAAAATACCAGCATGAGAGCAGTTCAAATGGAACTTGGAGAGCAACATCAAATAAAGGTGTCATTAGTATCACATGTAATTGGACAGTATGAAAACATTAGATGCACAGATACCACACACAGTTATGCCAGTTTTGCTCTGTATGGAATAAATACGAAAACAGTAATTAGAATATCACTGTGGACTTGATGCAGATTGAATCACGTGTCAATCATTAAATAAGCAGGGGAAAAGTCTGCTTAGTAGAATTAGGCATGCAAAGGTTTTTTGGAGGGCAAAGCCTTCCCTTTTGACATGATGTTCATCACTCCCATGAAAAACCGGGTGCAAGAACTGGCAGGGATCAATCAGAAAAATCCAGAATAGCCAGCCAGAGTGTCATACAGGTCTCTCCTCCACATGACTATCTGATGTAGGTGAGACCTGGTAGAATTTTCCTTCCCTCAGCTAACTCACACTCTGCTCTCTTTGCCTTGAGAGAATGAAAAGAAGCACATTTAGGCTGAAATTTGTTGGAGCCTACCATGGCTTCACATTTGCCTAGCTCAAATGACTAATTTTAAACAATGCCCAGAGACACCTTACATTATACTTGCATTGGACTTAATGTTTTATGTTTGAGACACATCATTCTCCTTAATGCACTATATTGTATGCTGGGGCTTACAGTTAGGTTTGGCAGTGGACATGCTCCATGACTGCTGTGCTCATAATATATTAACAAATCATGTTAGAACCTGGTGCTTTGAATCTAGACTAGATCAAATGTCTGTTGGTGTCTGTGTGTTCAAGTTTCTGGATCAAGACTTGGGTCTAGAACCTTTACACACAGAACACATTCATATACTATTTTTTACATCTGTGTGGATACATGGATCTAAATGCATTTTTTAATATTCGGGACAACAGTTAACATGCAGAGAACAAACGAAATGCAGTAAAAAGTTACACAAGCATGAAAATATTGCATTCTAACTAGGTATATGACAACATAAATAATAGGGATTTAGCTAACTCATGATTAGTTGAGAATTCATAACACTTTGTGCAATCATGCCTGGATTACATTGCAGATGATGACGTTATAAATGATTTTATCTATACATTTCTGCTCCAGTGATCACACTTTCCAAATGTATTGTAATCTAGGCCTGGATCGCATAACATGTCAAGCTGCTTCACTTTCAAGGAAGTGAAAAACACATACTCATATATTGTTATTTATTAGAGGTTTTGTCCTGATTTACATATCTGTTGTTATTAACTGATTTTATCTAGCAGATTCCCACTGAAGTATATAGAGAAAACTACAGATTAAACCCTTGATAAAGTTATTAACGACAGTGTAATCCAGACCATTGTTAGAAAGGCATTTTTCTCTGAAAAATATAATTAATGCATCAAATAGGGATTTTACACTTGCAGTTATATCAAATGTTTTACATTTCTTGCATGTTGGTGATTTCTTCTTTGTGTTAAAAGATAAATTAATAAAGTATCATTTCTACAGATGTAAATGAATGTGAATCTGAGCCGTGCAGGAATGGTGGGATATGTACAGATCTTGTGGCCAACTACTCATGTGAATGTCCAGGGGAATACATGGGAAGAAACTGCCAGTACAGTAAGTATCATGCAATATGCATTATTTATTTATCATATACATATAGACATAGACAGTGGAAAGGGATGAGTCACCAACATTTTTCACATGAAAACACAAGCTCTCAGCTTCTCCCTGTCATTGGTCAGGTAGGACTACATGTCTTATATCACATATATACAGACAACCACAGAGATGGGATAGAGAGAGAGAGAGGTGTGGGTGAAGGGGGCGGAGTGAAGCAGAAACATGGAGAAGAGGGGTAAATGGAAAAAGAAGGGGGGGACAGACATGAAGAATAAAAGCAGAGAGGTGTCCTTACCTACTACATGCTAGCTCCAGAAATCTGGATCCCATGAGGACTTTTCAGTCAGGGCATCTGTGCTTTAATTGTTTTAGTGGCATATGAATATCCCTGGCATGTATCTGTACTCAGAGGGTCAATAATGCTCCCCCCTCTGTTTTAACCCTTTGAGTGCCAGAGGGGTATGGAATGCATTCCTTACCCCTCTGGCATTCAAAGGGTTAAACATTCACCTGTCCTCCCCAGTTCCCCCCAATGTATCCCCTTCGCTCTGGCACACAGAAAAGTAGCATTGGGGGAGATAGCCCCAGAGGAATCAATATTGAAATTCTGGGGGGGGGAGGTGGAGTGGATGATTAAAATAAAGAGATATGTGGCATTACTAACTCTGGAGTGCAATAGATTGCCTGGCACTTAAGAGATAAATGCCTTGGACACTCACTTTGGACTTCCTGGGTTGTGACTTCTACCAATATAGAGACCAGCTAGGACAGCTATAATACATAGATTATAGACCATACCTCTCTGGGGAACACGTTGCTCTACAGCCATGATTTTCTTTACATGACATGATTATGTCCTGTAAATAAAATCTCATGTTTATTGGATAGAACTCTCACAGGCTGGGACTTTTAACCATGCAGTGTCTTGGGGGGACTGCTTCTTAAACAGAAATACAAGAGCCAACATGTAGTGCTTGAAACACTAATTAAAAAAAAAAAAAAAAATATATATATATATATATATATATATATATATATATATAAATATATATATATAAAATATTCATGCTTTTTTATACTATATGAAAGTACAAAAGTGCAAACTGTGCCTGCTAAAAATCTACAGTTTGAGGGAATGCCACAGCTACATAAACTTGAGGATCCACACAGAACCTATGAATATTTTGTATAACATGAACTAATTCTGGTGCAAACCAACTGCATTATAGGATACAATTAAAAATGGCATTGATTTTAGGTAGGGATTTTAAAATCCTTGAAAGTTATTGAGGTCTCCAACACATTGCGTTGCAATGTGTTAGAAAAGTCTCAAGCATTTGAGTGCTTAAAATCCTCATAGAAATCAGCTGGAAATTGGGGAATTTTTCCCATACAGTGCAGAATTACTCCACTTTCACATTATACATAAGGCCCACTGTCTCCTTTAAGTCAAACATGGACATGTCTACATAGTGTCCAGCTAACAAGCAACAAAATAAAGTACAAAAATTAGAGGAAAAGACCAATCCTGCAATTGCAGTAATTTAATAAAAAAATAAAAAAGTAAAAATCAAACAATAAATTAAGAAAGACATCTTTCCTGGGTGAATGCACTCATAGAGCCCTTTCATGGGCAGTTGGTGTATCTGGGGAACCTTACTCTCTTTACCAGTGTACTATGTGCTTCAGAATGGTCCTTAGAAGACCTTCCTCTTGCAGATTATGTTTGATGGCAAAATGCTGGTCCTTAGATGTCATCTCCTCACAGTGGGAATAGATTTTAGAATTAGACTCAGCATTTGCCAGACAAGCTTGGTGAAGAAGAGTCAGTGTACTTCAACATTGCGTAACAAGTGGCCACTATACCAGAAAACTGGGAGTTGGGTAAGGGATGTGGGTGAAAAATCCCAGGGGTGTGTGGTCGGGAGGAACCAAAAGAGTTCTAATCACTGGGATACAGAACCCTACATCTGTTAGTGGAGAAATGTACTTCACTTCCTCAGGGGTAAATGGTGATGTACCTGCAAAGCTCACGTGTCGCCACCATGAAAAGGGTGAGATAAAGGAAGTACCACAATTAAAAAGGACGGGAGAATCAAGAATATTTGTGCCCGCTTAAAAGCCAACTGGACAAGAGAGGTATATTCACTCAGCACCAGTGCACAGGTGCATTTGATACTTTTACAAGACTGCGGTAACATTAGAAGGGAGATCCGAACGTATTTTAAATAGATATTTTCTATGTCTTATTGTTATATACAGCTAAACATTAGCATTGTACAATTTTAGTATTTACAAGTATTTTTTGTTATATCTATTATCAATAAATGTATATATATATATATATATATATATATATCTAAAAGGTGCTCTCTATATATATATTTTCGTATTTGCTCATCATGTCACTTTAGGAAAATCCACATTCCAACAGTATGGACATCTAGTAGTTCATATTCACCATGTGTTAAATATATATAAAGCTGTGGTTATATTGAGTAACGGATCACTGAAGAGTCACCCATCTTATTTTTATTTTCTTTTGGTTTTATGTTTTTTTTCGTTTTCTTACTTTTCTTGTTATGGTTTATTGCTCATTTACAAGTAATCGAGGCATTATAATATTAAATATGTGTTTGCAGTTATTGTATGGATCAATGAATACTTTTTGTAGTGAGAATTAACATGACAGCTGGTTTCAAAGAGATAGGATTTTGATCCACAAGGAAATATCCAACTGCCATTTTTTTGCCCTCTTGGGGATTCATTGGAAATGGCTTCAAAGGTTTTTTTTTCCTTCCTCTGTCTCAACAGAGGTGATATGATATAGGCTGAACTTGATGGCCAAATGACATTTTACAGTCTCATTATGGCACTATGTTTTATGTTTATTATTATGATCCACTAGTATTGTTTTCTGATTGGAGTTGATATTCACTTATCTATATGGATATTTCGCCTCAGAAGAGAAGAAGGAGAAATATGGCACTTTTCTGCTAAGCAGGAAATATTTTGCAAAAAGTGAATTTTTTTTGCTTATTGCATTGAAATCAGTGGAAAGGCAGAATTTCTCCCCCCACATGGCAAGTTTCTCTTCTTTTCCTACGGGCATATATTATATAATATATAGATATATACATTTTTGTCTGAAGATGAGTATCAACAAAATGCAAGTCATGTTTAACAAACTTACCATACCAAGGAACATCCCAGAAGATGGACTAGAACTAGAAGAAGTGGACAGGCATATTTACATTGGACCTTTCAACAGTTGGAAACACCATGCTATAAATTTAGAGTTGAATACAATTGGGATGGCAAGCATTTGGAAAACGTATTAGTACTGTCTTTAAGACAAATGTACCACTATGCCTCAAGCGAAAAGTTAGTGACCAGTGTGTCCTCCCAGTCCTTACGTATGGCTGTGAAACATGGACACTGAATGCCAAAGCCATACAAAAACTTAAGGTTACACAGAGAATTATGGAGCTGCAAATTCTAAGCATAACAAAAAGAGACCGAAAAACTTGTGTGTGTGTGTATGTGTGTGTGTGTAGATTTGTCAGCAAAGATTTATAATGTAATTGAAAAAGTAAAGATCCTGAAATGGAAATGGGCAGACCACATAGCAAGAAGATCTGATGGTAGATGGATCAGATTAATTTTGGAATGGATTCCACTTGATACTAAATGCCCAGGACAAAGACAAGATGGGTAGATGAAATTACCAAATTTGCTGGCACACAGTGGCAAAATGCACAAGACTGAAGTTGTTTATAGTTTGCTGAGGAGGCCTTCATCCTCCAGTGGACTGACAATGGCTGAAATTGATGATTATATATCTATATCAAAATCCACATCCTACCTCATTTTTTAATGTACCTGGTTTGGAAATTTTGAGAGTATCACTTTACTTAAATTGAAGTAATACTATATGTTTCAACTTTATTCATTTGGTATCCTCACGGGGTAGTCCTCGCAGTGTTTAGACAAACCACGGGTCTATACACTAGAACAAATGTTGTTAAGATGTTCTGAAAATCTAGTTTTGAGTTTTGGTGCAACCTACATATTGTAGTTTACATTGGCAATTGATTAGCTATATCACAACTTTAACTACAATTTTAATTTTTTTTTATTCTTTAATGCTTTTATTATCAGAACCAAAATTGGAGGTTCTCCTGGATACTATGTGTTTGAAAGCCTTACAACCCTTCTTGCCACATCCTTACATCCCACGTGGGTTGACAAGAAATTGTAAGTTTTTTGGAATAACCTGAAGGCTATTATCAATTTCACTAGGAGTCAATTTGTTACCAATGATTCTTAAAGATAATCTGCCTTTCACCTATAATTTATTTTCAAGGCTTGATCCTGTTGAAATATATGCCGGGGCTTCTGTAAAAATTGTTTAATCAGTGACATATTTTGATTGAATGTGGTGACAAAAGTAGGTTGTTGTAAAAGAATCTTTTTTTATTTCTTCATATCTGAGACAGGCTGTTTGAATCAAATCTGTAGCTCTTTTGTAAGCTTATTTAATAGCCGTGGTGTCATTTTCTTTCTCAACAAACCTATTCATCATGATTTTTGTTTCACTTTGAAAATCTTGATCCCTAGAGCAATTCGATCTAACACTTTGTAACTGATTTGTAACTGATTGTCTGGGGTATTGTTTAGCCATTGTTTTTTTTGGCCAATTTTGCCATGCACATAACTTTTACTTTTGACAGGATTCTTGTTATTGATAGATTCTGTTCTGCCAACTTCCTAATGAAAAGGAATGACATATAAGAATCCTGTCTTGGTGGATATTTCTAGTGAAAGACATTCCTATACCTTGCACTTTTTTGTTTTACAAAAAGGTTAATAGTTCTAATAAGAGTTGGGGAATCTAATCATAGCAGAGGATTTTTCTCTGAATTGGTCAGATAAAGTCTGAATAATTAGATATACATCTATAAATAATCTCTATCTATTGTCTTAGGTTACTAAAACCTATCAATTTCTACCAGGGGATGATTTAGAAATGTCACATTCACGCATGATTATATGTGTATTTTTGTGTGTGTGTGATGTAATTTGCACGATTATGTTACGGTTGGCAAGCAAGAGACGGAGTCAGATAGTATAGTTAAGATCACCTTTATTAGAAATATATAAACAGTAATGCAAATAACAAATAACACACAGAGGGTGATCAAAGAGGCAAGCATCAGAAATAGCAGTCTTCCAATAGATTCACTATGCTGTCCAAGACTAGGCCTCAGCCCACTGGAGTCTCATGGTAAACGGTAACGCCCAGAGGTAGCACTGACTGCAGTCAGTCTAGGAGAGGAGTCTCAATATCGTACGCAACCACGGAGACTACTGACTCACGCCTGCAGTCAATAGCTAGGAGTCTGATAGAGCCCCAGGTCAGTACTAGGAAATGTCTGTGGAACGGGACCAACACACGGAGTGAACAGACAGAGCCCTCTAGTAAGCACCAGATAGGATAGTCAGACAACCCAGGTCATACATGGAGCGGGTAGTCAGTCAGAGCCAAATGTTTTTCACCAGATAGGATATCCACTGAAGCGTTGGTATGCTGGATGAGTAGTGGACAGAGCCCCAGGTTAACACCAGAGTGGGTAGTCAGACAAGCTAGGTCATACACGGAGAGGGTAGTCAGCCAGAGCCACAGGTTTGCACCAGATAGGATATCCTCTGAAGCGTTAGTATGCTGGATGCGCAGTGGACAGAGCCCCAGGTCAGCACCAGAGTGGGTAGTCAGACAAGCCGGTCATACACAGGAATCAGGAATACCAAATAAATTAACAGCTCAGAACAACACGTAAGGGTAACTGAGTCAGTAAGTAGGTAGGAAGAGGAGCTCAGTAGGAGGAAGTAGGTAGGAGGAGACTACAAGCCTCAAACACATAAAATAGAGGCCTGCAGCATGCTGAAGCCTCGCGCCTGCAGATGACGCATCTAGCATTGATGTGTCCAACCGTTCATGGAAATTATGCCAGAACGTCATTGTGAGCATCGCCAGAAGAGGCGGCACTACAAGGTGCTGTGCCAGATTATATGTAAGTGGCTCTGGAACTCTGCTGGAAGGTTTTTCATTTCCTCCTCCAGCAGATTCTGACATAGGTCATTTTCTGGAACTGCAAACTTATGTACATCCCTAGTAATAACTTAAAGAGGAACAATAACTCATATAAAAGTGTCCCCCAATTAATTTTTACTATAGCATTATGCATATAAATCCATCCTTATTTAGTAATCTAAATTATTCGGAGACTCACCTCCAGGCATCTTGGTGAAGTGGCATCTGTGCATCTGTGCTGTCCGTTCCTGTCTGTACCTTAAGGTACAATTCAACTCAACCTTGCCAATCATTGAGGAGACAGGGACAGACAGCGCAGGCGCACAAATGCCTCTTCAGCAAGATGTCTGCGCTGTCATCTGTCTTTGAGTCTTCGAAGAACTTAGATTTTTAAATCATGCCAGACTTAATAAGGATTATAAAATAATTTATATGCTTAATGCTATAGTACAAATTAATTGGGGGGCATTTTATATGAGTGATAGTGCTGCATAAATAGTAGGAGATGTAGTAATGGGAGTTTGGTTTATTTGACATCTCCCACACAACACCACCGAAATGTTCATTATGCTTTGCGTATATTTGTTATTATTGTAAATAGATACATGTATAAACCTAAAAATATAAATCTTGATTTCACAGGAATTATACTTTCAAAACGTGAACTCTCCCAGAAAGTGATTTATTTTGTAAAGAGCCTGTTGCGTTTCATGAATACAAGCAATATCAATCATTCTAGACTGGTGTCTGCTTAAATTACTTTCAAACTGATCTGCATATCAAACATAACATAAAGCTCCTATCTCATTTGCAGATCAGAACAGTTTCCATGATATGGTTGAACCTTCCATCTATTTTGTTTCAGTTACCATGCTAAAACATGTTAATTGTTGAGAGTTTATTTATATTTTGCCACACATGGTTACTGTTTATTGAATAGCTATTACACTTTGCAAATAAAAAGAAGCTAAAACATTTTCTATTTTGCTTTTATTTAAGGATCCCAGCAGTGCTTTTGCCAAATCAGGTAAAAAGCATGAGTAGGATGAGACAGTCAAAGGTTGCATATTAAATACGAAAAGCAAATAATAATGCTGAAGCGGCTGAGTTCTCACTTTGTTCTAACAGTTTTTAACCTTTACTATGTAGAGCTGGCTCTATTATTATTCATATGTTGTTGTCCTTGTGCACATTTATTTTTAATATGGAGCAAGGAGAGTGCTAGAGTGTTATGTTAAACTCATACAAATATTACTCTGGACCTGCCTCAACTGCTTCAAGGCTTTTCTTTATTGACCTGAGCCAGGCTGGATTTACAACTGAATTTCCCATAGGCCCGACTTCCTAGGTGCCTACAGCCCCCAACCATGACCACAACCACATTCTTCATACTATCTCATCCCCAGTCTCATCCTCTATTGTCTGTCACAGAAATGACTTAAATTACATAAAGTCAAACAGAAAAACCTATTTACCACGCAGCTGATAGAGATGTTTCTAAAATCCAAAGGGGATAGACTAGCTGACCATGAAAAGAGTTTGTAATCTGATAAATCTGTCCAAATCAGTATATAAACTGGTAAATAGTCTAGCAGTCCTAAACATAAAGTATATTTCTTGTGCAGTCCAAGTTCTGGTAAGCACACCTGAGGAAAAAACACATTTAAAATTGCTGGAGTGCAACCAGTTTTGACCAAAATAGCTAAAAGCTAATACCAAAGTATTGGTGCACATCCATATTTTCATCATTATTAACCCTTCACTCTGCGACATACTGCCTGCATATCACCACTGTATTAAAGTGGATGTGTCACCTCTGTATAACTTAGCATCAATAGTTAGGCTAGATATCGAATATTACTAAAACTGTCTTATTTTTTTTTTAAAGCTTTATTTTGTGTAAATTGCATCGAGGCCACTGGGAAGCGGGTGCCACACGAGAGAGAAAGAGAGAGAGAGAGAGAGAGAGAAACAAACACAACCATCTACCCAATCCAATCCAACACAGGAAACCACCAAAATCCCAACCCTGTCTCTAACCTACCCAAACCCCTGAAGAGATCTCATACCCAAACTAATGAAGAAGCAAAGCCTCAAAAGGAAGTGTCACCCAAAAAACAATAGCATAAACACCAAACCCGTCTAAACAGATACAGAGCCAACATCTTCGACTCTTTACTTTTTTAAAGACAAAAGGTGTTTCACAAACATAAAAGTGTGTTCATCGTACGCTGAGAGCGCTCTTCACTGTGAGAACCCCATGAATATACAACAGAAGCAGAGTCCCAAAAAACAGAACAAGGCAAAGCAAAAATGAACACAAAGCAGAGATGCATCCTCATCATTCAAACAAGGAATCAAGTTGGAGACAGGGCAAGAGGACCCACCTGGCACTCCACCACAGAGCATCTAGCACATAGGGAGCAAGAACAGCAGCCCAGAAGCCAAGGATCCAGAACAGCAAGTGTCTCTAGAGCCTCTCCAGCCAGACACAATCTCCATGGGTGACTAGAAGCTTGGCCAGGCACAGCATTGCATAAGGAATATGTCACGGTTTGTTAAGACTCTCAGATGTAAGGTTTAGGTAAAAACATAACTTTATTGAAAAGTTAAGGCAATCCCATAGGGTTTTCATACACATACAAACATCACATATATATAAGCAATTGACAATTGAGATAGGTTCTACCGGCCTTGCAACTTGCAAACAATACCGGCAAGGCAACCCAAGTGATACTGAAGGAATAGAGAAGTAGGCTCTACCGGCTCTGCCAATACCGGGTAAGGCTACTGTAAGATAGTAACGTACTGGTTCTACCGGCCTTACCAATACCGGGCAGGGCAGCCCAAAAAGGGAGACACCACTAAGACCAGTGACTGTCAGATGACAATGACAGTAGGAAGGTAAATATAGTATGCGGTCAAGCTGTCTCACCCAAGGAGAGGCTAGTGTCAGTACACATCTGAAACAAGTGCTGCTAGGACTGGACAGCACCAGGACCCTGACTGCAAGTCAGGGAGTAAACCAGCATCTGCACGCTGGGACCAACAACTGTACCTTGAGCCGCAAGGCAAATGGAGTAAACCAGCGTCTGCACGCTGGAACCAGCAGGCAGTAGAATGAGCCACAAGGCCAATGGAGCAAACCAGCGTCCGCACGCTGGAACCAACTGACAGTATTGTGAGCTGCAAGGCTAATGGAGTAAACCAGCGTCCGCACGCTGGGACCAACAGACAGTATTGTGAGCCGCAAGGCTAATGGAGTAAACCAGCGTCCGCACGCTGGGACCAACAGACAGTATTGTGAGCCGCAAGGCTAATGGAGTAAACCAGCGTCCGCACGCTGGGACCAACAGACAGTATTGTGAGCCGCAAGGCTAATGGAGTAAACCAGCGTCCGCACGCTGGGACCAACAACAGTATTGTGAGCCGCAAGGCTAATGGAGTAAACCAGCGTCCGCACGCTGGGACCAACAAACAGTATAGTGAGCCGCAAGGCTAATGGAGTAAACCAGCGTCCGCATGCTGGGACCAACGGACAGAATGTCGCAGGAACTGAACACAGGAAACAGCAGTAGCAGGCCGAGGCTCAACCGGGACGAGCACCGCAAGTCGGCTGACAACCGGAACGACAGCAACTGGAACCGGACTGGAACTGACAGGCAGGAAAACAGGAACAGGTAACTCAAGAACTCAGGAACAGGCCCAATAGCCACAGACAAAGGGAATGCTGTCAGAGACACCACGAAAGGGCAACTAAAGGGTGCCCAGACTGAGTTTAAAAAGGCAACCAAAGGTGGGCTGACTGCAGACAGCCAATGGGAGCCCCCTGCAGGTGATAGACAGAGAAATGCAGCAATCACTGGCACTGTGATAGAATATTCCACTCTCTCAGGCGTTGTTTGATACCTTGGAATTTTCTCCTCTGCTTTTGTATATACAAAGGGAAGACTGAGACACGTTGATTTTCATAGGTCAGTTGGCCCTTCAGTCTCAAAAGAAGCAGGATGGCATCTCAGTCTTTGAAGTCCAGGAGGTTTGCAATTATCGGTCTAGGCTGGGATCCGGGAGGGTAACACTGTGGAGGGTACTGTGAGCTCCCTCTATAACAAAACATGCAGACAGTCCTTCCATGTTGCAGCAGCGAAGCCTGTTTTCCAGATCATCCATCTTCCAGGCACCTGAGATTGTAAGGTGAGCATAGCCTTCTGAACACGAGTTAAAGCATCCTCTACTGTTGAGACCACAGCTTCTCCAATTTGATACTGGAGATGTGTTAGTCATGTCTCTAACACTCAAGTGGTTAATCTGACATCGTTTAGCTCACAGACCATACTGTAATATTTTGCTATGTGTGTGTGACTCTATATATTAAAGGAACATGTAGCATTTGTTAGTTTCCAAGATGGCCCAACTCCCGGAGTCCTAATTAAACTATAAGAATTGAAACTTTGAATTTGAAACTTAGAATTTGACAGCAGATAAGAACCATTCAACCCATCTACTATGCTCATTTTCCTACTGTAAAAACCTAGAACCTTATTTGGTCCTTGGTCTTATGTTCAGGACAGCTTTATGCCTGTCCCATACATGCTTAAATTCCGTAACTGTATTAACTTCTACCACTTCCTCTAGTAGGATATTCCACTTATCTACAACCCTGTCAGTGAAGTAAAACTTTTTTATGTTACATCTAAACCTGTGTCCCCTTAGTTTTAGACTATGACCTCTTCTCCTAACAATTTTTCTCCTTTTAAATGTACTTCCCTCCTGCACTTTGTTGAAACCCTGCATGTATTTGAATACTTCTGTCTCATCCCCTCTCTTTCTTCTCTCTTCCAAGGTATACATGTTCAGATCCTTTAGTCTATCCTGATATTTTTTTCCAGTAATCCGTTCACCATTTTATTAGCCCTTCTCTGAATTTTCTCTATATCCTTCTGGACATGGGGTCTCCAGTACTGTACACAATACTCTATGTGAGGTCTAACTAGAGATCTTTAGAGTGGCATGACCACTTTATTACATTATCTGCCTACCTATAAGTCATCAGAGTGATATGAGTGCTGCATTATGAAGCCTCCCTGTGCTGCATATATTTTCACAATGTTGTTGATTTTTGCAGCCATATGTAAATTTCAGTAGCTTTGAAACCCACATATAACACAAATGTTAAGGTAATGTTTACACTTACAAGATTCCTGTGATTTGTCGATGCCATCTACCATCACAGAATAAAATACTTAAAAAAGATAGAATTTCATATTAGGTCATGAGTTAAACGGTTCCCTATCTGTATCAGCTGACATGCTGTAAGTGGTACTAGGAGAATCAAACTGTGCCTACTACAATATTTAATTTTTATTACATTCAAATGACAATTATAGACATAAAGAAAAGATAGACAAGGGATACTATTTTGGAAAGTAGACAACTATTTACTATTTCCTCCCATTCAATATACACAAATCTTTGAAGAATTTTTTTTTTTTTTTTTTACTTTTTCATTACTTTTAGAATACTGAGATGTTTTAAACTGTGAAACTTCTTCCAGCTGTATTCAGTAATTTTTTCCTCCCATGTTTACATGGTGTAGGGGGTGCTGGGAGTACTAAATTACATAGTATATATATATATATATATATATATATATATATATATATATATATATATATATACAGTTAGGGAAAAAATTATTTGATCCCTTGCTGATTTGGTATGTTTGCACACTGTTCAAATAAACCTACCATTAAAATTGTCAGTGGGCTAATGTACAAAATCAGCAGGGGATCAAATATTTTTTCCCTCACTATATATATATATATATATATATATATATATATATATATATATATAGTTTTACTCGCAATTTGCGTTTTTACCTTACTTCTAACCTGCATTCAAAAAATACAATATATAGGCATATGGAATATTGTTTGAAAAGAAGTCAATTCCTTTTTAAAATGAAGGTCATTTAACTGTCACATCAGTCCCTCTGTTTTCCTTAGGCCACAGCCATAAGAGTTTGCACCTTAAATTTAACTGAGGACATTTTGGCTGTAAGATCTGTACTTTCCAGCCTGAGCCACTAGAGGCACTTGGTTCAGTGGGATTTTGTGGCAATCGTGCATCAGCTACATGCATGTGGCCATCTGGAACGTTTCATCTCTCCTAACTGACCAGGCATATTAGCTGATTCCTGATCAGTGGGTATTTAAACCAGACAGTGAGACCAGTCATTGTTTCTGTTCCTGAGTGCTTCCAGCTCCTTGTTCTTGTGATTCTGTGTTCAAGACCACAGGCTTTCCCTGACTGTCTCTAGTGCACTTTTTTCTTAATATCACTTGTAATGTTTTTATTCTCATGCTGTCAGTCTCTTCTTGTCCATCTTGTTTACTTTGTTGTTTGTCTTATATGCTGTATCTTTTTCTATGTCGCTGTCTCATAATCTGTTTCTCTCTTGCAGTCTCTGTCTCCATCATAAGCTTTATCTCAATTAGCTATATTTCACATTGCAATTCTTGTGCATCCTCTATGTCTCTCTCACAAGCTTTTCTTTCATTCTTATACTTTGCTCCTCTGTCTCTGTGTGTGTGTGTTTCGTTTTCTCAGTTTCTCTCTATTTCTCTATGTGTGTTATGTAATTAACTCATCCAGCAATTGGAGCTATAACCTAATAAAAGTGTGATAGCCACATCTCCCATTTCTGCTTTTAGTATGCAAACATAGAAAAAGCATGTTCTTCAGACAGTCTGGGACATCTTCCAAGTTGAATATTGCAGTCTAGGCATAATTTTTCAAACTTTGTATGCTAATAGAAAACAGAGCACTGACTAGTAAAGCAGTAATCCAAGTATGCATTACTCTTACCCATTATCTGCCCCTGGGGGTGTTTGTCAGAGAACAAAATGCAGTCATGTGATTTTTAAGAATAAGTTAAGTTTGACATTTTTATTCTTGCCATCAATTTTGATTGCAGCAGCAATATTGGCTCATATTTTGAATTCCTGGTCTTATTGGTAGTCCCTTAAAGGGATAGTAATACTTCGTTTTATCTTTATTTTATTTAGTAGGCATTAATAAAACATGAAGAATGATATAAGTCTTATCTGTCAAACCTTTATGGTTTAAGAGATATTCACAAGCAAAGTATCCCGCTAGATCAGAAGGGAGGTGCCCAAGTAGACTGCAGAAAGGGATAATCTTCAATTAAGATAAGGGAAAAAGCTGAAAAACTTGTCAAGGCGGGAAGGGCTTTCATTGTTTTTATACAAAGAAGATTGTCCCCTTCTGTTATCTGTCTGGTCTTACAACCAGATTCACATCTGAGAAGAGATGGCTTACACTAGGTAAAAGGGGCGGGGAGGGGAACTTTGCTTATGAATATCTCTTAAACCATAAAGGTTTGAGAGATAAGACTTATATCATTCTTCATGTTTTTTTTAATGCCTACAAAATAAAATAAAGTTAAAACGAAGTATTACTATCCCTTTAAAGTTTTAAAAAAATTGGTTGTACAGTTTCTGAGTACCAAACTGATTAAAGCGGAACTACCACCTGTTTTAAAGTTTATGTCATCTAATTCCCCATCTGGCGACTTACAGCTCAGTAGTGCTAGTCGCCAGAATAATTACCTGGTTAAACAGAATGAGACCCTGCTCTGGGGCTGACAGGCAGTAAAGCGTGCAGACATCTTGCCATAGTGAGGTCTTTGCGCCTGCACTGTCAGTCCCCTTTGGAGCCGAACAGCTCCTAGCAATGCCTTCTAGAGCCAGTTGGGACTGACAGCGCAGACAAGATGTCTGCGCGCTCTACTGCTTGTCAGCCACAGAGCAGGGTCTCGTTCTATTTAACCAGGTAATTATTTTGGAAACTTTAACAAAATACATTTTCTCATTTGGTGATATTACAAAATTAATGACATCTACAGACCAAAGTAGCCTACTGGTTCTCATCAGAATAGGCAGTGATACTTGTCCTGATGTGTTTAAACTAGATGGGTCTCCATGCTCAGACTGACTGATGTTTTATATACTTTTACATATAATTGTGTTAGTGGTGAATTGTGTGTGTATGTGTGTTGAAAGGAGTGAAAGTATGTTGTAATTGTTTTTTTTAACCAGGAAAAACCTGTCAATAAATAAACAATATAATTAAATTATGAATAAATATTAGAATACAGTCCAAGTACAAATCTATGTGTTTTAAAGCAGAAAATGTATGTCATCCCTCAATAAAAGAAGACTGAATGGTAAATGAAAATGGATGAAAGTTAGGTTCAACAGTTCACTGCACAGGTGTGAGGCACAGATCTGTCCGTGCGTTGAACCTTGTTATTTTTTTAACCCTTTGAGTTCCAATACACTTGATACCTCTGTGGCACTCAAATACTTGAGTTTTATTAAAAGTCAGACCTCATTTTGGCTGGGCGATCAATAGTGGTGACACAAGGGAGCAAGAGAGTTTGCCTGCTTCCATTCCCCACAGAGCACCAGGGTAGTAGTGGGCGGGATCGGATAATCCTCTCACATCTATGAGGGAAAGCCTCCCTTATTGACATGATGGAGTTTCCCAGTTCTGCCTGCCAACTCCTACCCTGCAATGGCTAGAATGGAATCAGTGGAAATTTGTTGCACCCCTGTGTTGCCTGTATTGATCTCCCAGCCGATATTTAACACATATTAAAATATTTTTCTTATTAGTAGGCCTAAGAGCCATTCCTTTTAATGTGGAATTATATTTGTACAATCTTATTTCCTTATGAATAGATTTGAATTGTTAAAGAAATAAATTGAAAATCCTATATAATAATTTGGTAGGATTTTTGTCAAAAGCTGTCATGCGCAGTAGAGGCTGCCCAAAAGCACAGAATGCTGGGAGTTCTGTGCCGGGAGCATTCTTTGCTTTTGGGCAGTCTCTACAGTGCATAACTGTGTTGGTGGCAGGACTCAGAGCACGAACGGCCTCTTAACCCTTTGAGTGCCATAGGGGTACGCAACGCATTGCAAAACAATGCGTTGTGTACCCCTCCGGCACAAGGGCTAAATCACCCGGACCTTGGCCCGTGTACACGGGATTTTACACTAGTGTAATATAATGCTATATCTTTTGTGTTTTTCTCTATATACATTTGTTTTAGAAGTTGATGAAAGGTTAAAGAGAATTAACACATTTTCTATATGTGTTGCATTTTCTAACTAAATATTTTATCATGCTTCTGTTTATAGTTTGTGTTAATTATTCAAACTAAAACAGTGCTAAAATTAAAACTCTAGATGCTTAAATGAAATGTTGATGAAAACGTTGCTAATCAATTGCTTGCCAGTTTGTGTCTTTCACAATTTAAAAACTGGTAATTTCACTAAGTGTTTAGATTTCTAGGTTACCCATTTTATAAAGATCTTTTTGCTGATATTTGCCATTTATTAGTGTGATTTCTGGTTAGACAACTACATCTTACCAGAACAGACCTTCTATCTGTAGCATTTTAGCTAGTATGGCTGGTTTCTTATGCATTGTACTGGACAAAAAAGATTTGTACTGCACCTGCCAACCAATTGCATCATGCTGTGACAAACAATGTATAAGGCTGTTATCTTATCTCAACCCATTTACAGATCATTCTGGTCAATATGTTGCAATGCTGGAAAAGACAGAAATGTCTGTGTCCTCACAACATATGTAAAACTAGATTTTAGGTTTCAGAAAACACAGAATTTTTACAGATGCTAGTGTAAAATACAGATTTAAATGTATGTAACTAGTATGTAACTGGTATGTAAGCCCAGTTAATTTTTAGATGTTAATATTACTTTATACGCAAGAGGGGTTACAACAGCATTGATCCAGTTTTTCTTAGAGTACATATAAATTGCACTCCAAGGATTCACAGAATCTGCCTGGATGAAAGAGAAAATAATTATATTGGGGTACCAACATTAAAATAGACACTGGGATAGGGAATCAAGCTGTCTCACACATTTCTCACATAGAGTGCTTAATCATAGGCACAATCAGAATGCTCCCAATGTGGACTGTTTTAAATGTAATGTTGATTATGACACTTTGTATCAAAGGCCAATCAAATGAAATACATGAGACCGGAGCATGAGACAAAGTACCCTACTCCTTAAAGGTAATGCTGTTTACCCCTTGTTGCCATAAACAGGCAACTAATATTCATCAATGTAAGTGAGTAACTGAGGACTCAGATTTTCAAATAGTTTCCACATAGATAATCCTCTATTCCTGTATCTCCCATCATTTGGGAATTGAAGCTATTGATTTTCATCAATGAACATACAGTAATTATACTGCATCATCCTGTGATTTTTCCTTGGATGTCATTGAATATCTGTTGATTCACAGTTATTTTTTGTTTAATGGGGTCTACTGTCTCCACAGGTGTGGAACCTTGATGGGGGCAAAGTTTCCCCACTCATATACACACCTATTTATGGGTTGGTGGGAGGAGTTCCATGTCTTTGGGGATAGTAATCCCTTAAGAGATGATATTCTCTTTTTAAGAGGTATATCAATGACATCCTTATAAATTATAGAGGCAATCAGGATTGCATTAGCTTGTTCCTAGAGTACACCAATAACAATTATTTCAATTTGAGGCTTACTTGGATACATAATACTGCCAGGATTGTTTTGGGGATATATGGCGCGATGCAAGAATCGCACGTATGCGTAAAACATGTTTTAATGATTTTATTTTGAGTAAAATGATTTTGCGAAAGTCGAAATCCAGGAATATGATTTCCGGAAGAGTTTTGAATTGCGCATGAAATTACAGCATTTGCGACCCCAACACATAGACGTATAAAACAGTCGCAAATACACTTCCTGCATTAAACGCATTCTCTACTTCACTCAAACAGATTCGCTAATCGTAACCACGCCCACACAAAATGTGCGCACAGATTCATTATTCAAGAATTTTCATGCGGGGGGAGGGATCACTTCAGTAATATTACCTGTAACCAAAATAAGACAGGTGTGGCACAACATTTTGAAAGTTAGTTGCCTTTTATGGCAACAAAGTGTAAACAGCATTGCCTTTATGGAGGAGGATACTTTGTTTCACGGTCCGGTCTCATGTATTTCATTTTATTTGCCATTGAAACAATGTGTCGTAATCAATGTTACGTTTAAAACAGTCCATGGCAGGAGCACTCTTGACTGTGTGTATGATTAAGCACTCTACATGTGAAATTCATGAGACAGCTTGATTCCCTATTCCAGTGTCTAGTTTAAGGTTGGTACCCCAATTTCTTTTATCTTTTACCTATGACGATTCTATGAGTCCATAGAGTGCAGTTTGCATGTACATTGCTTTTCTGGAGGGATCCCACTCCTATGAACAGCACCAGGAATGTCAAGAGTTTGGCTGTGAGTGCTTTTATCCTATTAAAGGGATAGTAATACTTCGTTTTATCTTTATTTTATTTTGTAGGCATTAAAAAAACATGAAGAACGATGCAAGTCTTATCTCTCAAACCTTTATGGTTTGAGAGATATTCACAGGCACAGTTTCCCCCTCCTGCCCCTTTTACCTAGTGTAAGCCATCTCTTCTCAGATGTGGAATGCAGTCCATAGACCAGACAGATAACAGCAAGGGACAATCTTCTTCCTATGAGAACAATGAAATCCCTGCCCCCCTTGACAAGCTTTTCAGCTTTTTTCCCTTATCTTAATTGAAGATTGTCCCTCTCTGCAATCTACCTGGGAACCTCCCTTCTGATCTGGCTGAGCAGTGTTACATCAGTAAAAGGGGCGGGAGGGGGACACTTTGTCATTGAATTACTCTTGAACGATAGCTCTGACAGTATTGAAATAACAGTCTCCAAAGTCCAAATACTACAATGATTAATTAGAGCTGCTTTTATTATGAAACATTACTATCCCTTTAAGACTATTTGTATGATAATCAGTGCCACCATGGTTTCCATTATCTCCAGTTCTTCTAAATATGTCGGGCCCCAGCCCCTCATATTTTTCGCAATGTCCAGTGTTCATCATTCTGTGATTAACCTATTATGCAGCATCATATGCTGCCTACTTACACCATTATATTAAAATAGAAAACACTATAGTGATACTGGGATGCTGACATTTATGAACCAAAGAAAAATTTTATATTTGGACATAGAAGATTAGCTGAATAAGGGCAGTCATCCAAAGAGCTCCACCTGGGACAGCCAGGCTGAATGGGCAGCAATGGAAATGTAAAGCAAGCACATTAATGATTCTTTTAGGCATCTCATTTGATTCAGATGTTTCTTATTGACTGGAAATCTATACACATGTTCCCTGAATTAGGAAATAAGTAATGTGCAAGATGTTGTTATTAAGGCTTATGTATTAAGAGGATGTAGAATAATTCTGGAGCAAACCAGCTGCGCCAGAGAGGAAAAATAACAATTCTCATTGATTTAAATTGTGTTTTTAACCTAACGAATGCTACAGTGGTTTACAGTGTTACTTTGGATAGGTGAAAAGTCACATTTTTTGCCCACAGTAATTTTGGCATAATACTGGCACTCTGCCACCTTTTAGAAACCCTCCATATTGTCCTCCTTTTCGCTAACCATAAAAAAACTCCTTTGAGAACTTTGCCAGTCCCCCTGGAGCATAGACTAAGGGCGAGATGTTCAGAAAGTGGTGGTAACTGAAATTGTCAGAATAAAAAAGTTTTTTCTCCATGGTCCTTAAGTTCTCAGACATGTTTCGTTCATTTTTTGCATCCAATTCCACCATCTCCATCAACGGGAAAAGCCGTCTTAAAAGTGGGTGTGGTTTAATCTTCTGTCATAATGTAAGATATTTTCAGAAAAAAATATTCATTTGAACATCATTTTTTGTCTGATTAATGTAATTTTTTCCCAACATAATAAAAAAGGTCTAAACTTGGAGAAGAAAAATTAAGGTACTGAGAAGCAATTTTTCATTTCAAAGACAAAAAAAAGTCTTTCTTTGAAAATTTTCATTTCAAAGACAGTTTTTAAGATCCGAATTTTTAACGGCAATGTTCAATGAGATCTCCTTACTGTCATTTTTAATTCTTTAGATGAATTTTCAAATGTGACAGATTTACTTCTGAAAATAGTTTTTAATTCTTTAGATGAATTGTCAAACGTGACTGATTTACTTCTGAAAATATTGTCCTGTTTTTTACCATCAACTCATGATCCGACAAGTTTTTCATTATGACGACTTTTTGAACATCTCGCTCTTATTGTATGTGGTTCTGGATATACCAGAAGGCTAGGGCTTGAGTATGTGTGTTTCTGTGGCTACCATGGGACAAACATGTGGAGGTTAGTATGTAAGGTTTTATGGCTACTATAGGAAGAAAATGTGTGATTCTAGTGCTACCATAGGACTAGGTTTGGATGTGAATATGTGTGAGCTACCATGGGACAATGCTGGGGGCGCAATATTTGTGGTTCTCTGTCTACCAGTGCAGTGGGATGAAGCTGGGGGTCAGAGTGTGGGAGCATCAACTGAGGGTTAGTATGCATTGTTCTAGTGCGATGAAACAGGGGTGGGGTTGAAGTTAAAACTGAAAAACTGCTATTATTGCAGGAATTTCCACAGATGGTATAAAGTGCCATTTTTTTCAATTTGACGTAAAGCTTTCACCCATCCCTATGTGTTAGAGACCTCTCTAGCATTCAAAGTGTTAAATCTCAGTTTAAAGGGATAGTAATGTTTCATAATAAAAGCAGCTCTAATTAATCATCATAGTATTTGATCCTTGGAGAGTGTTATTTCAGTTCTGTCAGAGTTGTAGTTCAAGAGTAAGTCAATGACAATGTATCCCCCTCCCACCCCTTTTACTGATATAACACTGCTCAGCCAGATCAGAAAGGAGGTGCCCAGGTAGAGTGCAGAGAGGGACAATCTTCAATTAAAATGCAGAGAGGGACAATCTTCAATTAAGATAAGTGAAAAACCTGAAAAACGTGTCAAGGGGGGGCAGGGCTTTCATTGTTCTCATAGGAAGAAGATTGTCCCCTGCTGTTATCTGTCTGGTCTAGCAACCAGATTCCACGTCTGAGAAGAGATGGCTTACACTAGGTAAAAGGGGCAGAAGGGGGAAACTTTATCCTTCAATTACTCTTGAACTACAACTCTGACAGTACTGATATAACACTCTCTATGGCCCAAATACTATGAAGATTAATTGGAGCTGCTGTTTTTGTGAAACATTAATATCCCTTTAAATCAATGGAAAGTTTAATTTGTTACTTATATAGTGAGGTTGGTTTGCACCAGAATTTCTTCAAACCCTCTTGATATGTGGACTTTGGACTGTCTATTTAAAATAACAAAACAAAGACTGGTTATAAATGCAAAGGTGGTTGGAATATTTTAGGAATATGCTAATGACTGCCCGGTGACTGGCTGGCAGTGGCACTGTGGCCCGTGTAACGAGCTCTTCAACTAGTGTTTTAAATGTTTTGTTTGACAACTTTGAAGTCTGTTAACTAGAATTTAATTTTATATATAACAAATGGGTTATATTGATCATGCCCCCTTAAGAGGAATTGTTGATCAAGTAAACAACATTATAGATGCCAAATATTTTGCCTAAGAATATTTAAATCTAGTGTGAGATGGTTCCTAAGGAAGTGGCATGTACCAGTGTAATTCTTTGTTTGCTCCATTTCCACATAAGAGCTCATACCTCCCAAGTGTCCCTCTTTAGAAGGGACAGTCCCTCTTTTTGACCCAAATCCCCCTGTCCCTCTTTCCAACCCTAATGTCCCTCTTTTTAGGAAACCAGATTATGTGGTGTGTATAGAAGTGTATCACATTGCTCCACAGCAATAAAACTCACATTAATGTTTGTGTAAATGTCAGTATGTGTGTTTATAAATTAGTCTGTGTAAATAAAATACTTTGGCCTTGTTATAAGTCATTTATTACGTTACACAAGGAAGTGTCAATAGGTCATGAATTAGCCTAAAAATTCTTAGTAAAGCGCCACCCACCAGCAACACCCCCAGCCACACCCCCTAAAACACAAGTGTCCCTCTTTGGCAACTTGAAATGTTGGGAGGTATGAGATAGGGTGACCACGGGTCCCGGAACGTCCGGGACTGTCCCTTATTTCAGGGCTATGTCCCGCGTCCCGGGTCATCTTCAACCGGGACAATGAAGTGTCCCGGAATGAAGCCAAGCCACCCTGGATGTCAGCCTGCAAGCGGTGTGTCACATCACGGACGCCGCGAGGGAGCGCTTGGTAGCGCTCCCTCGCGGCGTCCATGATATGACACACCGCTTGCAGGCTGACATCCAGGGCGGCAATGCAGCTTACCTGATCTCCTGGAGGCAAGCGCTCTAGTAATACAGAGCGCTGGGAGATGACATCATCTCCCAGCGCTCTGCATTACTGAGCACAGCGCGCGGGAGCTTCAGCTCTGTGCCAGAGGAGGCACAGAGCAGTTTACACGCCGCTAGACCACCAGGGACTCAAGGTATGAAGGGGCAACTAGGGTGACCACGTCCCGGAATGGCAGAAGGGAAATGTGGTCACCCTAGTATGAGAGCTTCACAGGTGTCCAAACCTGCAATACATGTCTCAGACAGATTTTTGTGATCCTAGACACCAATTCAAATTTTGATGATACTTTCATTTTGGAACTTTGCTGCAGAGAATTGTTAGAGGAGCTTATGTTTGTGGCTTGTCAAGAAAAGTGCTCTTAAAAGCACTTGCATTCTTTGGTTCTGCCTTCTTTGGAACCTGTCAGAGGAGATCATGGCAGGACTGGTTTCCATGGGGACAGTTACTTGAAAGTATCCTCAACTTTTCCAGAGGGCGAAAGGAGTAATATACTGCAGTGACTGGGAGGTCTGAATCAAGTGCATCAACTTGAGTGTTTGTACGTACTGCTTTCCATCCTATTTTAAAATCTATAAATATGGTATACTATGAGAAATTTGCACTTGTCCTTTTTTGATTCCTTTTGTGAGATAATAAAAATTGAAGAACATGTCTGTACTGTAGCATATGTAGTAACATTTTCATTCTATCAAATAGAAAAAATTGTTATGTAGTTATTTGGTCTTGAAGGGTAATAGCCTATTTGTTTCAAATAATGGTTGGCTGAACACCTCTCAGCATGATGTAACATTCTGTTCATAACCAAAAACAATAAAATCAAACATATAAAGATGGTGCACACCATGCTGTGGGAAATCAAGAAATTGTTTGAAAACAATTTCCTCAAGGGCAAGAATTTGTATGCTTTTAATATATAGATATACAATTCTTAGAAAACTGAAATCTTTAATGTGGAAAATCGTTTCAGTAGCATTAAACCGGTTTTATCTACAAAGCATATACAATATTTATATGTATATAGATAAAGAAAAAAATATGGTCTAACACTTTAACCCTTTGCATTCAGAAGGGTTCCCAGTGCATTCTGTTGCAATATGTGGACATTACTCTGACATTCAAAAGGTTAATTTCAAAGAAAATTACATCTGAAAGTCAGTGCTCGTGTTATGCGATCTGTCTGGGAAAGTTGCAGTTCTGTTAAATGAGAGCATTGGTGAAAATAACGTTTAGGCCCCTAATTTACTGCATACTAATTAAAAATTGTAAATATGTTTTGTTTCCAGAAGTCAGTGTCCTCTTTACTCTTCGAATGCCAGAGGGGCATGCAAGGAATTGCTTTGCAATGCATTGCATACCCCTCTGGCACTCAAAGGGTTAAAGTTGTCTAGTCCTCAGTGCACTGCAACTTCTACAGCAGTAGCAGTTCATCCCTTAATCCTTTGAGTGCCAGAGGCGTACTCAGTGCATTGTTTTGCAACGTTTTGCCTACCCCTTTTTCATTCAAAGGGTTAATTTAGACACAAGCATTTTATATTCATCTCAGAGGCTCTGTCAGGTTGATCTCAATCTTCCACAGGTTTTTATGGGCTATTGGCATTAGTCCAGGCCCAAAATTGTGGTTGCTGTCTGCTTGTTGATTATTCTGTGAGAGCCCTGAATTCTATTCAACTAATATAAATAAAAAGGTGAATTTATCTCAGAGATTGAATTTGTATCTGACACAAGTGTGCACTTTGTAAAATGTAATGACAGAAACTTCAGAAAGTTATTGTCATGATGGTGGTTAAAGCAGGCTTTGGAGGCTTGTAACTTGGTGCCACACAAATTGTTTGCATCCAAATCCTGGTCTAAACTACCATTGGTGTACCATGATTTTACTTTCCTAAGAACCAAACCAATTGTACCACAGTAGACAAATAAAAGTTACCTTTGAGACAAATGGAGTTTAAGCCCTTGAATGCTAGGGAGGTCTTCATTGCATTGTGAAGTAATGCCTTGTAGGCTTCCCTAGGATTCAAGAGGTAAAAATCCCTATTTAAATAATTCAGAACTTTTCAATTTCATATTTGTCCCGTTTCTCATTATCTATTAGGACATCAGTCTGCCTGATTCTGATGACCATAGATATAGTCACACAATTAACAGAAACGAGACAGGCTAATCTTAGGCTAGCCGGAGGATAGACTATCAATTAAGAGTATGCTTAGATGAACGGAGAAAGGAGTGGTTCCTATAAAAACTTCCTGAGGCTAATGCACTAAGTACGTGGATCAATTCTATGGCAAACCAGCAGCACCACTGGGGACACATAAAAATTCCAAGTGATTTAACTAAGGCCTTAAAGCTCTTGAATGCTAGAGATGTGCATTGGAGACTACCCTAGCAATCAAGGGGTTAAAGATCCTATTTAGATCAATAAGGATTTGAAGAACTTTAATTTGTTCTCTATGCGTAGTGTTTTTTTTCCCAGAATTTTATCACCTTTCTATAGTAAATAAGCTTCACTGTAGTGGTAGAGGAGAAAAGCTTATATAAAGAGATTTGAGTTAATTAGCTGATGGTATGAAGGAAAATTATTTTGTTTGCTGAGAAGATCCAATATAAATGGTTGCATTAATACATAGGTTATGGTCCTGTGGGAAATCAACCAGTTTGAATGACTGTTGCATGGAGGAGGGTTGTCTGACAATTCCTAAGGTAATATCAGTTTTGTTTTTGAAGAGTATGTTCTTCATTGATGTGTTTAATGCACATTGGGGTACATCTGATGCTAACGCGGAAGTCTGGGATGGTTTGATCTATAACATACATGTGAGGTATAGATAATCCTCTAATATAAAAGTCTAGATGTATGTTTGTCCGATGCAGTCATGCGCAGTAGAGACTGCCCGAACGCACAGAATGCTGGCACGTGTACACAGGCTTTTACACTAGTATTAGAATAAGTTGACACAATATTATTCAAAAAATAGTTGCAGGAGCTTGTGGTACAAGGTTGATGGCTCTCCTAATACCTCTAATACTGCTATATTGGTTTTGTGGTATAAGAGACAACATATGGTATTCTCTCTCCACAATTTAATCAGTCCTACCATAAAAAGGGAAGGGAAACCACTGAAAAAAACCTTTCCCTAATAAATTAAAATATACATTTACCTGATTCAAATTCCTTTGACAATACCCCTAAAGCAGACAAACTTTTTGCTAAACTATGACAAAGATTGAGCTGGCTGTAGTGATTGCATGTATAAGAAATCTAAGAAATCAGAGATGGTTTATGAAGCAGGAGTCATCTCTTTCAGACACAAAACAGCCACTACTACAGAACTTTCAAGGATTGGGTGGTTCAAATAGAGGATAATATCCACAATAAAGTCCCAAGAGAAGGACTGCTTAAGTTCATGTTTAAAATCAGACTTGAGGGGGGCGTGTCCGGGCTCGCTGCATGGCGGACGTGTAGTGAGTTAGCTCCTGAGCTGTAGCTTCTAAAAGCGTATCTAGAGGGCTGTTTTTCAACGCCAGACCTTTGATTTGCCTCGCTGGGCACTGCTATGACTGGCAAGAAAAAGAAGGCACAATCAATTGGTGCATTCTTTGACTCTTCTTCGAGTAGAAGCCGAGGGGACTTGAAGGACTTCTCTCCGGACCAGACGACCAGGCGGATGTTGGACGCCGAAGGCGGAGATCGAGTTAATGCTTACCTCGCTTGGCGACTCCATCAAACAGGACATAGCAGTGCTACAAGCTGATCTTCACAGTGTGAAGTGTGAAGTGTGAATATTAGAGTGAATATTAGAGTGAATATTAGAGTGCGGGGGTTGCCGGAGTCAGTTTCACCGCATGAACTTTTGCCAACCTTGCAGAAGATATTCAGTGAGTTGCTAGGCCTTACCTCTCCGATCTTGGTGAAGCTGGAGCGAGCGCACCAGGCCCTGCGCCCTCGTGCGCAGCAGGGGGACAATCCCCGGGATGTTGTCTGCTGCTTTAATTCCTTCGCACAAAAGGAGGCTGTAATGCAAAAAGCTCGCAACTTACCCCATGTGGCATTTGAAGAGGTTCAGCTCTCTCTGTATCATGATCTCTCCTTGAGGACACTACAGCTTCGGAGACAATTCAAACCTTTGGCAGAGGAGCTCCATAAGAGGCAGATCCCTTATTGTTGGGGGTTCCCCTTTGCAATGATTATCTCTTATGAGGGGCGCACTTATACTATTCGTAGAGCAGAGGAGATTCAGGGGGTCTGTGAGTCACTGAGGTTCCCGACGGTGAATGTGACCCCTCTGATGGAGCGCCCCTCAGCGAAACCTCCTGAGCTTCCACTGCAGCGTCCACGTTGGCAGACTGTTTCCCGTGGCATTAAAAGGCCTGCTGCTGGTCCATCTCCGGATCACTCAAGTTGAAGAGAGAGGGGATGGATGGTATCTTCCTAACCGTCCCCTTTGATATCCCCTGGAGTGCCCGGGGTTTGCCCTGGCCATCCAGCTGCTAAGACTTTCCCTTCTTCTACCCTTTTTCCCTGTTTTTTTCCCTCTGCTTTTTCCTTTTGTCTGTCATGCTCTTAGCCCTCCTTCTCCCTTCCCCCCTTCTTTGTTCCCCATTGTGACCCCCTTTTCACATCTTTGTACCTGTATAAGTAATGCATGGGTGCGGTTGGTAGCCGCTTGGGTTGCGGTATGCTGTACTCTCGGATTAGGGGTGTGCAGGTAATGGCACATCCCTTGCTCCGACTGTGTTATGGGGGGTTGGGGGGTATTTAATTTTTTTTGTCATGTGGGGTGTGCAATTGTTTTGGTTACCTCATACACGCTTTGTTTAATATGACTCATTGTAATTTTGTACATATTTGTCTTATTTTTGTCTCTTGGGACATCTCTGCCCCAGCCGTGTTCTTTGTTATCACTTCCTCCTCGGCTCTTTCCGATTCTCCTTTTCTTCCGCTCTTGGGCATATCTTTTTTCTCACTATACTCTCCCCAGATAATTGGGAGACGGTCGGCAAGGTATTAATGGGAAAAAAAAACAAAAAAAACCTTTACCGTTATTCCCTGTTTTGCTGACTATACCTTTTCAATACTGTCTATCTGCTTTGCATTTTCCCTTTCCTCTGCCTCTTCTTTATTTCCCTCTTTCTCCTTTTCCTCATGCTATTTTCAGTTGGCTGGGGGGCTTGGCTGTTCGGGGCGATGGGCCTGGATATGGGGTAATGTTTTGAGGCGCTGGTGTCCGGACCTGTCCTTCTGCGGCCTTGACAGACGGTGTGGTTGGGGGAATACTGGGATTTGTGTTCCTGTATGTTACTTTTCCCCACACTGTGGGATATGATTAATATTGGGTGGCCTCCTGGCGTTGGACCGCCACCATCACTGTTTGGGACGATGTCGTGCCCTGTTTCCTGCTGCATTACATGTGGTGGCGGCGTTGCATCGCCTGGGGAGCTCTGTCGTGCAGGAGATGCAAAGTGTATTACTGCAGTTCTGCTCGTTTGCTCTTCGGCATGCTGAGCGCAACTTTATCTGCTCTAGTGGTATTGTTACTAGTTTTATGTCATTCAGTGACTATTGTTAAGGTCTATTTATTCCATTAGTAAGTTCGCAGCCTTCTTTATTACTCATTTCTTCGTGAATACAGCTCTATGGAAATGTCATGATCTCTCTATACGATTTTTCTCCCCCTAACAGCCGTACAGTTTTTCCTTATCAGTGCTTTATGTTTAACACTACGGTAGTATACGTGTTTTCTCTTTTTTGGTGTGCTGTGCTATTTGCATACCGAAGGGAATTTTCCCTTTTTTCAGTTTTTCTTTTTCCTACTTTTCTCTTACCTTTTGTTGTTTGTCCTCTTCCTCCCTTCCTTTTTCCCTTTCCCTTGGTGAGTGCGCACATTGAGTATTCATATTTGGGTGGTGTTCCTGGGTCTCGGCCTTTTCCTCTGTTCCCCTCGTTATGGCTCTGACTTTCAGAGTTGCTTCCCTTAATGTTAAGGGACTGAACTCTCCGTTTAAGCGGTCTATTATGTTTCGGGGGTTTACTCGCCTACGAGCACAGGTGTGCTTTGTGCAGGAGACTTACCTTCTGTTATCACACATTCCTACACTTCGCAGTAAGAACTATTCTTCTCACTTTCTTAGCTGTGCACCCTCTAAGCGGAGTGGAGTGGCAATTTTTATGCACAGATCCTTCCCCTTCTCATGCCTCGATGTTTTGAGAGACAGGGAGGGTCGTTATATTTTTGTGAAAGGGCAGTTGGGCTCATTGCGCCTCACGTTTTGCTCATTGTACGCTCCCAACTCTTGTCAGCTCTCCTTCCTTAGATGTGTTCTAGAGGATTTGGCCTCCTTTGGAGAGGGGTTGCTGGTTGTGTGAGGGGATTTCAACTCTGTCTTAGACCCGTCTCTGGATTGTTCGGCTGGGATTGCTAGTCACCCACAATCTCATTATGTGGCTTTTCGTAAAGCTTTAGCGGATTCTGCTTTAGTTGACCCCTGGCTTCTTCAGCACTCTTCTGCTCGGGGATACTCTTTCTTTTCTACTCCACACTCCACCTATTCTAGAATCGATCTTCTATTGTGGTCTCAGGCTCACCTGCATTATGTGTTGGATTCGGACATTCATTCTATCACGTGGTCGGATCATGCCCGATCACTTTGTCATTAGCTATCCCGATGGTACTTTCCCCCTTGCGTGGCTGGAGATTAGACTATTTCCTTTTAACTGATCCTCTTACTGTGGATCAACTGAGGGTGGCAATTAAGGATTTTGTGACCTTGAATGATTCGCCTGATCTCTCGATTCTAACGTTTTGGGAGGCCCTCAACTGTGTTGTGCGGGGAGATTGTATTAGAATTGCGGCGGGGAGGAGACACAGGTCTGCAAAGGAACTTAACTCCCTTTTACGAACCTTAGCGGCAGCCGAGTTGTCTCACGCTTCCTCGGGTAGGGCATCTGATTTATCGGATGTCCTCTCTTATCGGAACCATGTGAATACATTGTTACGTGCCCAGGTTGACAGGTCTTATTTGTGGGCGAAGCTGTTCCATTATGAAACTGGTAATAAGGGGGGCAGGTGGTTGTCACTACAGGTAAAGGGGCCGATTCAGAGGCAGAACGTTCAAGCTATCCTGAGTTATGATGGTGTTCTCTCTAGGGATGTTCCCATTATGGCAGCATCCTTCAGGCGCTTTTATCAATCCCTTTATAACCTTGATCCCCCGACAGCTGTTCCTCTTCGGGAGGCTCAGGCGAGGTACGTAGCTTCGGCTTCTCTGCCTAAGTTTACTCCTGCTCAAGCAGCGGCCCTGGATGAGCCTATTTCTGAGGAGGAGGTCCTTCGGGCCATTGGTTCGATGGCAACTGGTAAGGCGCCGGGTCCCGATGGCTTCCCGTTACTTTTCTACAAAAAGTTGTCTGATCTTCTCGTCCCGATACTGACTAAGGTTTTTAATGCATTGCCAGAATCCATTTCGGATCATCCGCGCTTGACGGAGGCAACTATTACTTTGATCGCAAAACCGGGTAAGGACCCGACGTTATGCTCTAATTATAGGCCTATCTCCCTATTGAATGTAGATCTTAAAATATATGCCAAAGTTTTGGCCAGCCGGCTCTGTCCTTTGCTACCTGATGTAATTCATTATGATCAGGCGGGTTTTGTCCCAGGGAGGGAGGCGAGGGACAACTCCATTCGTCTCATTCATTTGCTTCAGGGTGTGAGGGAGAGGGGTGAATTGGCTATTTTTCTCTCTGTTGATGCCGAGAAGGCATTCGACAGAGTAGATTGGGGCTTTGTCGAAACTGTGTTGGAGGGATTTGGCCTGGGCAAGCCCTTTATCTCTAAGATTATGGCCCTTTACGAGAACCCGTTGGCCCGAGTTTGTGTAAATGGCTCTTTATCTGACAGCTTTAGTCTGAGCAATGGTACACGACAGGTGTTCCCCCTGTCCCCTGTCATTTTTGTCATGGTAATGGAATCGCTGGCGTGCCGGATACACCGGGATCGTGGGTTTACGTGCCGGGGTCCTGGACCATCAGATCTCGTTGTTCGCTGATGACATTATTTTTTCCCTATCTCGACCGGAGGTCTCCCTGCCTGCGGTCATTGCGGAGCTGGACCTTTTCAGTAGTGTTTGCAATTTTAAAGTTAATATTCCCAAGTCGGTGATTCTGGACCTGGGTGTCCCTCCTGCTCTCCGTGTGGACCTACAAAGGATGGCTCCTTTCCAGTGGACCTCTGAAGCTGTGAAGTATTTGGGGATTCAGTTGCCCCCTGCCCCTTCAGACTTATTTCGTCTTAATTATCTTCCTCTCTTGTCGTCTATTTCAACGCAAACTATCTCATCTATTTCTGTCTTGGTCTGGTAGAGTCAGTCTTCTTAAATCAGTGTTTATAAAAAAAATTTATATCTATTTCATACTGTTCCTATATTTTTGCCGAGATCTTATCTGAAATCTTTACAACAAGCCTTCAACTCTTTTATTTGGAAGGACAAGCCTGCCATAGTACGTTTCTCGTTATTTGTGCATCCCCGCAAGAAGGGAGGTTTAGGAGCTCCGGATCTTCTCCGTTACCACCAGAGTGTTCTATTGCGTCTTATCCCTCATTGGTTCTGATCCGCCTCTTTGAAATCATGGATCCCTTTGCAGGGAGCCCTCTGCACACCGTTCCACATTACGCCTTTACCTTGGATGCCAAAGCAGACCAGGCCCTCAGTGACTAAAAGTGATCCCATTTTGGCACCTCTTTTCCGAACCTGGGACATGACAGTGACTTCTCTGTCCAGTATACCCTCTCCTTTGTTCTCTCTTCTATATTCGGCTGACTTCCAGCCGAGTAGGTCTGGCAGAGCATTCGCTGCCTGGGGTCGGGGAGAGGGTTTGATGGTGGCGGACTTATTGGAGGAGACTGAGTTGGCCTCCTTTGAAACCTTAAAACTTAAATGGGAGTTGCATTGTAATTAGTATTGGTGCTATCGTCAGGTCCGTAGCTTCATTTTGTCCCATCCCAGACGTAGTGATTTTCTCAGACTTCTTACACCCTTTGAAAGCCTTTGTCGGCCGACCTCCTTTCCTAGAAAGCCCCTGAGGAGGGTGATTGCGACGATTTATTCCTTGCTCTCCCCTCCAGCTCCAGAGTTTGGCTCTTTACGATTACAGTGGGAACAGGATTTGGGATGTACCTTCCCGAAGGAGGATCGGGATGCTGCGGTGAGAGACTCTCTTCGCTCCTCTCGTAATGTGACTGCTATGGAAACTAATTATAAGCTCTTATTATGGTGGTATCGTTCACCGTTCTTATTACACTCTTTTTATCCTACGGTGCCTCAGACTTGTTGGAGGTGTAATGGTGGATGTGGATCTTTGGGTCATATCTGGTGGTCCTGCCCTCTTGTGGTCCCTTTCTGGAGGGCAGTTGTAAGCTGCCTCAGTGATGTTCTGAAGATCCCTGTCCCTTTGGACCCGGGGCTCCTTCTTTTCTCTTTTGGCTTATCTGTCCTCCCTGTCCCCGCGGTTGCTCGTCAACTATTGGGCTTTATGCTAAATGCAGCTCGGACGTGTATCCCCCAATTCTGGAGGTCGTCGATACCTCCTACACGGGAGATTTGGCATAGGAGGCTGATCTATGTTTCTCTCCTAGAGAAACTGACTTCCACAGTACATGGGTCTCGTCAATTGTATGACTATATCTGGGCCCCTTGAATCACGTATATGACTGCTACCTGTCTGGAGCATTCACCTTAGATCTATTGATTTGGCTCTCTGGGATATTGGAGCTGCGTTGTGGGAGGGCAGAGATTTGGGGATGGTTTTGTGACTAGAGGTGGATGTATGATGTTTGGGCTTGATGCGCGCACTCGTCAATTCCCCCCCCCCCTTCCCCCCTCCTCCTTTCTTTCTTTCTCTTTGTTGTCTCTATTTTTTTGTTTCTTCTCATATACTCAGTAGTTATGCTCCTTTTGAGCTGTTTTTGATTTTGACATTTTCATGTGTTGGTGATGTGGTCATATAGCTTTTCTCTTAACTGCTTATGACTTATGTGTATTTATTCTTTTGCACAGAACAGTTTTATTTTCTGATCATTATCGTCTCTCTATGCTGTATCTGATGAATTTATTGTTCTTACCTTTAATGTACTCTACTTCTTTTGATGTATGCTTGTAATTCTGATTTCTTTTTTCTCAATAAAAAAAAAAAAAAATCAGACTTCAAGGGGATTGACTATGAGACCCCTCTGTGGAAAATGTGAGAAATGTGGTGAGAATGTTAAAATTGGCCACTGGTGGAAAAAGGTCTCTATGGCTTAAGCAGTGTGAGACAGATTTTTCCTTCAAGAATAAATAGTTTCCCAGGCCCTTTGAAGGAACAGTTTGACAAAGAATTAGATGTCTTGGTAGATAGAATTGGGCAAGAGATGAAGCTGTTTCCTCAATACAAGAGATTCAACCCACATAAAACATTTTTCACCCATACAAGAAATTCAAGGAGAATTACATTACTCCTCAAGTCCCATACAAGAGACTCTCATGAATCCCAGAAAAAGCCTCTGTTTTGATGCCAGTCTATCCGTGACAGTAGGAGGAAAGTCTAGAGATGATTCCTGGAATTTTAAACTGATTGCAGACTTTTACAGATCCCCCTTGTTTCCCGCACTCAGGTTTTCAAGAAAGTACTAAAGAAAAAGTATTTTTCCAGTCAGTCTAAATCCTAGTTGCAACCAAAGTTACGTCCCATTTCCAAGACAATGTAAAAAGAAGGGTACCTATACGTCTATAAATGGATAACCATTTATTTGCGAATCACATCCTGAACATTTTCATAGTTCAAAAGTGCTTTAAGATATCAGATCAGCAGTGAACCTGCAAAAACTAAGTGACAGCAAGGCAATAAAAGAATTCCAGAAGACTTATTTTTACATTTCAATAATATAATCCTGCCACAAATGCCTCAAAATAGCTATTAAAGACATCAAACCTCATTTCAGCTCACAAAAAGAGATTTTTGGGATTCCTCTAGGGCTCAGAGCAAGACAAAAGCTTTCTCTCTTCATGCATATTAAACAAGTTACTATCTCAGATATTTTTAACCAAGATGTCTTTACAGATGTCCCTGAATCAGCTAATTTTTGTTTTGGGACAGACGTTGTCCACCATATAGAGAGCTCCCATTGGCCTAATTGGACATAAGACATCTTCGCAATTTGTCCGGAAACGGAACAAGAAAATCTCAGACACCAGCAAATTCACTTGGCAACCAGTTCTTCATTACAGTTCATTCCAGGGTTAATGATCACCAACAGCAAAAATTCCAGACATCAGTAACTTGTCTGGAGAGTTATAAAGGAAGCATCCCTGATTTTCAAAGGACATGTGGTAAAAGTAAGATTAGACAATTCCACAGTTGTTACTTACCTATCTAAATAAGAAGACACAAGAAGCAAATCTCTAATCCATCTGATGGAGAAATATGCATAGGGCATTCTGCTCTATATAGCCCTCCCTACAGCCAGCTAGTTCCATTTTTCTGAGTGTCCTCTTGAGTATCAGGGCAATTTGTCCTTTAGAAAAAACAAATCTTGTTTAATATTTCCCTGTCCCCTATTATTTCTCAGTCCTTTCCCAGGGCATAATATTGGCCTATCCATCTGGTTACTCAGTCACTGGAGGGCTAGAGGAAAGAGGACCTGAATTTTTTTTTTATTTTGACAATACATTAGTACATTGGATGTAAGAAATAGTATCAGTTGAAGTGCATTGGGCAGCTCACTTCTTGGGGGTTAGGAGGAAGCAGTGTTCCATTACAAGTAACAGGAAGTAAAACATTGTACTGTTTACATTTTATTTTCTATATATGTATTTTTTGAGCCTTCATTTTAACCAGTAACTTTCTTTAGGAAGTACTGTATATGGTTTTCATAATATCTGGAATGCTTGCTTTATGCACATTGTGTATTCTTAATTTTTGTGTTGCAGGTATTTGCAGATCGAAGGTGAAGACAATTTTCAGTATTATACATGCAATACTTGCCTCCATGAGAGAATAAGGTACTTCCCGCTATTTTGGATCAGTCATCTTGCTTCCTATACTTTCATCTCACGAGAACTCAGAAGTCTTGCAAGATGACTATTCCATCAAGGCTCTAGGTATCAAGTGAGACATAGAATATTGTGAGAACAACCATATTGGTTCTCCTCCTCAGTACTGAGAAGTCTTATGAGAAGAGGTGAAGCAGGACGAGTTGCATCATCATGTCTTCTCTTGTTTGCCTATGATTTCTGTTCAATCTCTTAAGCTTTTGGTTAGAGATTTTGTTTTCCCGGTTTCCCTTTCCAATCATGCATGAGTCCAGGGAGGATAATTTTATAGACAGGAAAGCTTTCTCTACTGATTCTACTTACCATTTTTGGTGAGTTAAACTTTCTGCTACCCAACTCTTCTGTGTTATGAGTTCTACAGTTTCTGTAAGTCCTTCAGCATTTTCCACTGGGCATATTATTTCTCCTATGCCAGATCCAGAGTGGACCAAAGCCCTTCCAGGTTCTATTACCAATTCCATGGACAAAGGGTTGAGTAATTCTATGGAGCCTATGCACTTCAGCTTTGGAGATCTTTATCACCACGTCACCACCACTTAGTGGATCACCCCCTATGTCTCCTTATTAGGACATTTACAGCAACAGGATGCCATTGCCTATAATCGGAACTGGCTCTGGAAATTGTCCAAATGGTAGCTGAGTATTCGGCTGAATCCAGAGCAGCTTGATATACCATATGACAAAATTTGGAATGCAGATATCTAAGAAATCATTAGTAACATTACCATTATTAGGTACATTTATTTTTGGACCACAGCTGAACAATATTTTCACTCATGCTACTGATAGAAAGAGCACCTTGCTTTCTCAGAACAAGCAAAGACACCCAGATTTCTCCAGAAGAAGCAACATATTCGGTGTGTCCAGCCCAATTTACCTTCCTTGTCCTTTTTAAGATCTAAGAACAGTTGGAATGCAAAAAAGTATTCCAATAAAATAAGGACATGTAAGCCCCCTTCTGCTTGGAGGTGAATATTTGGATCTTCACTGAATCCTTCATTGGGGAAACTCCAATATTTTTTGACACAGTGGAGAAATGGGTACTACATGTAATTGTTCAAGGATATTGAGCATCTTTCATCAGGTTAACTCCTCATTTTTCCTGTCCAGGATGCCAAAAGGTACTTCAGTTGCAACCACCTTTATCAAAGAAATACAATGCCTACTACATAGAGGAGTGGTGGCTCCAGTCCCTGAGAGACACAATTTAAAAGGTTTCTATTCAAACCTTATAGTACACAAAAACAATTCTCAGCAAGTATCTTCATGTACTAAAAATTCAAGATTGAGCCACTCAAATCTGTCATAACTGCCATGACACCAGAAGATTTTGTAGTATTTTGAGACATAAGACACCTGTTTTCGTATTCTTATCTAGCCAGTTCACTTCCAGTTTCTTAGATTTGCCTTCCAGAATCTTCACTTTTAGTTTGTGGCTCTTCCTTTCCACCTAGCAACAGTTCAGAGGGATTTCACAAAAATCCTGGCACCTGACTTCTTATTTGGACTACCTATTGATCAAGGTGCCATCATCCCAGTTGTTACAGGACCACATTCAGATAACAATGAATGCAAAACAAGTGAACCATAAAAGGTACAAACGTCTAATTTATAACCCACTCAATGACTGTCATTCCTGGGCCTTATTTTTGAGACATCTCTTCAGAAAGTTTTTCTGCCATCATGCAAAACAGTGACCTTACATTCCAAATTCCTCAGTTTACTGTCCCATCCGTACCCATCTATCAAAAATTGTATGACGTTGATAGGGATGATGTTTTCCACCATCAAGGCAGTTCCCTATGCTTTATTCCAGCTTCATTACAACTCAATATGCTCAATCCTCATCATATACACCACAAAGTAATCTTGTCTCAAATCACAAAGCCATCGCTCCACTGGTGGCTGAAGACCTCATCAGACGTCCTTTCTCAGTCCTTGATTGGAACGACTGATGACAGTCGGCTAGACTGAGGACTAAGAATTCAGGCCACATCCATAGAAGACCCTTGGAGTCTGCCTCTGCTAACTGATCTTCTCATTCAAGGTCCTGTTCAAAATCCCAATTTATCCAGTCTCACCTTGATAGCCAGAGACTTGAAGCCCAAATATTGAAACAAAAGTTTCAGAGATTCAGCTGAAAGCTCACAAACATGTCTGCTAAAATATACCATGGAATTTGGATAATCTATTTTGCCTTTTGTAATCAAAATGAGATTGATCTGTTGAAGTTTAAACTTCCCTATATTCTGGGCATTTTTGCAAGGTAATATTGATAAGGGCTTTAGAGTAAGCTCCTTCAAAATACAAATCTGTCTTTATGAGAAAAATTCCTGTTATTATTGAAGTTGATATTTCTACAAGGTGTCACTCACATTATTCATCCTCATAGAATACCCACTCCTCTGTGGGATTTGAATCTGGTATTGAAAGTTATTTAGTCTATCCCCAGTCTCTAACAAGTTTTTTTATATGTATTTCTTTGGATAGTCAAGTTGCAGAACTTAGAGCCTTGTCTTGCAAATATCCATACATTCTCTTACATCAGGATAAAATGGATTCTTGTACTGTTCCTGAACTTCAACACAAAGTTGTCTCCTCCTTCCACATCAATCAAGAATTGGTCCTTCTTTCCTTATGCCCAAATAGCTTCAAAATTTGGGTATAGCCTAACATACTATTTATGAGCAACACGGGGATACTTTGTTTAATTTTCCTGAAAACATCAGGAAAGGTAGGCCTGCCTCCAAAACCATAATTACTGCATGGTTTCAATGGGCTATTAGGCAGACAAGCTTACCTACTCAAGTCTCACCCATTTACGGCCTATTCATGAAGTACTTCTTTGGCTTTGAACCACCAAGCTTCTGTGGTTCAACTTTGCAAGGCAGCTAATGGATTTTCAGTTCATAACATTACAACTTTAGCTATCTCTCCCTGCCTGTGTTTTGAGACTGCTTTGTGACATCCCCATTGGTCCATACATTCCTCAACTGATACTAGAGAAAAGGATTTTTTTTTCTTACTGATAAATTATTTTCTCTTAGTCCAGGTGGGGCGTGCATAGCATCCTACCCTGAGAAGACTTTCTCTCATTATCTTGGTTTGAGGTGCTCTGCCATTTCTTGACTTGTTTGTCTTTATTTCTTCTCAGCTTTGCTATATATAAACATAACTAGATGGCTGTTGGGAGGGCTGTATAGAGCAGAATGTGGGAATGTGTTTCTCCTGAGGAAGTGATAAAGGCATGAAGGTGATAAAGGCATGAAGGAGGAAAGTGGGGGAAGAGAAATGGGGTGGAAAACATGACATGAAATACTGGGAATTAGATATATGGGTGTTGAGGAGATTTGGGGTAATAGAGATAATTTCCTATTTACCACTTTAGGGTTTTGAGGTTTGATATTAACTCTCTGAGTTCCAGAGGAGTGAGAAATATTCCTCCTCACCCCTCTAGCACCGAAAAGGTTATGTGTATAGATACTGTTCTAGTACATGTATTGCAATGATGGGCAGTGGTAAAGGATAAGGTAGGTGAAGCAATGCTTGGTCCTGTGATAATCTTGATCCAGTCCCTCTGGCAATGGGTAATGGAATACTCCGCCCATTGCAGTTCTAGGGTGAATGCAGCATGGATCTAGAAATGGATCATGTGACTTTCATTATTAGTCTTAAAGGAGCAGTACATTTTTTTAATGAAAAAATATATTTTGTAGGTATTTTGCTATTGAGTAAAATAAGGGTACGCCCACTGCCAAGAAATTTATATTTCCAGAGCTATTACAGTTTAAACCCATGTTTTTTCATTAGCAGTGCCCTCTAGTGGTCAAATTCTAATTAGTTTTCTTTTAGACTCTAATGGAGAACAAAGTCAGGAAAGTCAGAGACATACAGTTCTCCATAGAATGTGATAGAAACTGCCTGTCACTTCCTGTCAGTTAGAACTATCACAGTAAATTCCCTTCCTGATTATCTGAACTGCTATATATTTTGAATAAAACATCTGACAGCAGTGGGAGTGGCCTTGTTTTATTCAGTAGGAAATGCTCTATAAAATATGTGTAAAATATGTATAAAAAAACATGGACCATGTTTTTTTTTTCAGCATCCGATTCAGGACTCCCCGAACAGCCATATGGGGAGCCCTGAATTCCATGATGGTCCTGGCACGTCATGAGTGCTTATCGCTCCCCAACCCATGATGTGGATTACAAAACAAATCCATAAATGGATTACTTGACTTTCATTGTATATATATATATATATATAATCCATAGGAAAATGACGGCACTCACAGGAACTGTTTTTCAATACATCCTTCAAGTTACATTTTATTGAAATCAACGTTTCGGCTGTCGCCGCAGCCTTTCTCAAGATAACAAATGTGTAACGGACAACTCGTTTAAAAACCCTCTCCCAACCCAAAAAGGCGCCGAAAGAGGCGTTCTAATTGGAAAACACATGAACGCCTCTTTCGGCGCCTTTTTGGATTGGGAGAGGGTTTTTAAACGAGTTGTCCGTTACACATTTGTTATCTTGAGAAAGGCTGCGGCGACAGCCGAAACGTTGATTTCAATAAAATGTAACTTGAAGGATGTATTGAAAAACAGTTCCTGTGAGTGCCGTCATTTTCCTATGGATTATCTGCATGATTTATTATTTGATGAAGCACCCAGGTCATTTTGAACGATTCACAGTGAGTGCATTCCTAACATCTATTGACTTATATATATATATATATATATATATATATATATATATATATATTGAGAGATTGTGGATTAGAACCTGGGCTCTCACCTCAATATATTTTTATGTGCTTTATAAATGTATCCCTCTTACAGAGGTAGCACAGTTATACACAGTAAATGAGGTTCATTGAGGATGATGTTCAAAGATCTCTAGGAAGAAATTTGAGTCTAACTTATTATTATGTATTGATTTTATTACATAAATCCCATTGATTGCAGTGATGTATTTAACCTCTTGATGACCAGAGGGGTGTGCAATATTTTGTACACTTCTCTTGAACTCAAGGCACTATTTTGGTAGAACCATTTTAAGCATACATGGGGTTAATATAGTTTAAGTACATGGGTCAATCAATCTGTAGAAGGAGCATTAATCTGCAGTTAAATTCCTTCTTTCTGTGGAAGGATTTAGAGATTATTAGTTGGCTTAAAATATATCTGAACCTGATTATTTGAAGCTGGTTTTCTCTGAATCTAAAATGTTGTATTTCCAGTTTGACTGTCTATAATCAAACATTATCAAGATTAAGGGCAGAGAAGTGCAACATATGGAGCACAGATGAATGATGACTTAATTAAACTGTTTCCTCCCCAGCAATCAACAGTACCCTCATGATGATATATATGTATCTATAATTTTACTTCTGCAGCAAATAGCATATGCAGTTCTTCACCTAATTACAGAACAACAAAATATTACATTTTTACAGAGTTAAGAGATGAAGGCAGTCAGTACAAAGCTACATACGTTAAAGGAACAAATGCTAAGATTAAGATTAGTTTTAAGTAGGTTAACATTCCTAAACAATAAACACTTTGGTGGAAATGTTGTTATACGTATGAAATTGACAGTTTGGAAAAAGCACTTTTCTTGCACTCCTTATTTCATTCTGCCTCTCACAGGGCAATACAAGAAGTGAGTGCAAGGGCCCTCTTTCAGAACCACATGTTATTTCATAAAACTTGAAGTATGAAAATTCTTTACTACATGGGGAGAGGAACCTTGGGGATGAGAAGACAAATCACCCTCCCAGATATATAGGAATGACAGCATTGTAGTATCCTGTTTTTGGATGCACTGAATTTTTAATTTTACTTTCCAGACCTACATTTTATATCACTAAAGTTTCTGTTGGTTGGATTGTGAGACTACAATTAATCCGTCCATGGGCATCCTAGAAATGTTTCCAGGGAGGGGGAAGCCATAATATGGCCCTCAGGCCTGCCTGACCAACCTCTATATTTATCCAGGGGGGTGTACCTCTTGCCTCCCCCCTCTCCCTCGGTTGCCTATGAACTAGTCAGTGCTAGTCTGTCACTAAATGCCTTATCTTTTTGCGACAGCAGTAGGTCCTGTATGTGTGAAAACATGAAGCTTCAGTTCTCTTAACTGGCATCCATGCTTCTTGCTTCTCCACCTCTCATAGTGGGATAGTGGGGGAATTGTCACTCCTGCTGGTTTTCTGGGTTTTTTTTACCCATACTCCCTCCTGGTCACTTTCTGGACTCCTCCCCTCAATTCCTATTGGTGAGATCTAGTTGATATGCTTCTCAGACAGTACTATCTCTGCCTGATTATTCAAGTTTGTTTGTTGCTAGACCATATTTTGTTGCAGTTCAACCTTGGCTTGTGTATCCTTTGGATTGTCCTAATGGTTCTTTATTCCTTGGCTTATGTTTACTGACTATGAATTCTACTTATCTCTGATACCCCTTACGCTCCTGGTGACCTCTGTTTATTTTGACTATTCTGCTGCTTGGCTCCTTTCAAATCGACAGGTACATTTTTATATTAGGCCCTTGGGCCTGGGAGGCATATTGTACAATTATACTATATTCTCTGTTCACTCACCAACCCAGGCTTCTGGCACTACTTGTTGTATTTACCTGCTCATCCCCTATCATTATCTGCTACTTAGGCATCTGTCCGATACCCCTTTTTAAGCAAGACAGGACTTTGTTTGCCTTTGCTACTGCTATTTGACACTGGTCACTGGTTTCAAATTTTACAAGGATTCCCAGGACATTCTCTAGCAACGAGTCCACTAAAATTATTCCATTAAGTGTATAAGTAGAACAGGAATTTTTTCTTCCTAAATACATGACTTTACATTAAACTTCATATTCCATTTGTTTTCTCAGTCTGCCATTTTATGTAAATCCCTCTGTAGAGAGCAAATATCCTGTTCTGAATTTATTTCCCTGCATAATTTAGTGTCATCTGCAAATATTGATATTTTGGATTCCATATCTATTTCCTGGTCATTCAGTACCAAATACTGAACCCCGAGGTACTCCACTCTCAACTTTAACTGTTTTGAAGACTGTTCCATTTACAATAATCCAATGTTCCCTATCCTTTAACCAATTTTCTACCCAATTGCAAAGGTTATCCCTTAGCCTCAATTTCCTTATTTTATACCCCAGCCTCCTATATGGCACTGTATCAAATGCCTTTGCAAAATTCATATATACCACATCCAATTTCTTACCATTATCTAGGTTTCAACTTACTTCTTCATAGAACCTCACAAGATTAGTTTAGCACAATTGATTCCGCATAGAAAATTGTTGATCCCTGCTAATAATATTATTTTCTGCAGTGTAATCCTGAATATAATCTCTTATTATGTCTTATAGCAATTTTCCCACTACAAAGGTCAAACTCACAGGTCTATAATTCCCATTTTCTCTTTTAGTTCCCTTCTCAAATAAAAGCACTACATTAGCTTTACAGCAGTCATGTGGCACTTAGCCTGTGGTGAGAGAACCTTTAAAAAGTAAAAAGAAGGATTCTTGATAACACTGCACTGTATATATACAGATGCAAAGAAAGTGTTTAGAATTTCAGCTTTCTCCTTATCCTCTCTAATCAACTCACCCATCTAATTTTTGAAATGAAGAGGAAAATTTCATCTTTCCCATAGTGTACAGAGCAGGGTAGGATGAGCAGAAATGGGAAGACCGTTGGTCATATCTGTGAAACAGAAGCAGTCAAGGCCATTCTGAGAGTTATCTTATGGTCAGGCAGGTTTTGGTGGACCCAAAAGAATTTACTAATTGATGGGTCAGTGATAACTGGTGACTGTGTTGGCGTTCCTAAACCTGTCTTCAAGGTCTACTAACAATCCATGTTTTCAGCACAGGTGTGTTAATTAAAATGACTGAGCCACTGCTCAAGCAGGGAAATCCCAGAGGCATGACCTTTTACTTGTACTCGAATATAGGATTGGGAACTCCTAGATGAGTCTGTTTTTCTGCTATTATGTGTTTTGGGACACAATATTTATGTCCTTTATGTGTGGACTAACTCTACATGTTCATACAGCTGTTCTTTTGGCATTAGACATGAAATATTGTGTATATTTACAGTTAAAGATGTGGCTTTTCCACCAATGATATCCAGAGTAGCATGAACAATTATGGACTTACTGGAGCTATTTTGCTTGATTTTGCAAAGGTATTTGATAAAGTAGACCATAACATTCTGATAAATTAGTCCAAAACTTCAGGGTCAGGAAATCATTCTCTAAACTAGATGATTCTATTTATAAGACAGAACACAGTATATTTTCATTCCTCTCAAGTAACAAATTGGGTTTCCCAAGTCTCTGTTTTTGTCCGTCTCTTTTCCCTATTTATAAATTTCCAGCTTCTGGTTTGTAAAGCATCATCTGTGCACATGTATGCAAACAACACTGTAATCTACTCCAAAAATCCCAAAGTATCGCAACTTGTGGCAGTATTACAGGATGAATTATCTAAAGTTGAAAGATAGATTTCTAAAAACAATCTGTTCCTGAACACTGATAAAACAGTCACAAAAGTTTAAGAGTAACTTGACCGTGGTTAGTTCCTGCATATATCTTGGTATGTGGCCTGACCCCATCCTCACTTTTCGTCTATATATTGCTAAATGAACATCCAACCTTTATCCTAAAATTTGCAGTCTGATTTGATTCAAATCCCCTGGTAAGAAAATGTACTGTTGAACAGATGTTAATGCCAGTCATAGACTACCGGAATATAGTATATGCTTTTTTTGCCACAAATTCATCTTGGCAAACTCAGCACTCTATATAATTGATTATGACACTTTGTTCTCCTATGTAATTACCTAAAATCTCAGGTATAATACGTACCTGTGTATAATACGCAGGTGCAAATTAAACCCAAGATTTTGGGGAAAAACAAAAGTCCCCATGTATAATATGCACCCTTGTTTTCACTCCTACTGCCCACCAAAAAAATGTAGTTTCTTGTCTGCTTCCCTCCTTCCACCCACCTCAATATGCTCCCACCTTTCCCTCCCTCTACTCAACTCCTCCACAGGCATCTTGCATATCCATGTGAGTACATGATATTTCAAGGTACTGCTAGTGCCCTTCGAGCACTCTGCACAAATTTCCCCGATGCCTCGAGAGGGGGTGAGTAGAGGGTGGGGAAGGTGGGAGCATACTGAGGTGGAGGCAGGAGGGGAGCAGACTTAAGGATGTATATATGTTTCTCTCAAGTATAATACACACCCCAACATCACATAAGGGGGAAAGAGGCAAAATTGTGAGTATTATACATGAGATTTTACAGTATACTACCAATCATTGTGATATGTTTACAGAACTAAATTGACTAGCACTCAAATCTAAATTTACTAGACTACCTAAGCATAATGCTCACTCCAGCTCTCTATACTAACTATATACTCCGCTCCACTGCTAACAACTGAAAAATACAAGAAAGAAGCCAGCAGATACTCCTTCTCCTTCAGAGCTTTGAAAGCCTGGAATAATCTTCATAAACTCCCTAAAAAGAAATGCTTTTTTGTATTTAAATACAACATGTAACTGTATGTAAAAATGTTATTATTATGCATTTAGTTTTTTTCAAAATAGCTTTATTAATAGAGGTATACAAATTCACAAGCAGCATTACCACAATTGCTCGCTAACCATATTCCAATAATAATATACTTAAGGTATTGAGAACAACCACCAAAAAAGAGTAGAGAAATATCATAGGAAAGAGGGGGGTTGGGAAATGTAGGGAAAAGAGAGTCTCTGAGAGGGAAAAATGGCCTACTTGTATTTTTATTTATATATATACTAGATGAACAGCCTGTGTACACGGGCCACAGTGCCAGGCAGCAACGGCCATGGTGCAGTCATGTGCAGTACAGAATGCCTGCGCCACGGATGATAGCGGAGCGGGGCACAGAGAGGACTACGGTCTGAATTCGGAGCGCCCCACTCCGTTATCAGCCATGCTCAGCAAGTCTGTCCTTCGCATGACAGCTTCTGACAAACCTACATTAGCAAATTATTATATAGGATATATATATATATATATATATATATATATATATTTTTTTTTTTTTTTGTAAATATGTAACGTATTATAAAAGCTCTCCAGTACATATTTGATAATGAGAGAACTCTCGGTCTAATCTTCCTGAAAAAATACTTTCTAAATTAATAAACACATTCTAATAAATGTATAAATTATTGCCAGTCTGATTTTATTATACCATCTGTTTTTTTATTAAGGTTAAAGCAGAACCATTTTTTTCTCTAGCCCCAAATCATTGCAATTATGTGTTTAAAAAGGTATAGATTAAGTGTATTCCTTTTATGTACTAAGTATTCAAATACTGCTGAAGGGATAGCAAACGCAGGGTGGGAATATTAGTGTTAATGTTATCATTGCGCATTACATTTTGCTAAGCATTTGGAAAAGATTATATTCTCCCTTTCCCATAGCTACCCTTCCATTTTCTTTTACCAAGGCATGGTAGTAACTAATGAGGAAACAGAACTCTTACTTCTGGGAAATAATTTTCTGAATGCTAAAGAAATAGGCAGCTAAGTTTTCGCTCTAAAGTAAAACAGTCGTGTTTGCATGCTACATTGCTATACTGCTTTCCAGTTGTTCTAATCTGTTTAGGATACAGAGTGCAAAATAATATTTGTTTGTTGTACATGGCTTGGTAATGTCCATAGTTTCTAACATTTAAGATTTTTTTTTTGTAAGCACCACCACTATTCCACTTTTTGTTGAGGATTCGTAATGAAATGTCACTGTAGGAATATGGCAGATGCAGGCTTTTATTTATTCCAGACAAGCACACTCGTCCTTCCAATATCCCTGATCTCCTTGACAACAGAAGAATAAAAAAAAAAGTCTAATATGTGGGGATTTTATAAACTTCTCTGAAATACAAACTGGAACATTATGAAAACAAAAGATATTTACTTAGATCTTTCATGAACGAATACTGGCAATATTTAATATTTCTTTTTCATTTATTGTTAGATTTTTTTTTAACAATGACGCTTCCTAAATAACGCCTTAAAGTCTGTTATGTTTCACATTCTCTTTATTTAATATACTGATTTATTACATTTTGGATTCAACAATGTTAATATACATTTGAGAGTAGAAAAAAAAAGCAATGCTTCTGAGCCTTATGTAATGAAAGCTAGTAGTGGAACAAAACAACAGCAAATACAAATTCCTTTTTAAACCTTTGAATGATTTTCATTGAATTGGAGCATTGTCCATCAATGAAGAAGTTGTTCAGGTCAGATGGAATTTGGGGTATTTTGTTTACGTTCTCTATGGTTCAGTTGGTTTGCTACAGAATTGATCCAGTTCTTTATGACTGTTATAGACTTACAGTGTAAATAGATAGTTAACAATCAATATACTGTTGCCAGTTTAACGTACTTCCTTTCACCCCTCTCATGTATGTTAGTATAATACATCTATAGAACTATACATTGTATTAGTTATCAATGACCTTATATTTTACTTGGCAATCATTTAAACTGATCAATAACCAATTAGCCAAAGAGGAACACAAGGAACAGTAACTCTTATGGCATAGGTTGTTATAACTTACATTGAATGATTTCTATTTTAAAGAGATAAAAATGATTGACAACATTATTTGTTTTTATCCAATGGGAAAAACATATACAGTCGTGCTAGATGGTTCAAACAAGAGAGACTGCAATAACAAAATGCTCATTAAATGGTTTCTGAATGGCCCTCCATTCAGAACTCCATGCAGAACTCAAAGAATTCTAAGATAAACCATCTTCAGTATAAGAAACAAGTACATTATTAATTTATTTCAGTGTGGTTGTAATCCCTTGAATGCTAGAGAGGTCTCTGACACATTGGGAGTTATGCAGTAAGGCATTATCAAGAGGTGACAAAGTGGAGATAACGTTTCCAGTGATATCACTTCTCCAGTTCCTATGTTATTCTATAGAGCCGATGCACTAATGTCCAAAGCTTGAGAAAACTTAGTGCATTGGCTCCATAGAATAAAACAGAAACTGGAGAGGTGAGATCACCTCTTTATCATGCCTTCGTGCGTCTACCCCCATTATGTATATAGCAATGCTTTGGAGACCTCCTTAGCATTCAAGGGGTTAAACCAACCATTCAAATCAATTACAGCTTGTAGAATTTGTATCCCCTATAGTACAGTTGATTTGCCCCAGTTACAATAATGCTTAGTATATAAAAGTCATATATTTTACACTTAACCCTTTGAGTGTCAGAGGGGTACAGAATGCATTGCAAAGCAATGCATTCCGTACCCCCTCTGGCACTCAAAGGGTTAAGGGCCTAAGGGGTGTGCAATGCATTATGCACGCCTCTAGCCTGTAAAGGGTTAGTATAGTAGAGCATATTCATGGTATCAAGGTGTATGCAACAGTATATAGAAAATATATGTATACTGTATATCTATTGTATAACACAGATTTTAAGGAATGAAGCGGGGCTAGAATTGATTTACCAAAAGATGATCATGTCATGGTGTGATCATTGTTTAACATACTTCTTATCGTTCATCATAATCTGTATGTTACTGACACCAATGGGCTTAGAGCCTTTCTGATCATTGAATGAATCATCAAAATAGAGGAGGATGAAGACATTTGAATTATCTTACATTACATCTTTTAAAAAACAGTGATCTCAGTGATTTTATTCCATCTAAAATTTGCAGCACTTTGAGCTATATACAGTATTCTGTAATGTATTGATTCTCAAACTGAGTTTCATACAATTTTTGTAATGGTGGACATTATATATATATCATTTTTTGCCATATATTCCCATGTAGTCAACATTAGCAGCTTTAATAGAGAAGGTAATATCATAAACATTGTCCTAGTGATCATACCAATTTCCATTCTGATACATTTGATATTTCTATTGTGTAAACCTTATTGAATGCTTGAGAGGTCTCCACTGCATTGCTTTATAGTGTGTTGTAGATCTCCCTAGCATCCAATATTTCAGTTTAAGGGTTTCATTGTTAGGTTTCTAAATATAGTTTTTTTTGTAGGCAAAGGGTTCAATCACGGCAAAAACGTTTTAGAACCACTGCACTAATGTATTTGTACAGAAAATCAATGTATAACACAAAATAACTGTGTACTTAGCATACTCAACTATTTCATACATGTATTCTGTTTTTTCAGGATGTTCTGGACCTCTTGGTATGGAAGGAGGAATAATCTCAAATCAACAAATAACAGCATCCTCAACTCATCGAGCTCTTTTTGGGCTACAGAAATGGTACCCATATTATGCTCGGCTAAATAAAAAAGGTCTTGTGAATGCTTGGTCTTCTGCAGAAAATGACCGATGGCCTTGGATTCAGGTAGCACCTTTATATATGTTTGCATTATGATTGCAATATCATGTCTTCAAATAACATATTGTAATTCTGAGGTTGTTTTGATCCTCAAACTTACAGACGCTGCTGATGTTGCATTTAAAAGAATGGTAATTCATACTACAATATCAAGCCTGTCATCTACTATTAACTTCAATACTTAAAAGTCATATTCTACATTTAAATGTAAAACAATGCTTTCATTTAAGTTTATTTAAATCAGTTTTTAACATGTATGCTACTTGCCAAAACCTGGTGAAAACAAAGCAGTGATTGAAGTGGTGGGCTATGGTTTCACATGGTGACTCTCACCTCATGTGAGCTTTATCTTTATTGTGTTTACATAGGGACATTGTAAAGATGCAGGAAGGAAGGTATGCATGAGGGCCACCTACACTGGGAGATGGTTAATGAATGGCCAATAATGTGGGTTCAAGCCAGTAATATTCAGCTGTTGCTCAAATGGGACAACTGACAGACCCCTAGAGCCTGAGGACCCTGGAATACTCCATGTACAAACAGGCATTAAAACCTGGGAAGCTTACCTGATCAACTGAGTTGGAGATGCCATGGGAACCATACTTAGATGCTGATACAAATTAAATATTTCCCTCTATTTGTGAGTTATTTTACCTTGTCTTGAGCACTAACTATAAGAAAAAAGGGTATGCAGTGAAGTTCTGTTAGCAATGACCAATCAGCAGATATGCTTCCCTGGCAGCAAACCTGTTGAAGAAGCTGAGACTGGAATGACAGTCTTTGCCATTTTAGGGTTGTACAGTGCAGACCTGGGTTTGTTCCCTAGTTTTCTCAAGGCCATCCATCAAAGCAGTCCTAGTGATGCAATGTGACACTTCTACTGCAGCATATTGTATCTTTTCATTTCACCTTGTTTCACAGTTCCTGACAGATAGCTTTTTGGAAACAGATCCACAGATCTTAATGTCAGAAACATAAAGGTATAAAAACAAATGTGTAGTTAAAATAAAAGGTTATTAATGTCCTTTTAACACTCTGAGTTCCCGAAAGGTATTGTGTTGTAATGTGTTGACTACCTTTTTGGCACTCAAAATGTTAAACTAATATGTAAAGTTAGAAAGACAATCTATATTTGGTATTGTGACTAACAAAACATAAAAAGTTCTCACATTTTGTCCAGTCCATTAGAAAAGGAACTGCTGAATTCTGTGCTGTGGGTTCCTGGGTCTTATTCATCTAGATAAAGATGTTCTGTAGCAAATCCAACCAAAATTCAATTGATTTAAATAGAGATTTTAACACCTTGAATTCTGGGTGGTTCTCTATTACATTATTTCTCAAAGGGTTAGAGAGCTTTTTACCATTCAATAGGCTAAAAGTCACATTTAACACTATAGACATTTTCATTTCAAACCTGTGGTTCGCCCTGTACTTTCACCCCTTTATCTTGACGAATAGAGCCCATTAACTATTATGCTTTGGGCTAACATTTATGATGCATGGAAATAATCTATTATTAGTATGTCTATCTATCATTTATCAGTGTGAAATCCCAGAGATATACTATTGAAATATATTTTTGTACGCAAGGTTCTGGCTCGTGCATACAATAGTAGTCAGTGATGTATGCACACACACAGAGAAATATATTTAGCATTTCCTTTGATTGTACACTATAGCCCAGGGGTAGGCCCTTCAGCTGTTGCTGGACTACATTTCCAGGTACAATTCAAAAGTGCAAGACAAGGATATTACTAGAGGTTGATAAAACCTTTTTTTTTTTTTTTTTTTTTTTTTTTTTTTTTTAAGGAAATATGAGACCTTATTAGTAGCCAGGAGTGGTATTTCAAGAGGTGAGAAGAGGGAAGATATCTGGAAGCAAGGGTCATTACCCTAGCAACATTATTAAGAATTAATTTATGTGATGAAAGATGAGAGGCAAGAAGACCTGCCTAGATACAATGAGGGCCTAATTTAGAGTTGTGACAAAGGAAGATATATATCTTGACTATATTTTGAAGTAAAATTAGCCTGGTTTTGGTGACAGAATAGATATGGGGGGAGGATGTCATGGTACAATTGAATGTAACATTAATGTGTTGTGCTTTGGTTACAGACTGTATGGCAAAATTGTTAGCTTTGATGGAGAAAGGTGTTAAAGTGGATCTATCATCCCAACACTACTTGGTCTAAATCGTTCAGTTATCTAGTGAATATAATGAAAAGCACATTAATTTGTATTTTTAAACTGCTTCTTTGGAGAAAATAAAAGAAGAAATACAGTGCTTCAGCTACTTCTGGGCAGACTGGGGATAGCTGATCAATGCTGCAGACTGCTGCTCTGCCCTCTCTGTCCAGCCTTCTCCAATGAGGCTGGACAGAGAGGACAGAACAATTTAGACCAAGTAGTGTTGGGATGATAGATCCACTTTAAGAGGAGGTTCTACAAGTATACACAACAAGTTCAATGATAGACATGTTATCATTTAAGATGGAGGTGGGCTATCCATGATGAAATTGCAGAAAGACATTGAGTTACTTGAGACTGGACAGTGGAGTGAGGTCAGTGGAGGAGCTGTAGACTTGTGTGCTCTGTCTGTAGAGATGGTATTTAAAGCCAAGTGATGAAATATACATGAAAAGGAGTTATGAATGCTCTTGCTTGGGTACTGGCAAAGAGAAGCATGTGAATAACTCTACAACACTTCCATTGATAAAAGTTGGCCTGTACTCATCATGGACATTAGAAATATGTACAGTTACCAAGTCTCAGCCTTATGTGCAAAATAAAAGAAGAGACTTTCTGCTGCAGACTAACTACACCATAGAGGAATAACAAATGTTCCCAAAATTCTCATTGGTTTAACCCCTTCAATGTTAGCATCATCTCCACTGCTTTTCAGAGATGCACTGGCAACCTCTTTGGCGGATAAGATACTAAAAGACCTATTTAAATCAATTGGGATATTTATTTCTCCCCTGTGATTCTGATGGGTTGCCCCATTTTTTTCTTTTGTGCAGAAGTCTTATGGCAAAGGGAAAGTGGAATGACATAACTGCAAAATGTGAGACAAATGAACATTCCTATTGGGCAGTGACAAGACACTTGTTTTGAGCAGTTTGTTTCTTAAATGGTAATTACACCCTAACAATAAGTGGTTTTTAACCCTCTGAGTGTCAGAAAGGTTAATTTAGCACTTTAATGTTTTGCAATGTGATGCACACTCCTCTGGTCCTTGAACGGTTAATAGAAGGACTTACCTAGATAGGTGCCTTTCAGATAACAGACTTGAATGACGATATACACCAGTGATTCTCAACACCTGTCCTCAGGACCCACTAACAGGCCAGGATTTGATGATTTCATTGTTAGAGCACAGGTGAGTTAATCAGTGTGAATGAGCCTCTGATCACCACACCTGTGCTCTAGCAGAGAAATCCCTAAGTCCTGGCCTGTTAGTGGGTCCTGAGGACAGGAGTTGAGAAGCACAGGTGAGTTAATCAATGTGAATGAGCCTCTGATCACCACACCTGTGGTCTAGCAGAGAAATCCCTAAGTCCTGGTCTGTTAGTGGGTCCTGAGGACAGGAGTTGAGAAGCACAGGTGAGTTAATCAGTGTGAATGAGCCTCTGATCACCACACCTGTGCTCTAGCAGAGAAATCCCTAAGTACTGGTCTGTTAGTGGGTCCTGAGGACAGGAGTTGAGAAGCACAGGTGAGTTAATCAATGTGAATGAGCCTCTGATCACCACACTTGTGCTCTAGCAGAGAAATCCCTAAGTCCTGGCCTGTTAGTGGGTCCTGAGGGCAGGAGTTGAGAAGCACAGGTGAGTTAATCAATGTGAATGAGCCTCTGATCACCACAGCTGTGCTCTAGCAGAGAAATCCCTAAGTACTGGTCTGTTAGTGGGTCCTGAGGACAGGAGTTGAGAAGCACAGGTGAGTTAATCAATGTGAATGAGCCTCTGATCACCACAGCTGTGCTCTAGCAGAGAAATCCCTAAGTACTGGTCTGTTAGTGGGTCCTGAGGGCAGGAGTTGAGAAGCACAGGTGAGTTAATCAATGTGAATGAGCCTCTGATCACCACAGCTGTGCTCTAGTAGAGAAATCCCTAAGTCCTGGTCTGTTAGTGGGTCCTGAGGGCAGGAGTTGAGAAGCACAGGTGAGTTAATCAGTGTGAATGAGCCTCTGATCACCACACCTGTGCTCTAGTAGAGAAATCCCCAAGTCCTGGCCTGTTAGTGGGTCCTGAGGACAGGAGTTGAGAAACACTGATATACACACATGCATGCTATTAAAGCCCACTGTTTGCTGTGAGAAGATGTAACCAAAGTCAGACTCACTAGAGATCACTATATACAGGAAGCTGCAGATGTAATACAAAAATATATATATCCTGACTGCTGTTTGATAGGTACCTACCTAGTTAAATGCAATTGAGCCACTCATCTCAAGAGTATATTTCCCCTTTAATGACCAGCATGGTGAGGAACACATATTTCAGAATGAATTGCACACCCCTCTGGTCCTTAAAGGGTTAAGTCCTTAAATCTGTGATAAGCATGCACTTCTAGATCGGTGGTTCTCAACCCATGCCTTCAGTGGCCACTAACAGACCAGGATTTGAGGATTTCCTTGTGAAAGCACAGGTGAGTTAATCAATGTGAATGAGCCTCTGATCAACACACTTGTGCTCTAGCAGGGGAATTCCTAAGTCCTGGCCTGTTAGTGGCTACTGAGGGCACAGGTTGAGAACCCCTGTTCTAGATTGTGTAAGGTGGCTCTGCATAGCTGTTTGATCACAGTTTGCTAATGCAACCTTCAGCTGCGTTCTAAATGGTATCTGTGTTTTAAATAAGGCAACCTCACAAATGACATATGACAAGAAAAAGATTTCGCTCTTGCATAAAAAAAAAAAAAACATTTTGAAAATGGAAGCTTGGCGTGCATGACATTTTATAGGTTGTTAAATGTAATTTTTGGTGATACTGTCCCTTTAAATATAAGAATGTTTCTGCTTTCTACAGGTCCATTTATTTAGAATGTAAAATGTTAATTATTGTTCTTTCGCCTTTACTGCTTTGAGCAAATGGGGCGTGCTCTTAATGATAATCCTGACATGATAGTAATATCATAAAATAGATTTACCAACAGATACAAATAGAATCCAAATAATGGTTACTATGGAAACATTAGAAATGAGAGAAATCATTTGACAAAAGAGCAGAGTTTATCAAATTATTGAATGTGTTGCTCACAATATTAATATACATGTCTCTAAGTTAACCCCCTTAATTTATTTGCAATGCATAATAATCAGATTATATGCATTTAATATGTTATCTTGTAAACTAAAAATATCTCATTTGGGTAAGGTTGTCCTAAAATATAATTAAAAATAAATAGCTATATTCACTTCTGTGCCCCAATATATTGTATGGGCAGCTATCAAATAAATACCCCCACTATATGGTATAAATGACTGAAAAAATACAAAAAAACTAAAAAGTGACATCAGAACCATAATCTTCTCTTTTTTGTATTCAATATATCCAGCCACTTTGTTCACATTTTTTTACATGTATTAGAATGTTTAGTGTAGTATTATAGATTAACTAGTTGAACAGCCTGTTACATGGGCCACAGTGCCACTGCCACCCAGTCGCGAGGCAGTCACGCGCAGTACAGACTGCCCGCGCCACGGCTGATACATATCAGCCCCGGTGCGGGCAGTCTCTACTGCGCATGACTGCAGAACGCGCAGCAGTGTCTACTGCACATGTCGCAGCATTACGCACATTTTAGCAAATTATTATATAGGATATGGGTTAACTTTCCTCGCTTGAAGATTGGTTTTACTGGTGCTTCAGCAATAGAACCTATATAGCAGGAGCACTGTTAAATCCTTTTACTGAAAATGAGGAAAGTCACTAGTGTTTATGTATATAGAAGTATTTGGTGAATTGAGATGATTTGGCTGTAATAACCCATATATGTTTTATTATAAGCCGTACAATATATACTTATATTGTAGCATTTATATTTCTGTTTCTTATGCTATATTATAAATATTCATATTTTTTAATAAATATCAACTCTTTTGATATACCTATTTTCATTTTATATTATTATAGTTCCAATGTCACTTATTAGTTTGTTGTATTGGGCACTTTAATTTTGTTTTTTATCATCATTTAGATATGCTTTGTACAGGGCCCCTGGGCAGATATTTGTCTAAGCAAAGCATTGCCCATCCCTCTGTTCCTTAAAGTGTTACTAAAGAGAGTAAAAAGAGTAAATGCTAATCTGGTTACATTAAATGCTTTTGATTAGGGGTGCAAAAATCCCAGAAGCTTGGGTCCCAGGGCTCCTAAAAGTTTGGTTCCGACTACTAAATTTTGGGGGAATTTTATATACATCTATGTAGATGCACTTCTTCAGCAGTCTCTAAAACCCCTAGGGCTCGATTCTCTGCCTGCCAGTAAAACAGACAGAAAGGCAAAAAAAAAACCAAAAACACTGACTACAAACCCATTTATGTGCTGCACCTATTCTATAGCTGTCCCGGTACATCGATCAACCAGCGTTGATGGCCAAAACTCGCATCGATTTTTGTTTCCATAACTCACGCTAAATAGCATAAATGGTGGGAAAATCAAAGGAAAAAAGCCAACTCTTGTTTTTTGACATAGTGTCAAACAATGAGAGCGAGCTCGAAACAGTCACCCTCCCCCTACCTCCCATACACTAATCCTACACTATCCCTAATATGACACTTAACTAATACTACCCCTAACACTAGCCCAACACCCAGAAATGTAACACTTACTTGTCATATACTGTCCGTTTTCTTCAGTCTCTCTTCTTTCTTCCCTTCTTTTTTTCTTCTGTCTTCTTTAAAATCCAGTATAAAATAAAAATAATCCAATGAGTTTCTTTTGGAAATATAATAATGCCCCCAGAGATGACACGGTTAACTCTTTGAATGCCGGAGGAGTAGCCCTCCGGTGCTCAAAGGGTTAAAAGAAGTGGGACATCTCTCTTCCCAGTAATAGGTTGCCATTCCGCACATGCCAGCCAATCAGTTTCTAGCGGGGAGAGAAGGCACCGCATGGAATAGAATACCAAATTCTACTTGTTTTACGTGGCATCCATTGGGCTCATATTTTATACCCATTGGACATTTTTTCATGGCGGTGGTTGTTGACAGCAGGCTTAATAGAATAGCAAACTGTGCTGTCGAAACCACCATCGCCAGTTTTGAAACATAGCTAGGGGAGTAGAATCGAGCCCCTAATTTGCTCCTAAATATTTTGTCTGGCTTGAAAGTTTTATATTTTAGATAGCTTTGCTTTAGATCTTTTCACTCGCTGCAAAGTCGCCCTCCAATAATTAGGCATATGGCGACTAGCCTCATAATAGTGCTATTACCTGTCGGTTCTGAAGTAATCCTTAGTCTTCAGAGACTGATGGCCAGGCTTCTTGCTTTAGTGCCGTCTGCATGCCTGCGCCGTCGGTCCCTTCCGGTGCCTTAAGGCACAGAGCAACTCCCCCTAGAGGAGACCGGAACTGACAGGTCAGGTGCACAGACGTCTCTAAAATAAGATGTCTGCGCTGATGCCTGACTTCCGGTCTCAGAAGACTAAGGATTACTTCAGAACCGGGTACGCTTTAAACAAAAGAGTGCTTTAATGGCATTGTAGCAAAGGAGCAGAAATTTCTACACATGCATTTGAAAAGCAAGTTTTAGATTCAATTTTTGGGATTGTGAATGAAATACATTTCTCTTTCATACAATATAGAACTCTGATAACATGGGGTTGAGTCCCTCCTTTTGGAGGGCTGGGCACATCACTAAAAGACAGGATCTTTGGGGTAGAGGCTTCCTCCTTCTCCTCCAGCTTAATTTCCCGTCAACAATATATTAGAATTCATGTGTCCTGTTAAGTAGCTGGAGTGCAGTGACCATTTTATACATTTTTCTTTGGTTTTTATTATTTTCTTCATTAAATATGGGGCTGTATAATCCCCTATTAGGTGGGTTACCATCACTGGGCTTCCCTGGAGTTGGATTGCCCAGTTCACATGTGGACCTATCTTACACTGTGGAAGGTGGCTTTATGACAAGTCTTCCCTCATAGCTGAGCATCTTGAGATTTGTGTGTAACCTGAAGACAGAAGACTGGGAAGTAATACTTTGTGTGCCTTGGTCCATTATCTGTCCCAGCTTGTGTTGCCTCTCCTTACAGAGGCTGATGTGAGCACGCCTATGCTCTGGCACTCTTTATGGGTCTCCTTTATGGATAGCTACTATTTTTAGTTACTTTATTGAGTGCTTTGTGGGGCCTTTTTCCGCTCCCCCACTACTTGGATCACATTTTTTATATTCACCAGGGGGTTTAGGGTTTCTTGCAATGGTTTAGTTTGTACATCAATTTTAGTGCAGCGGCCCATTTAAGAATGGGCGCCCACCCACCACCATCTTTGCCCCATTGACTTCTGTGGGAAAAACTTCTCTGGGACATATCTCTGCAACCATTTGGGCTACAACAGTCAGAGAAGCTCTATATTTTTTTCTCCTCATGCCACTCTCTTAGTGCCCGTGGAGCACAATGTGTCCCACAGCTGAAGATGTAGGCATTGCCAAGCAACAGAGAAGACTACAGTACATAGAATGCCCATTTCCTGGGCTTTCTTCTGATTGACTATTACTTTTCTAGTAGCCATCTTACTTCTCTCTTTCTTATCCAATGCAGAGCTGACTCTTCTTGTCCTTATTCTCCAGGTATGTGCATTTCTCAGAATTTTGGGATACTACCTCTATTCTGGTGACCTTTGGCTAGTTTTTACTAGGTACTGGACGTTTTCTCAGAGACAGGTCCGATACTAAGGGGCATATTGGGAAATCCAAGGCAAAATTTTCAGGAGCTTCCCTTACTTCCCGTACTCATTGTTCTACATGTCATACAGAGCTACCAAGGGAATATTCGGGGTCTCTATGCCTCTCATGTGCTGTGGCCCCCTACTACCCACTGCCCCCCCCCGCGCTGAACAAGATCCTGCATCAGTTAAGACAATACTGTCTTCAGTGGCACAAATCGCTTTATCCTTTCAGTGGGGTCTACACATGGGCATCCAGGTGGGGGGAAAAGGTTGGACTTGCCTCCTCCATATATACATAGGGGCTGGGTGGGTTGGCCTGAGGGTTTATTTTCTAGATTTGCCTCATTCCCCCCCAGAAGAATTTCTAGTCACCCCTGGTCCTTCAATCTTGAACACCTATTCCCACCTTTAAACAGGTTGAACTTGTATTCAGGGAACATTCTCAGGTTATTGTGGTATCCTCTGAGGAAGAATTGTCTTCAGAGGATGAAGGGGAATATGAGGATATGGATTCTTCCAATTCTTATGGAGATTCTTATGAGGCTGATCCACTCTTCTTCGCTGAGGAGCTCATCAAGACAGTGCAGGAGACCCTTCAGGTCTCTGACACTGCTGATGGGGATCACCCTCTCTGGACATTTTCCAGAAGTGAGAAAGACTTCACCTGTATTTACACAAAATATCAGTTTTGACCAAATACTTATGGATGAGTGGAAGACTACCAGGGTATCACTGAGGCCCTTTTTCACCTCTTCTTGGGTCAACAGGGCTGTAGCTATTTGGGGTGAACAACTGTCAGGTGCTATGCATGCTATTTTTGCTAAAGATGACCTATTGACTTCGATCATGATCATGGAAGCCAATGCCTATTTCATGGAGGCCTTGTTTGACACAACCTGGTTCTGCGCTAAGTCCTCTTTGTTTTTGGTTGCTGCGCACTGCACCTTGTGGCTTAAGATGTGGTCCACAGACCAATCATCTAAGAATTCACTGGTATCTTTGCCTTTTCTGGGCAAGGCTCTTTCTGGGCCTGACATGAAACTGATTATCAGTGATGCTACAGACGCACCTTGTTGCCTCGGTTTTCCACCAAGCATTTCTTTCTGTCAAGGAAAGCACATGGTTTTCATCTCCCTCAAAAACTGGGGCACAGAAGGTGCAAATCCCTTAGACCTCTCAGGAGTAAGGGATTTGCCCCTTCTGTACCCCAGTTTTTGAGGGAGATGAAAACCATGTGCCTTCCTTGCCAGACCTCTCAGGCGAGCCCCGCAGCAAAACCCAGATAGACCTGGTAGTCCAAGCAATCAGCTGCAAACCAACCTCTACAGGACATGCGGAATCCTGGTACATTGTTGACTGTAGGAGGCTGTCTCTGCCTTTTTTGAGACACCTGGTCATCTTTAGTATGGAAGCTGTGGATTTTGGAAGGGGATTTTCAATCTCAAGAAGTCTACTTCAATCCCATCCCACATGCTGGTGTTCCTGGGCATGAAGTCTGATGCCCTTCAGGGGAAATACTTTCTCACGGAGGAGAAGATTTTGTTACAGGATATGTCTCAACACTGAAGAGATCATCTGCCATGATCAAGGACTTACTGTCAGTTCCATGTTTGGAAACTTCAGAGGGACATCCTTAGGTCTTGGTCTGGGAATCCAGAGCATCTCTCTCATGAGATGCCTCTGTCCCTGGAGGCCAGTAGTGGTTCCATCAGCCAAGTCTGGAGAGAGGGAGACCATTTGTGATACCAGAGTGGGCTCTGGTCATGACAGATGCCAGCCTGAGAGGCTGGATTGCAGTTCTGGGTCACCTGGTTACTAAGGGCAGGTAGACAAGATAGAAGAGTATGCTGTCCATCAACATTCTGGAGCTCAGGGAGATTTGTTAGGCTCTCTTTCATTGTTCCCAGGTTCTCACAGGGATTCCAGTGAGAATGCAGCTGGGGAATGCCATAGCAGTGGCATACATCAGTCACCAAGGGGGACATCGCAGTGAAGTATCTTTGAGAGAAGTTAAGGATCTCCTCAGCTTTCTAAGTCACCAAGATATAGATCCAGGAAACTAGGAAATCCATCCAGAAGTATTTTATCAGATAGTTCAAAAATGGAGGGTCCATTGATTCCCCTGGCCTTCACGAACTTCCATTTCGCCTTTATGTTTCCCCCATTCCTCTAATCCCTGGGGTGATCCAGAATATCAGAATGAATGGGGCTTTGGTCATTCTGATCTCTCCATTCTGCCCCAGGTGGGAGTGATTTGTGGGCCTAGTCAGTCTGTCTATTTGCTATGGCACTTTGTCCTTCTGGACTGAAGTGTTGAAATATATTGATAGTATGTGCAGTGTGGCAGTCTCATTAAATAATCCCTCTTTCCTGATTGGAGCCTATCAGACTCCATCTATTTTAAACAAGAAGCTAACTAATCTTATTGACATCCTTACTTTCGTGGCCATTAAATTCATACTCACCAACTGGACTGCAATCACAGGCCCACTGTTATCTTTTTGTATAGAAAGATTTAATCATTTCATTAAACTTGTTTGGCTTTATGGGACAAAGACATTTCTGGGCATTAATTCATGCAGGTCTGGGAACCATTCATTTGGACCCTGCCTGGGGAGATGCACAGACACATATAGTCTGGCTTCAAATACATAACATGGATGGATGCTAGGGCCTTGGATGGATGCTAGAGGCTAGGGGTTCTCTCTCTATCTCCTGTCTAGGGAGAGGCAGACTTATGGGGCACATCCCGCAGTTGGAGTCCGGTATTGTATCTTAATACAACATTTATGCTGCCACCCGCTCTGGGGGAGCCTTTTGTATGGATTGAGTTGACACAGGGATCCCATCCTGTCTCTTCTCTTGATCCCTTGGTTTCTCCCTCCTTTTTCTTCTTTCTTTGTCCTTTTCTTCTTTCTTCCTCCCTCTCCTCTTCTACCCATGATCTTTTCTCTCCAGCAAATGGTATTCCTCCTCTCTACATTTCTCAGTATTTTCTCTTCAGGCATGTCTTCTCTCTCTATATATATGCTCAGTGGTTAGGTGGGGGTCCATTTTTTATTTTTCTTGTTCTTTTAATTTTATTAGATTTTACCTTTCTGTTATTGGTGTTTTATAAACATGAAAAGATGTCTGATGATTATAGAACAACCTACCTGATTTTCTTCCTGTTCAGCTTATTTGGTTAATGCATGTAGGTGGTGAGGTGGTCTCACGGGGGTCAGTCTCTGCTATTGGGATGGGGAGTGATGATGTTACATCTGCTGTGTAGACTGTAATTTGACCTGTGTATTATGTCCTAAGTTTGTACCCTTGCTATATGGTTGTGGAGAATGTTCATTATCAATAAAACAGTTAAAAAAAAAAATCACAAAAAAGCTCATACGTCATAGTGGAGAAAGAAAAATCCCCACTGATTTAAATGTGGAATTTAAGGCTTTGTATGATAGAGTAGTCTCCAATGCAAAGCAATGAACTGAAGACATCTCTAGCTTTTTCTAGGGCTTAAAGTCTCAAGTGTATCTATATGAATTTGTATTTGTACACTATGGTGCAGTTAGTTTTCTCTAATATTTCTTATCTATTCATTAATGCAAATCCATTTTTGTACCTATTTTCTCCATTAGATACAATGTAGTGTTATTCACAAACTGTACCTGCAGAGAATACTTGTCAGCTCTCTATAGATGAGCTTTTATGTGTTAAGAGCACTAAAAAGCAACAATTCTAAAATACTGCCTAAATGTATGATGTAGTTATTTTTGCACAACACATGTAAAATGCTTCAGGAGTTATGTCAAATCCACTTTCGTCTTTAGAAACATAAATGAGTTGTAACAATTGGAATCAGCAGAAATTGCAGCACAAACACATCAGTTTTACTATTTCTGTGGGGTTAATAAATAGCAGAACTGGGACCATATCTAGCTGAACAAAACAGCATTTTTCTACATTTGTGTAATGTACAGTATGATGATATAAATGTCTTAGAGGGTCATTACTGTCAATGAGTGGTTTCCCTACTGTAGTCATAAACAATCTAAAAATAGAGGTTTGCATTTTGTACAATCCGAGTACATGATAAGATAATTCATCTATATTTACTTGGCAACCATTTGTCAAAAACCTCTTGCAAAGTGCCCATGGTTCTGGAATATAATGAGATAAGTAAAATCCAAAAATAGAGTTACCCTCAAAATGAATGCAAAATGTACATAGTTATACTCTTTTCACAGTCTTTACTACTCACTAGTTTGACAGAGTGTAACAGTTTAATATCCCTCTCTCCACCATTTCTTTGACATCATCTCCAGGGAAAGGGCTGAATGGTCAGTCAACCAGCTGCCATTTGTTTCTTTGTTAGAAGTTTTAATACATTCTGGGCACTGAATAAAACTCAGTCGGTTCATAGAACAAATGAATCAAACTGAGTTAGCATTGGATCAATTACTTAGCAACTGCCCAACTGAGTGGGAAAATCCCCTCGCTTGGAAAAGGGGCTTACACCAGGTAAGGATTAGGAGCTGGATATAAATGCAATAACTTTTAAACTATTAAGCATTAATGTGTATGACTGACATCAGTCATTGTCTTTAGTATGTTGAAATACACTAGAAATACAAATAAGAATACAGTTCTGTTTCTTAAAAAAATAAGATTGTCAAAGTAAGGAATAGATTGGGTGTTTGACCCCACAGGAGTGTGTGCATCAGAAGAAAAAAGTGGTTTTGGTATTTGTCCAAAAAATCTCTATGGAATCAGTACCTGTGCTGAAGCCCTTTTCCCATTTTTGTTCCCATAATGAGACATGTCCCATAAGTTAACAAACCAGATTCATATTATTAACACCTTGAGTGCCAGATGCGCAATACTCAATGAATTGTGTTAAACACCTTTCTGATCCTGAAAGGGTTACATTCATGAAATTATTAATTTTTTTTTACTGTATGAGACTCAAATAGCAGATGTTTATAGAGGACTTTTGTTTGCATTCTATTGTAGTAATATATTCTTACACAGTATAAAGCTATAATAAAGGATTGCAAAGATAATTAAAGGGATAGTAATGTCAAAACATAAATATATGTCCGATTGTTCAATTTAATCTTTTATAATGAAAAGTATGTTCTGAAATTTTTTACCTTCATATTCAGCTTGAAAATCCAGTTAAAAGTTCCCCCTCCCACCCCTTTTCAGCACGTTATTCAGGCTTACCTCAGATCAGAGAGCCGGTCTGGACAGATCGCAACAAGGGAAAATATTGTGTTAGCATAAGGAAACACCTGCCTTCCTATGTCAACGGGGCAGGGTTTTCCTTACATTTAAATGCAAAATATTGTCCCTTGCTGCGATCCGTCCATCAAGCAACTGGCTTTCACATGTGACGGAAGTCTGCATGACTTGCTGAAAAGGGGTGCAAGGGGGGAACTTTTAATTGGATTTTCAAGCCAGATATGAAGGTAAAGGATTTTCAGAACATACTATTCATTATAAGAAATGAAACTGAACAATCGGATGGAGATTTATGTTTTGACATTACTATACCTTTAAAATATGTATATGTTTTACTAGCCATTTGTTTGTAAATAGTTTTGAGAAATTAACATTTATTTCTTGATGGCACCATGTGGCACTATATGCTAATTAGCTTATGTGTTAGGCTAGTGTTACCACACATACTGTGCTCTGAAGGAATTTAGACAGAACCCACACACACTAGGACATTTCTTTTTTTTCTGTTTTATAAAGCTTTATTGAAGTTTGAAAACATGTAATACAAGAATTACAAAATAATATATGAAGATATTCATTATAAGAGTTACATTAGGGAATACAATCAAGACTGAGACATATAAAGAAGAGTATATTTAATTACAATTAAAGGCACAATAAGGCGCAATAGTATATAGAGGTTGATGAGGAGACAGACTTAGATAAAGTTAAGAATAGAGATATGCAAAAGATAAGCCGGGGAGTAACAAAGGGTGGGGGAAGGGGGGAGGGAGAGGATAGGAGTTGATTGACGTAATCTCGCATGTCGAGTCCGTCAAGGTTACAATGCTAGAGCTGATGAGAATATCGTAATTGGATCTCAGCTACTCAACGGGAGGTCCTACCTCAACTAAAATGTATAGGCATAGGGATTGTAAAGATCCAGATCTAATAACCTGCACACTAGGGCATTTCTAACCCCACAGCAAGCGATAAGTTCAGGCTCAAAGTTATATTACTGGCACAGCATCTTTCTGCCAAGACCATAGGGAGATCAAAGTTCTGAGTAGACACATCCTTGTCAGCACACCACTGATGGACATGCAGGAAATTAGCATAAAGTACCACACTGTGCCATCAAAACACTGAGGTGAATTTCTAAAGCTATGTGCTCTTGTAATAAATTGCTTGTACAACATAAAAGCAGATTTTTATTCTCTGTAAAACAAGCTAAACTTGTCTTAGAGTTACAGGTCCAATTTAATGTTGAGTTACCATCAGCTGCCCAGTGATCTTTTTATTAAACTGCTAATTTCAGATTTTACATAGGTTGAACCTGTTGGATATATGAAAACATTTTCACCTCAATGACTATTCTAATAGTACTTTACAATGCATTGACTGACATGGTCTGTAATTTCTCAGTAATTTTCATTATTTATGTTTCAGTAAATGTACATTATATGTACATTTTTGACATTTAACCATTGTTCCCCTGTTGAACAACACGGAAAATGTTAGTACTTCATAAATAATTGATAATAATGATAAAATTGTTTACAGTTTTGTTCTTGCAATTATTGACTCATTAATTCCTTTGACAAATGAGGTTGCGGTATCACATAACAGTGAGAACAGAGGAGATGTGAAAGCAAATTATAAAAGTGTTCCATTGCTTAGTCTGCTTATGTATTGCTAAATAAAACATCTCTGCATTGTCATTTGAAGCTCCTGTATGAAAAAAAGTGTAATGAAGGATGGGAGAGTGGGATTCAGGAGCAGTTTTCTCTGAGGGAAAATGACATCCGACAGAAATGAAACTGAGATGAACAGTAAAAGATAATTAAGTACATTATTTTACGAGCAAGAGCATAAAAAGAGATACAATGGAAGGTGTTTCTCATAAATAGCATAAGGATATCTGAGAAGCAAGCTCAGAGGGCAACAGGAAGACAAAGGATAGAATGCATCTATCTCAGTTTATGGATTAAGTATGTCTTTAAAAAAATCTAAAGTGCAGAAAGTTCTTTAAAAGACAGTCAAGGACATTAGCAAGGTCTGGATTTCCCAATAGGCAAAGTAGGCAACTTCCTAGAGTGCCAAATGTTAAGGACACCTCAGCTGTACAGGTCACAACCACACTGTGGATGTGACCACTGCAATCTCAAGGTCCTTGCAGTAGTTTATATACTACTTTACTGGATATTATTTAACATTTTGGGTGCTTGAGATGTCTTCAACTAAATGAGTTAAAAGCTTTTTTGTGCTTGCTTGTTATATGCTAAGCATATTTTCTGGCTCAATGAAGAGTGGATGGGACTGTGAGTGGGGTCATATGAAAAATGGGCATATGGCCATGGGTGGTAGAGACTGACGGCACCTAGGGTTTCTTTCCTAGGGGCAGCCCTGACTAGTACATTCTTATGTTTACAATTAAATTCACTAATAGGGATCAAAAGAAAAGTAAAGGATTACTAGGGCAAATCAACTGCACTCTTTACAATATGTTTAATCGCTGTAGCATTCAAGTGATTAATTCAATGGGAATTTGGGGAATTTTTAGTTTGCCCCATCAGGAAATTGGTTTGCTCTAGGATAAGGAAATTGAAATCTTTACTTTGGACTTTTGCATTTTTTTCTTCTGGAGTATTTCATAAAGTGGACAGAATATTGCAGTCTCCATTGAAATATTTTAGACCAAGATAAAATAAGTCTTTGGATTATAGAAAGTACACGTAGTATGTAGATGTGTCAACATAGCTACTAATGTACTGCCCACCTACTTTAACATCCCTACTGTCCCCTCCTACTCACAAACTTCAGTTCTGCCTCACTAAGTGACTGACTAGTTGGCCTAGTGCAATGGCTTTCAAACCTTTTTCATCAATGGCTAAACTGAGCAAAGGCCTTATGTATAAAAGTAAACTAGAGTAATTATGTGGCAAACCAGCTGCACCACAGAGAAGAAATAATGAATCCATTGATTAAAGGGATAGTAAAGTCCGATTTTATTAAACTCTGATAGTGTAGCTATTACAATTATAAATTAAGCAATAAAAGTTCCATAAAGGTTTGAGAGATATAGGAAGATAAAGTTCCCCCCTCCCACCTTGACGGTCCTGGCATGGCTTTGGACCTTAAGGGTTTAATAAAGACACGGCAGTCTGGGAAGCCTTAACGCCACATAGTTGTGTTACTAAAGAATTAACAGTAAAGCTGACAAAAATTATTGTGCAGTGAATTTATAAAGAAATGTTGTTAACTGCTACAATGTAATGACATAATTTTAGCCAGAATGTTAACGACAGGTATAAGGTGTTCTTAACCATTTATCTATTCCAGGCATTAACATCAGATTGTTAACGCCATCCAGTGTCCTTACTCATTTATAAGTAAGAGTTGGTGTTATCTCCAGTTGCCATGACTTAAAGAAAATTCTTAAAACATAACAAACACTGGTTTTTTTTATAAATGTCACCCTATAGTTTTATACATAAGGTTATTGGATAATAGTACCACAAAATAATAATCCTTATTACATTTTGCAGCAACTCACATTTGTATTATTCAGTTCAATTTGTATGCTTAACCTGGATGTTCTGCTGAGAGGACAGTTGAGAGATGAGAAGGAAAAGAACAAGGATAATACATATTATTGTAACCTGAGGTTTTGACCCAAATCTCAGGGTGAATATCCAAATTGCCAGGGTGTTAGAATCCAGTCTTCCTTATAACATGATTTTCACTATATTGAATGCTTCTTTGTTCTATTGGTATCATTTTTCAAGAATAACAAAGGGAGGTCATACTTTTGTTTTTTGTGTTCAGGCAGTTATTTTGCTAAATCAGGGCTACTCAACTGTTGGACTATTAGCTTTCAAGGACTATAGCGAATGACTAACCTTGTTCTAAACTGGTGAATTGGTGCACATTCTGTTTAGAGCAAGCAGAAATCGCCCCGAGATCTTTAAGGGTTAATATTTCAAATATTTCGAATATCTCAGGGTCAGCTTCTTTTAAAAATTCTCAGGTTTGCATATACAGTATCTAAAAGAATGATAATACATATGTGAATTATTTCCACATGACCTACTTTTTCAGAATATAGTACATTCAGAATAATATCAAAATATGACCTGGATTACATTGCATTTGATAACTCTATAACATTGTACAAATATGCACTTCATAGTAGAGAACATAAATGTTAGTAAAGAATAAAAAATCCTCCACCTTTATGTCTTTGATGTCCCACTCCCTGAGCGAGATTTTGGTTCCATTCCAATTCTTCATTACATAAACATAAATTAAATACTAAATATGCCAGTTGTTTTTGCCATTGTGGAGGAAGTTGCTTTGTTTTGCACTGACTCTTCCTACTAAGCAGTGAACAAGCATAGAGTATCTAAATTATAACAATATCTTCTCTATAGTCCTATATACAAAACTAGTTGAACAGCCCGTTACACGGGCCACAGTGCCTCTGGCAGCGGGTCGCGTGGCAGTCACGCGCGGTAGAGACTGCCCGCGCCCAGCTCTGTATCAGCCGCGGCGCGGGCAGTCTGTAGTGCGCATGACTTCCGCACGCGCAGCAGTGTCTACTGCGCATGTCGTGCGTTACACACAACTTAGCAAATTATTATATAGGATAAGAGGGGTAATGCACTAATGCAGCGGTTCTCAACCTTTCTAGTGCCGAGACCCTTTGATAAGTTGTGGTGACCCCTAACAGTAAAATTATTTTCGTTGCTCCTTCATCGCTGTAATTTTACTACTGTTATGAATCGAAATATAAATATCTAATGATTTTAGGCGACCCCTGGCAAATCGTCATTCGACCCCCAAAGGGGTCCCGACCCACAGGTTGAGAACCACTGCACTGATGCGTGATAATGAGGTCATGACGCAGAGATAACTTCTCCAGTTTATCACTTCTCCAGTTCCTATGTTATTCTTTAGAGCCTGTACACTACAATCTCCCAAGTTGGAGAAATCTTAATGCATTGGCTCCATAGAATAACATAGGAACTGGAGAAGTGATATCACTGGAGACTTTATATCTGCTTAATCACCTCTTTATCACACCTTAGTGCATCTCCCCCAAGGTTTTCTTGTACCCAATGTACAGACTGAGACAGTGATCCTGTACCTTTGTCTGTGTCTGTAAAGAATAATGGGCTCAGTATTATGGGAAACCCAGCATTAGAAATTGCTATTTTTTGTTTATAATTAAAGGGTAACTATACAAATTGGAAAAAGTGGTTATTATTCCATTGAATGCTATGGATATCTCCAATGCAATGCCTTTGAGGCACTGAAAGCATTCAGATGGGTTAGATTCTTTATAAAAAGGACTTAGAGCTGAATCACATTTTAAGAGGATAAATGTTATCACTTGTTTTTATCTTATCTATTCCTATTGAAGTTTATGGGGGAGTTTATTGGTAAAACCTGTATGGAATTCAGCCCTTACTTCAAATGGAATTAACACCTTAGCAAAATGTTAGTGATTCTGAAAATGTTAAAAATCACTGTTATTCATTTTTCCATGTAAAATAAAATGATTCAAACACAACAACTATATCATGCCGACACCACATCGACATTTAGTGCATCTAGGTCAATGTGTTGGATACCTCTCTGGCACTCAGTATTAAAGGGTTAAACCAAAGGCATTACGTTTTATATTTATAAAAGTTTTCTTCAGTTAGAGCTGTGTGGTAGAATTGAGTAACTTGGTTCTCCAAAAAGTGTGGGTGCTTCTGTGGCTCCCAAATGTTTGGTTGCATTGAATTCAAATTCCCGTGGGACCCTGACAAACAAACCATTTAAACCTTGATTGCTAGAGAGATCGCCAACATATTGCTTCACAATGTGTGGGAGAGCACTCTGGCATCCAATGAGTTCCATGGGAAATGTACCCATAGGAGTCTCTTTAGGTTTTGAACATAACATAGTATTCGCAGTTGCCAGTATTTTTTGCACACCATTTTAGGTCTGTGTTTATTTTTCACCTTTGCATAATATGCAATAGAATATATAGATCCGAATTAGATTATCCATAGTGCAGGTATGTCAGACAGTCAGCCTCTGGGACTACAATGTGAGGCCCTCCGTAGAGAGCAACTTTTTAAGTGGCATGAAGCCCAGCTCCTCCTTCTAGTCTCCTTACTTCAGTCTAGTGTTGCCTGTCCAGTTTTCTGGTTTTTGTCCCCTTAATGCCAGAGTGGCCTCTATTATTTTGTAAATCAGTGCACTGGACTCCTGTCTAGCATTCAAGGGTTTAGAAGGGTTTAGAAGCCCATTTAAAGCAATGGGCATTTTGATTTGTTGCCTCTGGAGCACTTGGTTTGCCCCAGAATTGCACCACTTTTGGTTAGTTCATCAGCTTTCATCTTCCCCAAACAAATGAGTCACACCCTGCTGGAATATCCCAAGCCTCAGTAATTTTTCAAGGATATTTGTGTCAAAGTTGTACTGTAGCAGGAATTGATTGTTGTGGGTACTGGACAAAGATTTTCAACCTGCTAACAAATATTTCAAGGCATATGTTGGTGTAGGACTCACAGCTTTTTATTCAGCTATTTATTTCTTCATTTCAGCCTTCAGAAGAATGCTGTCATAGAAATCATAGGTGAAATATGGTAAAGTTCTGGCGGGAAATGTGTTGGTAGTGGCAAAAAGGAGAACATTTTATGTATTTTCTGTGGGCAGGAAGTTTTGCAAAAAAAAGCGGCAAATAGTTTTTTTCATGAAAAACTGTGCGGGAAATTTCTCTGACTTTTCACCCATCCCAACTCAGTATGCCATGTATATGTTTCTGTCTGTTTGCCCTGCATTTGTTGTTTCTTTTGTGTATACAGATTGTTAACAGTAGTGGAAATGTCCTTATCCTTACTATTTAATTCACGTTTCTCAGTTTTAAAGGGGTGGAAATCCTGTTAATCATTCTGGTGTTTATGTCCTTGTAGAACTGTTTTACATTTTTCTTGCTCTGTTTTTGCAAACCTTTTCTCATTTTCAATTTTAACTATCCTATTACATGTTTGTAGATTCTGTTGCATTTTGTATAGTTTTTAAATGATGCACCTGACCATTATTGTTATTATTATTATTATTATTCTTTATTTATATAGCGCCAACTAATTCCGCAGCACTGTACAATAGGGAATAGACATACACAGGTATTAAATAGTACAATCAGATGTGGAGAACAGGAGGATCAGAGGGCCCTGCTCGTGAGAGCTTACATTCTAGAGGAAGGTAGGTTTGACACAGAAGGAGTAAGTGCTATTGCATTTAAGTGCCTCCTGCCACATGTACTGCCGGTCAGTGGGTGACCATTCTGGCTTAATTTAACCTTTTGAGTGCCATAAAGGTATTCAACTTATTGCAATGCAATGTGGTGGATACCTCTCTGGCAGTAAAAGGGTTAAAGCCTTCTTCTTATTCCCTTTGAACATATTTGTTAAGCCACAATGGACTTAATTTATTCCTCTTGTATGCATTCCCCAGTCATATATACTGACATATATATTTATCCAAGATAATTTTTAATAAATTTCCATCTTTCTTGTGCATTTTTATCTTTAAAGATTACCTCCCACAGAATTTCCTCTAATACTTATTTTAGCTTGGTAAAATTAGCCTTATTAAAATGTAATGTTTTAGTTGAACTATTAATGGGTTTCTTATCATAAATGTCATAACATATTATAGTCACTGTTGCCCAAATACTCCCTTGCCTGCAGGATTTCACTAGGTCCAGCAAGGCCTCATTTCTTGTTGGGTTTTCTACTAGTTGGTATGTGAAGTTATCATTGAGCATATTTATATAATTATTTATCTTTATTGTTGTGGAAGGATCCATTTTCCAGTTAGCTCAAGGATAGTTAAAATATCCCTTTATGATTACATTTAAATGAGAAGCATTTTCCATTTATAGTAGCAGTTGGGCATATTCACACTCCCCAATATTAGCAAATACCCATTAACTTATTTTGTGTATTATATATGCCACCTGGTGTATATGTCACCCCACAGCCACAGGGTCTTATAGTCTCACTGGATCCTTCATTAATATCATTCTTTATACCATGTTTAAAAGCTTCCTTTATAGACAGGCACACTCTGTGCTTCTTTTATTTACCCTAAAAAGTGAATATAATTCTAGAGTTACTACCCAGTCATCTGCATCATCCAACTAGGTTTCAGTAAAACCTATAAGATCATACTGCACATTCAATGCAATCTGTTCCAATTATCCAATCTTACCACCCAGGCTAGTATTCGTTTTATGTTCCTCCCATTCTAAATACGTGGATTTAAAAAAAATGTTTTTTTCTTTTCATCAGGTTGTATTAAAAGAAATTCCAAAATAAAAACCAATATGATTTTTTATTGTTTCATTTGTTACAGTTGTTTTGCCCCAGAATTGCACACATTTTCTTAGTGCATAAGCGTCACTGTTTCAGAGACAGAGAATAAAAACCTTCATTTTCATTTTTATTATAAAGCATTTTACTCTCTCTCTCACTCTATTACAGTGATTATCAGCTAGGGTGCCCAAGTTAGGGTGTCCCATGTTCTCTATGAAAACTTTGACAAAAATGTGATTGTTACGTTGCAAATGCATACTTGCGGAAATTTTTATTCACAATATGTTTGTTTTTGTTATTCGTAACTGTGAGATCTAAGAATAATTGTACATTATTTATTTATACCCTTGTCAGATGACTCATAAAATGTTAGGGGTGCACCGAAGACAATGGGCTGCATGTTAGGGGGGCCCTGAGCGTAAAAAGATTGAGAAGCACTGTTCTGTGGCTACCATACATTCCATGTGATATACGGTATTCTAAAAATCATATTTGTAGTCCATTATCAAGTCAGATTCTTACTTTCATTGTTGGTTCATTTGGATATTTTTGTTAACTACACATCCAAGGACATTTTCTGCTTCACTTGAGTTCATTTCAGATTTCCTCTGTAATTTTTCAGGTGCAGATATGCATCAGCCAATTACCATATAATTTCATTGACTTGCTTTCACTTGATACAAAGAAAATTAAAAGCACCATTAAAATATTCATTCACAGCATGCAATTAGTTATGGTTTTACATTAGTGATAATTGGTTTGAGAGCTAAAGGGTCAATGATTATGTTAGTGAACAAAAGTGAATTTAGTCCATTACATGCTGGGAATAGGAAATGCCATTTTGCCTTGCTTGTCATATAATAATTTAGAGAAGATTAGGTTTATACCTGTCTTAACATTTAGGAAATGTTCATTTATTGGACTCCTGCTAAGAATCAGAATATTTGTTTAAGAAAATAAAATCTACCTAACGATGTGCTATTTCTTTTTGCAGAGGTTGATTTTCTGCTAATGTACATTATTCGTCTTCCAAGTGGAAAATACAAAATTATCCTATGTTGTCACCTCTTTTTATGAAATGTGTTGCATACGACTCTGGCAATGAAAGGGTTTAAAGACCATTCCTGTGGTCTTTAACCCCTTAAGGACTGGGAAAATCTGAGGTGGATTTCACTTAAAGGGATAGTAATACTTAAAAATTGATATCCCCCCTGTTGTAGCCACTAAAAAACTGAGTTAAATAAGACCAGCAGCATCTCTCAAACCTTTATGGTTTGAGAGATATCCGCTTTCAAAGTTCCCTCTCCCCTGACACCAGTATTCTAGCTGACAGCAAGGGAATCCAGTCACGAGACCAGCAGAGGCTCTGCAGCAGAGCCGAGATCGCTTTAATAAAAAAGAAATCCTTAACTTAAAAGGTCTTCTACATGTGCTTGCAAACCAAGCACATGTAGAAGACCTTTTTAGTAAAGGATTTCTTTTTTTATTAATGCGATCTCCGCTCTGCTGCAGAGCTGCTGGCTGATCCCAGGAGAGGATTCCCCTGCTCTCAGCTAGAACACTGACTTCAGGGGGAAAAGCCAAAAAGAGGGAACTTTGAAAGCGGATATCTCTCAATCCATAAAGGTTTAAGAGATGCCGCTGGTCCCTTTTTCCCACCCTATTTTCCCACTTTTTTTTATTGATGACATAACCAATCACACTACCAATTTTGTTTCTTGGAATGTTTGTTTTTTTAAATAAAATGTAATACCCCCAGGTGCTGCATTTTCTTTTTCCACTGGGTGTCTCCTCTCTGCTTCTTTGTCCCTTTTATCGTAAGAGGCAGAGAGGAGACACAGAGGCAGTATGCACATCATACTGCCTCATTCATTCACAATGCCGGTACATGTGATTGCACAAGTGAGAAAGGCTGAGACTGAACACTCTGATATCGGAGCGCTCAGTCTCAGCCTGGAATGAATGATAGCAGTGTGCACAGAGGCACGCTGCTATCATTTAACCCATGACGGTCCAGGACAGTCATGGGTCCTTAACGGGATTCTACACATGGCTGTCCTGGACCGTCATAGGTCGTTAAGGGGTTAAAGGGATAGTAATGTTTAACAATAAAAGCAGCTCCAATTAGTCTTCATAGTATTTGGGCCATGGAGAGTGTTATTTTAATACTGTCAGAGTTGTAGTTCAAGAGTAATTGAATGAAGTATCACCCTCCAGACATTTTTACTGATATAACACTGCTCACCTCAGAGCAGTAAGACTGTCCAGATAGATTGCAGCAAGGGACAGTCTTCAGTGAGCAAAATGAAAAACCTGTCAAGGGGCCCAGGACCATATTCCACATCTGAGAGGAGGCGGCTTACACTAGGTAAAAGGGGTGGGAGGGGGATACTTTATTATTCAATTACTCTTGAACTACAACTCTGACAGTATTGAAATAACACTCTCCATGGCCCAAATACTATGAAGATTAGTTGGAGCTGCTGTTTTTTGTGAAACATTACTATCCCTTTAAAGGATCAAACACTTTGGTTGGTAGATGTATCTCCAAGACATTGGACTTTCCTCTGGTACTGCAAGGGTTAAAATGTCAGAAAAATATTTTACAGGGCTTTTCCTATTAAGTACAACAAAGGTGCTCCAGTGCCGTTAGTTGCTCTATTCAAAAATTAAGCCTGGGCAGCAGGTGGGGGCTCTGTTCCCAGCTGTTTAATTAAACAACAAACATGGAAGATATTTTGTGCTTTAACCTCTTTAAGGGGATCTATCACCCCTATACAACTTGCTCTTAATCGCTAGGTTATATAGCGATTATTCAGAGCAGTCTGTAAGCTGCAGTGGTGTCATTGGCTAGATATCGATCTCTGCCAATCAGTCCGCTACAGCTTACAAACTCACAGTCTCCACCATCAGAGGAGGCTGGATAGAGGGAGGGGAGCAGAGGCAGAGTGATACGCTGTGGCACAAAATGCATACCCACAGTCTGCCTGGAAGTGGGGTCAAGGTAATGTTTATTCTTCATATTTCTCAAATAAAGCTTTTTTAAAAATGAAAATAATAAAATTCTCTGAATAATCGCTATATAACCTAGTGATTAAGAGCAACTTGTATAGGGGTGATAGATCCCCTTTAAGGACCAGGAGTGTTGTACACTGGAGGACCAGTTCCATTTTATTCCCTAAGCTGGCATATGTGAGCGATCACAGTGATCAGTGATCAGGGAAAGGCTGAAAGTTACTGTTCTGGTCTTGGAGAAGTCGGTTTTAACATCCTGGAATGTTCACGCGCTGTAATCAATCAACTCATGACGTGCCAGGACCGTCACTGGTTCTTACCATACTGAAAGTTATAATGGTCCTGGCATGTCCACAGTTCTTAAGCGGTTAAAACATTTCAAATGAAGACATATCAAGGCTGAATAACCTTGATTTAACCACTTTAGGACCAGTTGCCTGCAAGGACAATCATGAGTATCCGTGTATCTAGTGACGGTACTGGCACGTCATGACTTCTGGTCATGCTGGGGAGTCTAAAACTGACTTCTCCAAGTCAGTTTCAGCTTCTCTAGTGGCGAGCCATTACATTTGATCACTCACATGTGCAGGCGCCCCCCAGATGTAGTCTATATGGTCCTTAAGGGGAAACCTATCTGTGGTTAGGTCCGCTAGTCCTTAAAGGGTTAATAAAACGCAAAAGCCCACATTTTTTTTCATAATAACAATGTGCTATTCTTTTGAAAGGAAATTCTGGTGGGTGGGATGCACTAAGGGGTGATAAAGAGGTGATAATGAGGAGATAACTTTTAGATGTTATTCTGCCGATCCAATGCACTAAGATTATTCAAGTGGGAAAGATTCTAGTACATAGCCTCCATAGAACAACATAGAATTTAGAAAATTATATTACTGGAGAAGTAATCTCTACTTAATCACCTCTTTATCACACATTAGGGCATCTCCCCTGGTCTCATTAGATATATTAATAATAAAGAAATATTATTTTTGCTATTATTTTTACACGGGCCATAGTGCCACTGCCACCCGGTCGCGGGGCAGTCACGCGCAGTAGATGACATTACATTAGTAAATAAGTGTTAACCCTTTGAGTGCCAGAGAGATAGCTAATGCATTGCACACAATGCATTGGATAGCTTTCTGACACTCAAAGGGTTAAAGAACAATTGTCACATTTTACTAAATAGGTTCGTATGCGGTAATACAGTAAAAAGCCTGGAGCTGTACTGTCCAGCCCCAAAACTTCTCCTTTCGGCCATTCAGGAGATCAGAAAACGAACCCCTTGGCTGGAACACAACCCAGAAGCATGCTGCTCCCAGCCATAGGCTCCTTCGGAGCGCCCAGCTCTGTATCAGCCATGGCACGGGCAGTCTCTACTGCACATGACTGCAGCATGCGCAGCAGTGTCTACTGCGCATGTCACTGCGTTACACACGATTTAGCGAATCATTATATAGGATTCTTACAGTGGGGCAAAAAAGTATTTAGTCAGCCACCAAGTGTGCAAGTTCTCCCACTTAAAAAGATGAGAGAGGTCTTTAATTTTCATCATAGGTACACTTCAACTATGAGAGACAGAATGGGGGGAAATAATACAGGAATCACATTGTAGGATTTCTAATTAATTCATTGGTAAATTCCTCGGTAAAATAAGTATTTGGTCACCTACAAACATGCAAGATTTCTGGCTCTCACAGACCTGTAACTTCTTCTTTAAGAGTCTCCTCTGTCCTCCACTCGTTACCTGTATTAATGGCACCTGTTTGAACTTGTTATCAGTATAAAAGACTCCTGTCCACAACCTCAAACAGTCACACTCCAAACTCCACTATGGCCAAGACCAAAGAGCTGTCGAAGGACACCAGAAACAAAACTGTAGACCTGCACCAGGCTGGGAAGACTGAATCTGCAATAGGCAAGCAGCTTGGTGTGAAGAAATCAACTGTGGGAGCAATTATTCAAAAATGGAAGACATACAAGACCACTGATAATCTCCCTCGATCTGGGGCTCCATGCGAGATCTCACCCCATGGTGTCAAAATGATCACAAGAGCGGTGAGCAAAAATCCCAGAACCACACGGGGGGACCTAGAGAATGACCTGCAGAGAGCTGGGATCAAAGTAACAAAGGCTACCATCAGTAACACACTACGCTGCCAGGGACTCAAATCATGCAGTGCCAGACATGTCCCCCTGCTTAAGCCAGTACATGTCCGGGGCCGTCTGAAGTTTGCTAGAGAGCATTTGGATGATCCAGAAGAGGACTGGTTGAATGTCATATGGTCAGATGAAACCAAAGTAGAACTTTTTGGTAAAACCTCAACTCGTGTTTGAAGGAGAAAGAATGCTGAGTTGCATCCAAAGAACACCATACCTCCGGTGAAGCATGGGGGTGGAAACATCATGCTTTGGGGCTGTTTTTCTGCAAAGGGACGAGGACAACTGATCCGTGTAAAGGAAAGAATGAATGGGCCATGTATCATGAGATTTTGAGTGAAAACCTCCTTCCATCAGCAAGGGCATTGAAGATGAAACATGGCTAGGTCTTTCAGCATGACAATGATCCCAAACACACCGCCCGGGCAACAAAGGAGTGGCTTCGTAAGAAGAATTTCAAGGTCCTGGAGTGGCCTAGCCAGTCTCCAGATCTCAACCCCATAGAACACCTTTGGAGGGAGTTGAAAGTCCGTGTTGCCCAGCGACAGCCCCAAAACATCACTGCTCTAGAGGAGATCTGCATAGAGGAATGGTCCAAAATACCAGCAACAGTGAGTGAAAACCTTCTGAAGACTTACAGAAAACGTTTGACCTCTGTCATTGCCAACAAAGGGTATATACCAAAGTATTGATATGAACTTTTGTTATTGACCAAATACTTATTTTCCACCATAATTTGCAAATAAATTCTTTAAAAATCAGACAATGTGATTTTATGGATTTTTTATCTCATTCTGTCTCTCATAGTTGAAGTATACCTATGATGAAAATTACAGGCCTCTCTCATCTTTTTAAGTGGGAGAACTTGCACAATTGGTGGCTGACTAAATACTTTTTTGCCTCACTGTATGTCGCGCTAAACATTTGAATACAGGGTTTTACACAGAAGCACATTTAGTCCCTGCCCCTTAGAAATGCAGTCTAACTTGTGGGTGCGTGAAGGACAGTGTGATAAAGGGGAGTTGCCTAATGTCACAAGCAGCTGACAGAATGGACCCTTTGAGTACCAGAGGGATGCACAACACATTGCTAAGCAATGAGTTGTGTACCACTCTGGCATTCAAAGGTTTAAATGATTATATGTTTCACAACCAATGTCTTGGCTTCCGAGTCGTCCAGTTAACCAACCGAGACACTCCTTCCCCCACTTATTTAAAATTAATTTGGTTTGCAATGCATTCCGTACCCCTCTGGCACTCAAAGGGTTAATCAGTTGCATGCTAGAGACAGACTGGGTAATAATACCATAGAGCGTTCTTGGAGATAATAAATGTTAATTTGGAAACATTAATTAATTACAAAGGATGAAGAAATAGCTTGATTTGCAGAAAATTAACTGAACTGAAACTCCTGCGCTAACTCTTTAAGGGCCAAAGGGTTGTGGAACAGATTGCATTGTGTTGCATACTCCTCTGGTCCTCAGCGCATTAAAGGAACAGTGACACCTAAAATTAACTGGGTTTATATATACACTTAAATACCCTGTACTACATCCTAGCATTTGTAAAAATGATCCTTCTATTTTGTCCAATGTGGGGCACAGGAACCATAGTGGTAAAGACTCCCCCTCTAGGAGGGTAGGGCACTTCAAAAAAGGTCTCTGAGGAGGGGACTCCCTCTTTCCTTCCATTTTCCCCCCACCCACTAAGCTTAGTGACCTTGTGGGCACAGCTCTTTTTTATTTTCATTTATTAGCATCTGGGAAAAACCATATGGTTGTCCACTTTTTCACTTGAAAATCCACCTTAAACAAACCCCTTAAAATGTTCTCCTTTTTTGCCTACTCTAAAAATGTGTTTACTCTTTTTTTCCTGTCAGTTTACTTACGTGTAGTATGCATTTCACGCCCAAAACTTGACATTTCCAGGAAGGATCATAAAACTATGCGGCTAGAGAGATAGAGAGGGTGCTAGGTGATTTTGAAGCTATTTATTTATCAAAATGAAAGCAGCAGAGGCTCAGACTGTTGGCTAACAGTATGAACATCCGTCTAAAAAAGAAAAGGAGGAGCTGTAAGGACCATGATGCATCCAGTTAGTCAGAGGAGGAAGTGACCACCTCCAGCATGGAAGTATCTAGGAGCCCTGATTCCCCTGACCCAATGATGCCCAGTCCCCCAACATCATCCCTTGGGATCTGGGAGCAATTTGTGAGCAGGGCAAGCACTTTCCTATCATTTATATATTTCTTGTTTTACACTAACATATAATCTTGCTTTTTTAAATGTCTGTATAAACTGTACTAGTCTGATACCATCTAGATAATTTTGTTTTTTCTGTTGATGAGAGATAAGAGATAAGACAGTTAATATATTATGCTTAGTAACTACTGTTCTATTTAAAAAGACTGTTACTTTATATCTGCCTATTTACAGACAATAAATCACAGTTACTTCTTACCCACCTTATTAGAACTGCTATGTTAATGAGAGTCGGAGAAACCTGCAAAAGGAAACAACGGAAGCTCAAAATGAGCATTTGCAAGTGTAGATTTTAGGCTTCTAAAAAAACAAAAAGATAATTTTTACAGAGTCTACTATGAAGTACAGGTATTAGTGTTTATATAAAGGCAGTTATTTTTTTATGTTAGAGTTCCTTTAAGGGAGGCATTCTCAGTGTTAAACCTTGGGACACACCAATAGGCCAGCTTTTCAGGATATCGCTGCTTGATTACAGGTGGGTAATCAGAGGTTTGGTCATTTGGTTGATCTACCTGTGCTTCTGTCAAAGATAGCTTGAAAATATGGCCAGTGGGTTTATCCCAAACACTTGAGATGAGAATTACTGCTTCATAGTACTATGTATCTTTGAATGTTGCAAGGAATTATTTGATATATACTCAAGCTGCATTTTTGGACTGCGTTCCTTAGCATCAATCACAACTGAGTAGGCTCTGAGATCAAAAGCAGTGCTTTAGAATTAACTCGCACAGTAATGCACTTGTATTTTCAACCCTCATGTAACCATCCCATGATTTGTTTAATTATTATCAGCACATTAACATGTAAATATACCAAGCATTTTCACATAAAAAATGATTTAATTATGTATAAAACAAATGTTAATGACCTGTAGAAATTTGCATTCATTTAACAAGCTATCTAATCATTTTATACAATGTATTTATGTGTTATGCAGCATTGAAACAAAGTTATATCTGAAAATGTTAATGTGAAAAAAATGTGTTTAAAGGACAAAAAAGTAATAGAAATTGTGTTCAAGTGCATACCAATATCCTAGAGCAACTATATGTTAATTAATAATTAACTTGGCTAGCCTCTTAGAAATGTAAAATGTAAAACAAGGTAGGTCATAATGAGTATCTGGTCTTATATTAACTGTTGTCCCCTTAAGCCTCATACTTAGTATATAAATTCCTCTTTTAGATTAATGTCCCCATTTAAGTAATCCCAAATGGAAAATTATACATTTCATTCATTCATTCTAATCTTAAAATTGAAACAAAACAGTTCACAGTTGCTTAGGGGGCTTTTAAAAGGGATAGTAAACTTGGGAAAAAAGTACAGGCGAAATGATAGGAACAATTAAAAAATACTTACTGCCCTCATTCCCATCTCTCAAACCGTTATGGTTTGAGAGATATAAGAAAATAAAGTCCTCCGCTCCCTCCCTTTTCTGTCTGACGAGCTGTAAAGCTGTCAGAGGCAGAATCCGGTCTCCTGACTTTAGGCGGCTCTTCAGGAGTGCTGACATCGGGATATCTAACTATAAGGCACATGTTGTAGACCAAACAGATGAAGTAATTATAGTTATATGTATCTCGATGACAGCGCTCCTGAAGAGCCGCCATCTGGTCCCGGAAGCAGGAACTCATGACGTCCGCTATATAGCGGACGCATGAGAAGTGGGAGGGAGCGGATGGCTTTATTTTCAAATATCTCTCAAACAATAACGGTTTGAAAGATGGGAATGAGGGCAGTAAGTATTTTTTAATTGTTTCTATCATTTCTCCTGTGCTTTTTTCCCGAGTTTACTATCCCTTTAAGAAAACATGTATGTATGTCTTTATCTGTCTGTCTGCCTTTATGTATTTAATGTTTTCTATAGATATTTGATATTACATGCATTATATATTAAAGTGTCAACTTCTGCTAAATAGAGAATCTTTTCATATATATGTTACATTTTGTTTTCTGGAAAGTGTATATGAAGCATAGAAACAATTATATTCTAGGTTACTCTTATACATGGATGATATTAGGTGTATATATAGTATATATTTTTGAGATAACTGCAGTGATTCACAAACTCAACTGAATTATAGACTATGTTGCTTTATAAATATTGTTACATTTTTATATTATATACGGTAGTTAGATTTGTGTTTTATATAGGAGAGATGGATTTTCACATAGTTTAGGTGTTTTGTGTATTTATTAGCTTATTACATTATATGGTATAAGGCTATTGGTTAGCCTGAGATTGTGGGAGGACCGTATTCCTCTCAGGAATGCCAGGAACCCCAGGCATCATTTATACATGCAACCCACTCATTTCGTTATCAGGTACATCTTCAATAATAATGGTTAGTATTTATCAATTCAAGTACTACAGTGCGGGTTACTATACAGCTAGGTAACAAAGTGCTCATCCTAATAACGTTGGATAATATTGGCTCTGCACAGGGTCGCACTTCATTACATGGCATCTCCCGGGGTCGCAAGCCATCATTTGGGGCGTTAGGCGTTATGATACCTCTAAGACTTATCACTTACATTTCAACTTTTATGCTGCGGCAGTATACTGAGGTATTTAATCCACAACGTATTCATGTATATTACACAGTGAGGGTTGACCACTGGCGGTTTGAGGGAGTGTTTTAGCATTATAGCCATGATGCATGGTATATCTAACCACTTCATAGGTTTGTATTATGACACGGTAGGTAGAAGCTTATCGTTGACAGCCGTATTTGTGTTACAATACATTGGTCTATATCTGAGCACATCGTGTTATGTCAGGACGCCATATGTAGATAAGTGAGTGCCTTTCTTGTTCGGCTTAGTTCTCCAGGTAGCTATTGTAGTATTATGCATTTCGTAATTTACAGTTATAGAATCTTGGATGGTCATCACCATTCCTTGGAGGTGAAGTTGATTCAAGATCTTAAGGTATCACCATGCTTTCTTTGTAGTTGGGCCAGATGGTAGAGGCATATATATTGTACCATGCTTCATCACTCTGTAGGCTAGGAGATTTACGTGTAAATGGCCGAGTATCAATCACCTTTATACGTTTTAAGGGGTATTATCTTTCAGTACAGGATGGATAGAGGGGATTTGGTAAATGGGCAGTCTCAACTCGCCTCTTGTTTTATTGTATATCATTATAGACTCTGAAAGACCGAGGTTCACTCCACGATATTATGTAAGGTTTGCTATTTAGTTTGTTATTAACCCCCCCTTTTTTATATTAGGAGTTTAGTTTATTATTTAGATCAAGTCTGTCGGTCCCTGTCTTTTAGGTCAGAAGAAGGAGGAGCAGATAGATCCCAGGGAAATCACGATCTTTCTTCCCATCAGTCCAAATCATATTTAATATATCTCCTCCCAGTCTGTCCATAAGTATGGAGTCACCCCTCAAAGCTTATAGTTACTATCTCTATCTATAGTTAAGTTGTAAACACCGCCAGATTCACGATCCGGTCTACCGTACAGGTATCTGCCCCTCGACCCAACTTATAGTTAGCACTGGCTATGGTGTTCATAAAATAGGGACTCATTTTTCCCTCAACAAGCATAGAGAGTTAAATACCTTTGCTATCTTTTCGTCATTAGGTAAATAGGTTCTCGGAGACTGACTGCAAATAGATTATTTGAGAATTTGTGATATTAAAAACTGTTTTCTAGATTCAGAATCACTAACTTGTCTGTCATATCTGACCAACCCGATATATCAGACATACAAGACGCATCAAGACCGTCATCTGAACAATCATCCCTTCCCTTTATAGGACATAGACAGTGGCCAAAATAATACGGGAATTGCAAAATAGGGGCATTCCATATCCTGCCACAGCTAGGAAAGCGGAATTATTTAAATTACTTTTCAACCCCAATAATCTGCCAGACCTAGTACCAGTCATAGGCCAATACCTTCTATCTCACAGTCCAATTCAGAGTTGACCGATCTACAGATGTCATTTGCAACACTCATAGAATCAGTGGCACCAATCCGCGCCCGGCTGGATGGCACGGGGAATCCTATTTCAGGTTCTCAGGTTCCACAGATGGTTTACCCAGGTACTGACCCTAGTCCATATTCCACGCAGACAGATCTGGCGGTACCTGCTATTACCCCAGCTCATTTTATTCTGGGGCATCTGAAGAAAGAGATCATAGAAGGGAAGGATGTCAATCTTGTAACACTGCTGATATCCTCCCAAGATTACGTGATAAACAAATCTTCTTCATGTGACCAGGTTTCCGTGGTTCTTAAATCCAAAGATCCTAGGCTGGGGAGGAAACTGTCTGTCACTGAATTTGTTTTAGCCTTCAGTTTGTTTTGTGATGTGGTTTGTTCTGTTCACCCTCAGCGAAGAGAGGAGCTGGATCACTATATGTACAGGGTGGTGGAGCTCGGGCACAAGTATGGCGGGTCCAGCTTTTATGATTACCATCGCTCCTTTTCTGCGAAGGCAGCTGCCACTCTGGCACAAGTTAACATCACTTTGGACTGGAGTCAACTGGACATGGAGTTATTTTACAGGCATTTTGCTGGTCTCCGGGCTCCTGTATGCTCCGTGTGCCAGCCAGCTGACCATGTCACCAATTTGTGCTCGAGTTTCATTCATCCCTCCACTCTTCCTGGTCCGGTGGATCATCAGGGCAGTGGCCAGTCTAACCCCACTGCGGTTCCCAAGTGCGATCGCAAGGGGCGACCCACTGTGTATTTTGGGAAGTCTAAAATCTGTAATAACTACAATTACAGTGGGTGCAGTTATAATGCTTGTAGATTAGTCCACCTTTGTTGCATATGTAAAAGAGCTCACCCCAGGTCCATCTGCTCCCAGAAGTTGTTCCCAAGACCTTGACTAGACGGGGTGAATATTCACAACCTCAAAGCCTATTTAGGGTCCCACTCCTCCACTGGGTTAGCTGAGTTTTAATCCAAGGATTCACTGAGGGGTTTCATTCCGGCCTTGTCACCTTGCCTATAGGTACCTTGGAATGCGAGAATTTGTTGTCCGCCTTGCAGGAACCTGAGGTGTCCAAGGGGTACGTCATAGGGCCTTTTGTTTCTCCTCCTTTTTCACATTGGCGGATCAATCCTATAGGAATAGCTCACAGTAAATCGTCAAATAAAGCCTGTTTAATGTATGATTTGTCAGCTCCTCATTCCATATCTATCCCTAGTCTTAATTCCTTAATCCCCTCCAAAGAATTCTCTCTACATTATTCTACAGTGGTTGATGCTATTCAGCTTATTATTCAGACAGGCAGGGGTTGCTGGTTAAGCAAGGTGGATATAGCAGACGCCTTCAAACTTTTACCTTTACTTCCATCTCTTTGGAACCTTCATGGGATTAAATGGCGGGGGCTTTACTATTTTGTATCTTGTCTTACGTTTGGGGCTAAAAGTAGCCCCAAATTGTTTGACATTTTTGCAGATACGCTGTGCTGGATTCTGTTAAATGAACATCGCTGTCATCATATCATCCATTATTTAGATGATTTTCTGACAATAGTACCCCCTCACTGTGAGCCAGTAGATCTGGGGAAGATTACTTCACTGTTCTCAAAATTGAACATTCTGTTATCTCACACCAAATCCATAGGGCCAGTCAGAAGGCTTTATTTTTTGGGTATCCAGTTAGATACTCTAAATATGGAAGCTAGCTTGCCGCGGGAAAAGCTTACACAGGTTCAGAGTCTGATTTCTGATTTTTCCTCCAGGGATTCATGTCAGAGAGTGCAGTCTCTCTTGGGCACCTTGAACTTTGCCATGAGAATCATTCCTCAGGGCCGTTCTTTCATTTCTCATCTGTTGACCCTGCTCTCTGGGAATCCTCAGACGGAAGAAGTGGCATCTCAATGCATCCACAAAATTAGACCTGGACACGTGGGCGTGTTTCCTTAGATCTTGGAAGGTCGCTCAATGTTTTTACCTCGGGTATCAGCTACATCACCTACGGTCACCACTGATGCAGCAGCTTCAGGCGGGTTCGCAGCAATCTATGGTGCTCACTGGTTGGCGAACGCCTGGCCTCCCGAGGTAAGTAGGTTCCCCAAGTTCAGGTTGACATCAGCACTTTTTGAATTGATACCCATAGTAGCAGCTGCCATAGTGTGGGATCACTTATGGACAGGGAAGACTGTTCAATTTAGGACATACAATGAGGCAACAGTTTTTTTGGTAAATAAGGGCCGTTCTTCGCCAACCATCATTATGTCATTCCTGAGGAAGCTGACCTGGGTTTCCCTATATTACAAATTGAATATAATTTGTGTCTATTTACCAGGGAGTTCCAACCAACAAGCTGATGCATTGTCTCGTTTAAATTTCCAGGAATTTCATCTACTTCATCCCACGGCAGATCCATCCCCTACGTAGTCTCCAGGAATAGAATCCATGAGGATGGATTAAATATCCACTTACAATGGGTAAAAACACTTATGCATCAGGCACTAGCCAGAAGCATTAGGAAATGTTATGATAGAGCCTGGACTTTGTTTCAGAAATGTATCCATATCTTTAGGCCAAAAAATCCTCATGCCATTTGTACCATTTTAGCCTTCATCTCTTATTGCCATTTCACATTACACCTTGCATACAGTACCATCAAGCTATATGTGGTAGGGACTCAACATTTTCGGGTCATCTTACACAACCAACATCAATCTCTTTTGGCCTGCCATCCCATAAAACTGGCCTTTTTCACATCTTCTTTATGACATCTGTGTTTTCAATGATCTTGTCCATCTTTGTGATACATACCAGAATCCACATGTGGCAAAAACAAATAATATGTGACATAATATATAAAACAATAAACAGCATGACTGAGGATATAGTAAAAGTATGATATATATATTAAAACAATAAAGATGTATGTACAGACCCTGAGCTCTGTTCCTTTCATTACACAAGGTTATTTCCTCAGGAATAAAAGGACAGACATGACAAACAGAGCAAGCCCAAGTTTAAGGGTTAGGGGCATTCCAAAGTATGCTCATCTCTCCATGTTGGAGGTAGCTTGTGGAAGGTAAACGGGACAATTATAATGAAGTAATGTGTAGGGAGTAATATTATGGTGAGCTTTGTATTTCCTCAATAATAATTCCGAATGAAAATACCTGAAGATTGCATTGGTATTTACGTAGGAGAAAGATATGTTACTTCACATCAAAATCCAGGCCTACCTAAGTGATGTTTATTGAGCAAGGTTGGAGTCACCTCCTCCCCCTTAACAGACTAAGGTATAGGTATTTTAGCAGCAAATTAAATCAAGTGTCTTATTTTGAAATGCCAGAAGGGTGTGAAACATGCTGAGAAAACACATACTAAGATGAATGCACAATGAATTCAGGTGCTGGAATCAATGGTTTAACCCTACACCTGTAGAAAGTCAATTTAAAAAGCTCTGTATGCCAAAATGTATCCCCTTAAAAGCCACTTGTACAAAAAGGGAAGATAATTCATATATCTGGTTATTCATTCTGTCTTCTACTTGTTTTATATTATATATTAAACAAGGCATGCTGAAAATGTATTGATTTTACACCATTTCCCTGCACATGGTATGGAACAAGCATACCGGGCTTCCTGACATTAACACTTTGAGTGCCAGAGGAGGTACGCAACGCATTGCAGAGCAATGCGTTGCGTACCCTTCTGGCACTCAAAGGGTTAAAGTTATAATGATGCCAAAGATTGTGCCAGTATGCACTACAGCAGTCATACACTGTACTGCATAGCCTGTTGTGCAGTCTTCTCTGTTAGACTAAGGTTACTAGTACTTGATTTAAAGATGATATGGTAAGTCTGTATGATCTAAAGGACCTATTTGTAGAATAGTTCAAACAAGTACATGTTCTTTAACTTCTGAAGTAATCCACATTCAATTTTGCAGGTGGACGATTTGTTTATATTCTTCTTTTTGTTTTAAGGTAAAGTTAGTAAGGTAATATATTACATTATACTGTGGAAGAACACTGTGATTACTTCTGTCTTTCTAATATATGCTATTGTATAGTAAATGCTGTATGTACAGTAAATGATCCACAATCCTTTCATTACCTATTCATAGAAGCAGGATGTCTCGCATGCCTTGATACAGTAAATTGTTTGTAAATGAGCTTATTATCTCAGTGGTATGTAGGAAAATAAGCAGTGGATAGAGAGACGAAACAGAAAAATAGATATTTCCCTTTTGTCAGTGGCAGTTTTCTATTTTTTTATGATGGTTGTAAATAGTGTGTTTTCATTGAAAGTACTTAGATGAGTTGTGAATATTTATTCGTTCCATAGACAAAAACATTGTTGGCATATAGATGTATAAACTAATAATTGAACAGATACATGTTAAAAAATGATCTGCATCTCTCTTTCTCTGATCACTTGATTCAAATGACAAGCCATTAGATATTGTTGGCATGGAATCCCTCTTTTGTTATACTACCTCTCTGCTTTTCTTTATGTAACAGTCCCTAATGCATCTCCCCCTGGTGTCTTAAAATGTAATTCTCACATCAGTAAGAATATCTTGACAGGATTTGCATGATTATTCTAACCCATTAATTTATTTCATCCATTTGGTAGAAGCTGATATATGTGGGTAGACGCAGAAGGATGTGTGATTCCAGAACAGATTTGTAATTATTATTCAAGCTGTGTCAGAAAGGTCAGATAGCTCAGCTTTACAGAAGTCCAAGAATCCCTATCTACTGAACCAAATGTCTGTACAACCCTTCTACTGACTGAAAAACAAATAGCATTCAGAATAAAAGTTTGTGGTAGACGTGTCTCAATTGCCTTCATTTATAATTCATTGGAGACATTTCTAGTACAAAGGAGTTAACCATTTGTGTGACAGAGGGGGGGTTCACACCGCATTGTGCACCCCTCTGACATTCAAATTGTTAATGAAAAAATCCACAAAACCTGTACTTCAGTAGTTATCTTCTCTGTAAAATATAAAGTACCTATGGACAGAACACAAGAACATTCATGGTAAAAACTATATTGCAAAAAAACTTCAGACATTTTAGCATATAGTCTTTGAAATATCTGCTTCCAGTTGTTTCTTGCTTTGTTATTGAATTTGAACAGGCAGATCTTGGAAGAACATATTTCAACTGTGAATTCAGATTCTACAATTAATAAAATAAATTGTTAACTAAAAAACTGGGATATTGCTAAAACATTTGAAATGAAACACGTTCTTTATGCACTATTTTGCTATTTATGAAAGACTGAATTCCACAAAGATCAAAAAATAACATTCTAGTTGTTACTATTCAGGCAAATATGTAATTTCCCTTGGCTGTGATCATTTCAGTAAAACGAATGTAATGGCTTAATATAAGCAAAAAAAGAAAAGATGAACTTGTGGCTGTATTCAATAAGCTAAGACATTGCAATTCTAGAGAAAATCAACTACACTATAGGGACAAATAAAAATTCCACAAATTCCTGTTGATTTAAATGGGCCTTATAACCCCTTGAATGCTAAAGAGGTCTCCAGTATGAGTGGGCGAAAGGTTGTGTTGTGTTCCCATGAAAAAATCCCCGATCGTGGCAAGTGGAACCTTCATCATCCATGACCCATGTTACTGCTGTTGTTGATCCCATTTCCTCTGAACTTCCTAATCATCCTGCTGTTTAAACAACTCAGCAGCAGCAACAGAGGCCTACAAAAAATAAACAGTTTTCTAACAAGCCTAAGTCCTTGAAATCAATGTTTCCTTAGGGCTTGTGCCAAACAAGTCTAAATCCTACAAATCAATGTTTCCTCAGGGCTTGGGTCTCTAACAACAAATCTTACAAATCATCCTCTTCAAAACAGTCTATCACGTCAAGTATCAGTCTGCCCCAGTTGCAGCTAACATCATGGGGTCCCTGTCTCTGTCACTTTACTTACAAGTTTCTTATTTTATTTATTTATTTTTTTATTACCTGTCCCACCAATGCCAGTCAACAAACCCCACCAAAACAAATTCCCTGTTCAACTGATTCTTTCCCCAGACTCTACCCACCAACACAGGCACCCTCCTCAGACCCCCTTTATACCATAACTTATGTGTAAATTCAGTGTTCCCATTGATTTCAGAGGAATGAGATAGACAAAAAAAGCTGAAAAACTGCACTTTTCGTGGGAAATTATTCACCAAGCAGGAAGTGCCATTATTTACTGATTTTGGTTTGAGGCTAGTCTCCAAGGCATTTCTTCCTAACGCCTTAGATGGCTTCCTAGCATTTAAGGGGTTAAAACTCATATTTAAATCAACGGAAATGTTAATCTCTCCTCTATGGTGAATAATGTGAATTAATTCAGATTTTTTTTCAGATTATGTATAATTAATCTATTAAAATATAACTGATATTCATAATAGGCATTTTAATCCTTTGCATACTGGCAATATCTCCAGCATCCTAACCTTTATATCAAATCTTCCCCATGGAAACTGTGATGTGTGGGTTTATCTACTCAAATGATAAATTCTTTTATTTTTAGCTTACCTTATACTTATGGCACAAAGGCAGGAATGTCCTAATATACTGTAACATTCCTTTGTATGTATTTCTTAGTCCTCAAGAACCTGCCTAACCCAAATTTGATAAGCCACAAAAAATTGCCCCTTAACAGCACTTGTGCCAAGGATATAGTATTAGGGCAGCGTATGAACATTTCAGAGCATTCTTTTCCTCTGCTTCTTGGTATTAAGCAAGGTGCAGAGGAGAGGTTGGAACTTTTTCTCATTACCCTAACCTGAATTGTATGGGGCTTAATGGCATTAAAGTCTTAACAATGGTGAAGTGTGTGTGCCAAAATGCACTAAAGCATTTACATACTCTACTGTATTCCCCAGAGTACAGGAGCAGGAGATGGTAGCTAACTGTAGTTGAGCTGAGCTGGTGGATTCATAAATTTCCCTCTAAAGTTACAGTACTTAAACTGATTCAAAAGTTTTATACATGATACTATCAGGAGGACATATCTAGGACTCACATAGCCCTTTAGCTCTAAAAATGAGGCGGTTTTGTGCATATTGTGGGCAGTAATAGTCATGTGTCTGTAATGTAAAATAGGATTTTGACATGCCTAGTGTAGGACTAGCTGAAGGTTTACTATGAAAATGTCGCCCGCAACATCGCATTAAACATGCCGCCGGCATGAAAAAGGGCGACAAGAGAATCTTGCCTGCATGAAAAGGGAGAGATTCTCATGTCGCGGGCTTCATCGTCACATTTAAACTTTAAAACAATGTATTACGTGGGTACTCTGCTCAGTTCACTCATAGGGATCTGAGCACATTTTATGATATTGCAGTTACATTGATACATTGTAAAATGAAAAAAGTACTTCCTGTCATTCAGATGACTGGTTAGGGGGTATGTATTAATTAGAACTTAATCCTCCGCGTTCCAGAGTGGCACAGCATTGACTGACAAGCACAGCAGCAGAGGAAGCTGCCACAGCATGTGACAGTCATAGTGGAGCGGAGGTGGCCTTCACTCCACTATGAGTGTCACATAGTGCACTGCCTAATTTCGCTGCTGTTGTGCTTGTGAGTCAATGGTGTGTCGCTCTGGTACTCAGAGGATTAAGTTCTAGTTAATAAATACCCCCTAACCAGTCATCTGAACAACAGGAAGTACTTTTTTCATATTACCATGTGTTAATGGAACTGCAATATCATAAAATGTGCTCGGATCGCTATGAGTGAATGGAGCAGAGTATTCACGCAATACATTGTTTAATGTTTAAATGCTAACTGAGTAGCTGTAGAGTGCAAGTCTCAATACTATTTGGGTCTCTCTTCAACAAATAGCATGCCCATAAATGTAGCACTTTTACTCTACTGAGAAAACCAGCCACTGTTTCACTTTTGATTTGGGTAGTGTTAAGAAACTCTGAGTTCCCTGGCAAAATTGTGGAAGGATTATGTCCTTTAATCCCTTCCATTGCTTTGTAATGGACTGGAGACCCCACAAGTGCCTATTGGATTAACAGGAGAATTGCCCTTCCTTATGCCCTTTAATATTAATTGGTAAAACAGTATCATTACTCCCCTATCGTATGTCTACATTGGGTTCTTGCAGAAAGACTGGGACAACTGGGAGCCCAAATAAAGACCCCACCCCACCCCCCGCAACAGGAAGCCCCTGGTGAAAGCACGTTAATGCACTTGCTGTTGATTATTAAACTGACTGGTGAAACCATTCATTCAATTCTTGATGAACGAAGCAGAATCAAATGTAGTCAAGGTCCAGGGTAATTGTAAAGAACTGTCAAATGTAACTGTTCATTCCAAATCAGTATTAAACTAGAAGTTGAAAAGATTAATTAGCCACTGTTAGGCTCTTTGTGAACCATTGAATGTGGCTTGTAAACTCCAAACCTAAGGCTTGGTGTACTTATCTCTAATGATAATGATTAAAAATTTGATCTTTTGGAGCTTTAATTTTCTGTATCGATCTGATACTGTATTCCTAGAGGGCTGCAGTCTTTCTCGCACAAGTGTTGCAATCAAGATTCCAAACCTGTTCATTTCTGGGGATATCCCCATGGTTGACAACAATCGTTAATAAATACTTATATTTTTACCCAATTTTTAATCGATTAACATTTTCCAAAAATAACTTAATTTGGAGTCAAGAATATCTGCAAATATGACCTTATATAGAGTGTTGCCATATATTCACAAGCTAAATATGGAAATAGTTGTAACAGGGCTCAACTCAATGTGTCTCTCTGTTGTGGGGCCTGCCCTGGGTGGAATTGCACTGATATTCACTGTGTCCCAAAATCCTGCACTATTTCAGCACTTTAGGAAAGCAGTTTGAGAATCCTTCTCTAAACCATCTACGACTATTATATACCAAACAAATTGCTGGATTGCATTGTGGTTGATAACTTTATCAAAGGTTTTACCTACAAATGTCTTGATAGACTATAATCAGGTTGTTAAATAAAACCTGATGCATTTAACAACTACAGTGTAATTTAGGCAGACATCTGTTTCCAAAAGGAACAATTCACACTGAGGCTGACATACCAGGAAGACCTGGGTGGAGATTCACTAAAGGTTGAAGAGGGCTCAAAATGTTGATATCCTGTTGGAGCAGCGTAGAAGGCACATCAACAGTATGCACTAAAGTATCTTCAACATAATATCCCTATCAGTCCTACAAACCCACAACAACATCCATCCAACATGCCTTCACCAGGTTTATGAATTTTCACTTATCACATCAACAATTGCCTATTTCCAAATGAAAATATAGCATCATGACTCATTTTCATTTGGAAATGTAAGATGAGCTATTATCACATTCAAGGGGTTTGTTTATATGTTAATGTGGCACTTCACCACATGCACTAAACTCTAGTAGCAGCCTCTGCTGATAGAGTTCACAGTTTCAACTTTGCCTGAGACTGGTGAAGTTGGGATCTCCCTGTAGTTTCTTATCTAATAACAACCCTCAATTAATCTGAAGCAGGGAGGGCTGTTAACTGCTGTCATTGTGGAAGGGATGCTCTCCCTAATTAATCACCAGCAGTAGACAAACCTGATGTGTAAGAGCATTCTCACTCTCCCCACTAGGTCAGTAGGGGAGTGGAGAGGATAATTTCAGCACCATGAACAGCATCACTCCCTTAAGCCTTTGAGTGTCACAGGGAAGTGAATTGCACACCCCAGTGGCACTCAAAGAGTTAGAAATGTACATCAACCTGTACAAAATCATCCCCTCAGGTCTGAGCCATTTTTCATAGTCATATTTGAAAAGCACTCCCATTATTAAACAAAATAGAATGTATCCCCTTGACTGGTAGAGATGTCATTTTTACAAGTTATCAGGTGTGCATCCTTGGGGATTTGCCCTCCAGCCTTATTCCCTTGCCCACTTGTAGCCATTGATCCCCATGCACACTGCCTGGTCCCCAGACCTGTTCTGTTACCCACTGGCAGCTACAGATCCCCTTTTACACTATCAGACCCCCCCATCCTCAGCTTTATTCCCTTGCCTACTGATAGCAACAAATCCCCATGAACACTGCCTGTGCAAGGGAACAAGGCAGGTGGGAGTAAGTCAATGTATGTGGAGCTAACACACAATGGCAATGTTCCCCATTCTGACCCACTATGGTGATATTCAACAGGCTTCCCCACAATGGCGTTGTCCAAACGGCTTCACTGCAGCATTTATATTCGATTGGCATCCCCACAATGGTGATGTTCGACATGCTTACCCACAATAACGTTGTCCGACTAGCTTCTCCACAGCGATTATATTCGACTGGCATCCCCACAATGTGATGTTCGATTGGCTTCCTCACAATGTTTTTGTTCATTTGGCTTACCCACAATTCTGATGTTTGACTGGCTTCCCCACAATGCTAATGTTCAACAGGCTTCCAAGCCTAAATTGCCTATTGTATCCAACTGCGCACAGCAAGTTTAAGTTTATATACAAATATACTGATGAAGAAAAGAAGATAGAACAGAATAATTTGGCTAATTGAAGGTAACACTGTATTTTATTGATTAACCATAATGCCCCCTTAACACCAATTAAATAAAGAAACTCGTTCAGTGCTTTTACTCGTAGAAGTATAATCCTTTTGGTACTAAAAAAAAAATCTTTATTACACAATGCATAAAAACTAGTGAATTATAAAAACACAATCAATATGGGGCAAATCTGTATATCTTTATAAGTATCAGTAAGGTCTATAAGATGCACTCACAATAAGATAATTAAATACCAGGATGCCATTTAAACATAAGTGTAGAGTTTCACAAAAACCACACTCACTGAACTTCTCAGTAGTCAAATGCAAACCAAATTGTGCTTATTAAATATAAGTCAACGTTTTGGTAGTCTCTTCCACCTTTCTCAAGACAAACATTTACAACAGAAAGAATGAACATATATATATATATATATATAGATATATATATATGACAGAGCTACCACCTACATGATACATTGTATACTGGAGTTACTAAACTACAGCCAAGCACATTGAAAGAGAGACCCTGTACAGATCCTCAAGAGTAGACCTGAAACCAGTTCACTCCATTTCAACATCATAACCAGTGGAAACAAACAAAAGACCAAAATAAATCAGACGCCAAATAAAATTGTAGGAAAATGTATACCTCTTAGAAACTATCATCTAATAGGGTGGCAATAAAAAAACATAAAGTGGGAAATGTAATGTAGAAGAAAATCAATTTGAACTGCTATGCGGGACTCCAGCGTATTGCACAGTACAAAAAATATGTGGGGAGGAGAGCCAAATGATGAGAGATTATTAGTGGTCACACAGTTTTATGGATAATATATACAGACCAGTGGACAATGGTCTATCCCATCCACTCAAGAGCACAAGTCATATGTTTCAGTGTTCAAAAGAGCTCGTAGGAATTGCTACATGCAGGAAACAATTAGCTCAAACAAGCATGTCTCTGAAGCATTCCAGAGCACACAATAACGATGATCAAAGGTAACTTTAGATCAAGAAAAGTCCAAATGAAGAATAATCTCCTAATATAGTGTACAGAATCTTAATTCTGGAACAACTGCCATTCAGAATGGTTGCCTGAAACTTCACGTCCCTTTGTGTGTGATCCGCATCTCTTGGAGCACACCAGACAGAGAAGGGTTATAAAACACACTAGGAAGAGGAGGTAGCCTGTTGACAGCAATGGGACACCGGAAAATTACAGAGCCCAATGTCATGAAGAACAACCACAAAGATAATCCATTGTGGTTGATCAGAAAAATAAAGTGCTACCTTCAATTGGCACAATTATTATCTTCCTTTTTCTCTTCATCATTGTGTTTGTTTATAAGTTTAAACTTGCAGTGCACAGTTGGATAAAATAGGCAATATAGGTTTAGAAGCCTGTTCAACATAAGCATTGTGGAGAAGCATTCACACATCACCATTGTTGGGAAGCCTGTCGAACATCACTATTGTGGGGAAGCTAGGCCTTTCTGGTTTTCTCCTTCTGGATCAATCTAGAACTTTTCAGTGCTCTTTTAATCTATTGAGATCCAAGTTGGAGTCTTGGGAGGTATCTGCAGGAGCAAGTCCCAAAATAAATCTCTTTCAACTAGTAGCAACTGCTTAGCAGGTTATTGTTATTGTAATTTTGGACTCTAAGCACGCAGGCCATAGCTCCCTTGACAGGTAAATAACTATTATTCTCTTTTCCCATAATCTGGAATTAATATTAGTGTACAAGATATCTTGAGCAAGTTTTTCTATGTGTTCCTAGAATTGATTTACTATTTTGTATTATCTGCTACACTAGGCTATTTCATCAGTTTTGCACATATCATTTAATCTTTGGCTCACCGAGGCATGGAGAGATGCTTTTGCATATACTGTGTACTGTTTGTACTGGGGTGGTTTATAACTGCATGTCGTACTGCATGGAGTCTTTCATTCAGTGTTAATCCATATGTGCACTTAACCGTTGAAAGCAAGATACATACCTAATGCATTGCTTTGTGTTGAAGATGTCTGTAGCAAGTAAGTAGTTAATGTCTAAACACTGCTTTGGCACATACTGTTTGCAGTACAAATCACAATGGAACAGTAGGACAGCGGATGTCCAACAGTTTAAGAGACTACCCATGCTGTAGAACAACCCCAGTGCCTTCATGTACTTGGCCAGGATTACATTATCAGATTGGTGATATTTACAGCTCTCTCATTTTTGTTCTGTTTAATTATTAAAGGACTACACTTCACTTTAATGAGTGATTCCAACTGAGATGGTCTCAGAGTTTATAAACATGAATAAAGCTCTTGACATTGATGTATACGCACAGCCATGTGTGTTCATATTAGAACATAGTATTATTGTGATGTGCATTGTCTATTCATTAATTTAAAAGCTCTGTATGAATTACTTGAGCAGCCATTAATCAGTTAGATATTTAGCTCCTCAATAAAGGAAAACCAACATCAGAAATGAAATAGGTTGACATAACTGTTTAATATCATATACTTATAGTGCAAATGTAAAAAATAATTATTCATATGTTACAACCTTAAAATATAATCCCAAACTGTCCTGTTCAAAGAACATTTATTTACTGTTTGTGCTGCTGATTGTGATTTGTGCCCACTGTTTTTGTATTCAGAAAGGTTGTTACCTTATCTCAGCCTGTTCAAGATGAACCTTGGCACTCAACTAGATTGCTAGAAATGGAGAACATTTATAGATGCTAACATTAAGTACAGTATATATAAGTATAAATAACCCCATGCCATGTTTAGGTGTTATTGTTCCTTTAAAGGGATAGTAATGTTTCATAATAAAAGCAGCTCTAATTAATCATCATAGTATTTGGACCTTGGAGAGTGTTATTTCAATTCTGTCAGAGTTGTAGTTCAAAAGTAATTCAATAACAAAGTATCCCCCTCCCGCCCCTTTTACTGATGTAACACTGCTCAGCCAGAGCAAAAGAGAGGTGCCCAGGTAGTCTGCAGAGAGGGACAATCTTCAATTAAGATAAGGGAAAAACCTAAAAAGGGGGGCAGGGCTTTCATTGTTCTTATAGGAAGAAGATTGTCCCCTGCTGTTATCTGTCTGGTCTGTGGACTGGATTCCACATCTGAGAAGAGATGACTTACACTAGGTAAAAGGGGCGGGAGGGGAAACTTTGCTTGTGAATATCTCTCAAACCATAAAGGTTTGAGAGATAAGACTTATATCGTTCTTCATGTTTTTTTAATGCCTACAAAATAAAATAAAGATAAAACAAAGTATTACTATCCCTTTAACACATTGTTCTCACTTTGACCAATAGTGGATTCACTTCAGTAACTGCTATATTATATCCTGCTAAGCAGTATACCTTCTACTGCCTTAGGCATCCATATCATTAGAGGTACATGTTTAGAGCAGTTAATGTCTGTCTGTGTGTTGTTATCATCTCTATCTGACATTTGCATAGATTTCTTATTCGACGTATTTTAAATAAAATGTATGTTTTAATTCACCTAAGTCACACATTCACATTATTACTTGGTAATAAGAGTCGGCTCTATCTTGTTTCTGAAATGGTATTTGCCTAGAGTTGTACTAAAATACACTACACAAAAGTTTAGTTCAATTAGTTTTTCCAGTGAAGTTCACTTCAATAAGTCAACATTAATAGTTGTGTTGTTTGATATGAGTGTTTGCTTAATAATAATGAAGTATAATATTGAGACTGAATTGAAAAATGATCACTTTCATTGCACTTTTGCAGCTATTCTTAATAAACCTGGTTGTATAATAATGGTAATTGTTATTACCATGGGTAAACATTAATTTATCAAAGGTTTGGAAATGTTGGCTGCAATCTATTGGTTGACCCTCCCTTTTTTCTATGTGATATCATTGATGATTTTGCTATATAACATGATTGATGACATAATATAATTATGTTATATTTTATTGTGTATTTGTTGGCATGGTACACAAAACTTGTACTAGGCTTTAAAAGCATTAATTCAATGTATTCAAAATAGATTACAAATGTGATGTCATCAAGTGATGTCATTCATGTTAAGCAGAGAAAAAGGGAGGGTTGAATATTCTTGTCTGGGCCTGTAAGTCAATGCCCTATCTTTTAATAATCCATAATAATTTGCAACCTTCATTTTTCTTTATAACATGTTTGGCAATTGATATGTTATGGTTGATTTTCAAATGTTATCTTAATTTGTTATATATAGCAGAATCACCTAATAAAATGTTTACAGCTTTTAAGGTATTTGTACAATAAACTTTATCCAGGATTTTGAGCATCTTTGGAGGTTTAAGGTTATGAAAAAGGAGAGGAATATTTTTCTAGTTGTATAGTCATAAGCAAGTGTTGTTTTCACAGCAAGAACAAAAACAGTTACATGCTCAATGGGAATCTGCAGTAAATGCATTATTATTACTTTGTAGTGAATTATTCTTATTATAGCAGGAACAATATAGCAGTCTGAAGGGTTAGCAATCAGGGATTAAAAAGCCATTCAATATTACTTGAATAATCCTAAAAAAAAAACCTCCAAACTGATTTCAAAAGGAAAATACATATACACAAATTCTTACATTTTATATCCTATTTTTGTCGATGACAAAAGTAAATATTGGAGTAGCAACACTGATTTCTTTAACCCCTTAAGGACCATTGACGTGGCAGGACCATCACGCTGGTCTGGCACATAAGGACCAGTGACGGTCCTAGTACGTCATGTACTTTTACTCACCGTGCTCCTGCAGGAGTGCGGTGAGTAATACCGGGGACTGACGTTGATCGCTCCAAGATCAGAGCGATCTCTTTCAGTCCCCCGTTCGGCGTGCAGGCACACGTGATCAGTCACGTGAGACGGCACGTCAAACTTTCCTATCTCGTCCTTGAAGGACCACACACCCCGGGACCGCTGGTCCTTAAGGGGTTAACAACAAAGCACTGTATCACTCCAACTGGAGTTATTATGGAGTAAACCAACTGCACCTTAGGGGACAAAGAACAATTCTTAAATTCCTAAGCATAAGGGTTAAAAGCTCAATTTAATCTAACGGGAATTTGTATTCATCCCTATTGGTGCAATTGGTTCACTCCAGAATAACTCCAGTTTGCTTTTTTAGATATGGGCCATGGGTGGAGATTTATAAAAAAGTGTTCTTATTTGTTATTGTGAACGGATCCTTAAAATGTCCTTATTCCTTATTATGAGTGCTGGTATTTATAAAGTATTCTCCTTACCTTTATAAATGTATTGATTGTAGAGAATAAGAACAGGTCAGACATGGCCTTAAATATAAATATAAATCTGTTGCTAAATTGTTACAAATAGAGACATTTCTTTATAACTACACTCAGCCACTCTTTACAAACTTCCTTACTCCATTAAAAAAAAACACATACTACACGGCATTATATCCTCCTAAACTGTTCTTAACCCCTTAACGACCGGCGGCACAGTCACTTAAGGACCACGCAGCAATTTTTTTTTTATCTATGGTTCCGGACTCCCCGAACAGAGTGCAGCCACGGGGGGAGCCTGGAATTCAATGACAGTCATAGTACGTCATGGGTCGTTAACTCAGATCGACCCATGACGCACTATGACCGTCAAGGGTCGTTAAGGGGTTAATACTTTTAAACTACCAAAGACAATCTTACAGTCATTTTAACACTTCTTTTTTATTAACTCCTTATACGTCTCCCCCATAGAGACTTATTTGTCAAGGTGCATCTCTGGAAGTACCCAACTGCTCCGTGGGGGTTACAGATGTTCCCATTGATTTCAATGGGGCTTTTATTCCTTTGAATGCTAGAGAGGTATCCAGTGCATTTCTATGCTACGTGTTTGACACTTTTCTATCATTGAGGGGGTTAAAAGAAAACATTTAAAGCAATGCAGAATTGCATCATTTTCATTTCAGCATGTGTTTGGTTTGCTCCACAATCCCATCTCTTTAGCATTACAAATAAAACCAATTTTCTATTATTTTCTAGTACTTGTATTTGAGTCCAGGCTTTTGCTGTGCATGTGAGCTATGCCAAAGGCCAAGAACACTTTTCTAACTTATGTGATGATAAAAGAACATTTACACCACAACTACATAACCCTGTCATTGGGAACTGATGACATGCCAAGGTTTTACGCATTTTCACATTAACAAATAATTAGGCAATTAACTATGTTCTCCATATCACTAAGAAAAATGTTTTGGTGTGCATTTGTCTGCAAACCAGGCCTGTAATTGGCTCTCAAGATAAAGAGGTAAAGCTCTGGTCTACAATCCTATATAATAATTCACTAAAACGTGTGTAACAACGAAGTCATGCACAGTAGAGACTGCCCGCGCCGCTGCTGATACAGTGCTGGATGCGCCGTGGTGCGGGCAGTCTCTACTGTGCATGACTGCCCCGCAACCAGCTGGCAGTGGCACTGTGGCCCGTGTAACGGGCTCTTCAACTAGTAAGATAATAATAGATTAGGCTACTTCTTGCCTTATGGTGTATTTAAACAACACTGGAAATATAGTATTTTGAAGGAATTCTTATCTAATCCATGTCCATCAGTTATAGCTGTTACACATTTTAGGTCATAATCATTTCTTTGTGTATGTCGTTTATGGATTATACTCACCTGCCTGTTGTTGGTTGCAGACATTTACATCTGTATTAGCTGCTGGGAATCTATGTCATTTCTTTGGGAGATTAAATATTTCATAGTTGTCTGTATTATTATATGAGAAATTTTTATAATTCTTCAGCAGCCACAGCATTAATTGTATATACATTGTGATTAAATTTATAAATACTTGCATTCGATTTTGTGTGTTTTCTTGTACTTTTTGCAGTCATTAATTAGTAATAAACCAATATTCTTCACCAGGTGTGTGTTATATATTGAAAATACCTACATGTATTAGGTATTTGAATGTGTCCCTGCCCATTACATTCTGCATCCTCTTTGAAGAGGAGGGGGGCTTTATTTATCATTTGATGAGGTTTTGAAGAATGGAAGGAGTAAAAAGTACAGGGACTGTGTGAAGAAGTAGTGTAGTTGGGGAGAAGCAGGCTCCTAAAATGGATACTCCAGTCTGGGCCACACTGAGAAGAAAATGAGAAGGAAAATTCTACTCTGGCTTGGGACAGAATGGGGAGTCTGTGGACTGTCGGCTGTAGTCCTTCCCAAGAGCAAGTAGGATTTGCACAGTTCCTACCTCGGGCTCTTACAGGAAGGACTGATATTGAGGGAAGGAGTCCCAGGGTTTTTCCAAGGCGAGAACCTAATGTTGCTACCTGCCAGCTAAACTATTAGGAAACATCTGTGTTTTTTACTGTTTGATGCTTCATTAATAAATCGTTGTTCCACTGTAGAAAACCCCATGGCACTCAAGTTGCATTATTATGCATGACACACATCTGTCCAACAAACCTTGGAGAAATAGTCACCTTAAGAAAAACAGATAGCTGATTTATACCAGGCGTCCCAGGGTACAAGCTTATTGAAAGCACCAGAAGAGTTGTCAAAAGATTTTCAGATATAAAAAAATACAAAGGGCCAAATAGTCTGTGATAGTTATATGGTAGTTGGTAGCAGGAAAAAACAGAGTGGGTGCTGAAGGAATAGCTTTGGGTTTTGTTGAGTATTCACTACAGACAACATGCAGCAACAACAATAGCAGTAATTGATGCTTCAGGCAGGCAATGAGAAATGGGAAGACAAAGTTGTGTTTAAAGGGAAAGTAATCTTCATAGTATTTGGGCCATGGAGAGTGTTATTTCAATACTGTCAGAGTTCAGGGGTCAAGTTCTGGGGAAAAAAAGTGTGGGAACTCACCCAAGATTCCCCCCACCCCACCCAAAATAAATATGTATGGCTCACGTCAAGTGTTTCTATCTCTATACATGTGTGCGTGTGTCATTGCATGTATGAGTGTGTCTATCGCACTCTATGTATGTCAGTGCATGTGTGTGGGAGTTTGTGTCTATATGTGTGTATGTCTGTTGCATGTGTCTTTGTCTCTATCACTGTTGCATGCATGCACACACATTGCCCCTCATCATCTCCACATTGCCCCCCATCATTTTCCTCCACCAACTCCATATTACCTCCATCATCTCCACATTGCCCCCCATCATCTCCACATTGCCCTCACATTTCCCCCATCAGCTCCAACTTGCCCCCATCAGCTCTAATCTGCCCCTGTCAGCTCCACTTTGTCCCCACCAGCTCCAACTTGCCCCCATCAGCTCCACTTTTCCCCCACCAGCTCCAATTTCCCCCACCAGCTCCAACTTGCCCCCACCAGCTCCACTTTGCCCCATCAGCTCCACTTTTCCCCCATCAGCTCCAATTTGCCCCCACCAGCTCTACTTTGCCCCCCATCGGCTCCACTTTGCCTCCCATCAGCTCCACTTTGGCCCTCATCAGGTCCAACTTGTCCCCCATCAGTTCCAGCTTTCCCCCACCAGCTCCATTTTGCCCCCATCAGCTCCTACTTGCCCTCACCAACTCCAACTTGCCCCCACCAGCTCCAGTTTGCCCTATCAGCTCCACTTTGGCCCTCATCAGCTCCACTTTGGCCCTCATCAGGTCCAGCTTGTCCCCCATCAGCTCCAACTTGCCCCCACCAGCTCCAACTTGCCCCCACCTGCTCCACTTTGCCCCATCAGGTCCACTTTGCCCCCTCCAGCTCCAATTTGCCCCATCAGCTCCAACTTGCCCCCACCAGTTCCACTTTGGCCCCAATCAGCTCCAATTTGCCCCATCAGCTCCAACTTGCCCCCCATCAGCTCCACTTTGGCCCTCATCAGCTCCAACTTGCCTCCCATCAACTCCACTTTGCCCCCCATCAGCTCCACTTTGGCCCTCATCAGCTCCACTTTGGCCCTCATCAGGTCTAACTTGTCCCCTATCAGCTCCAACTTGCCCCATCAGCTCCACTTTGCCCCCTCCAGCTCCACTTTACCCCCATCAGCTCCACTTCGCCCCACCAGCTCCACTTTGGCCCCCATCAGCTACACTTTGCCCCATCAGCTCCACTTTGGCCCTCATCAGCTACAGTGTGCCCCCAATCAGCTACAACTTGCCCCCTGTGTTCGTTTCCTACCTCCCTGGTGGTCCAGCCGCCTGGCAGGAGAGGTCTGTTAGCACAGACCTGTACCTACTGGAGCTCCCGCGTGGTCTTCTCTTCAATAATGCAGAGTGCCCTGGGAGATGATGTCATCTCCCAGCGCGCTCTGCGTTACTAAAGAGCTGATGGCGATGCGGGAGCTCAGTAGCTACAGGTCTGTGCCTAAGAAGGCACAGACCTAACTGTGTTGCGGTGCTGGGTGGGTGAGTTCTGCTAGCAGGAATGGTGTTCCTGCTCTGGAAAATGTACAGGAACGCCTTTCCCACATGTTCCTGCCAGATTCGACCCCTGTCAGAGTTGTAGTTTAAGAGTAATTGAATGATAAAGTATCCCTCTCCCACCTCTTTTACCTAGTGTAAGCCTCCTCCCCTCAGATCTGAAATCTGGTCCACAGACCAGACAGCTCACAGCAAGGGACAATCTTCTTACTGTGAGAACAATGAGAACCCTGCCCCCATTGACAGATTTTTCCCTTATGTTAATTCTCTGCAATCCACTTGGACACCACCATGCTGCTCTAAACTGAGCAGTGTTACATCAGGAAAAGGGGCAGGAGAGGATACTTTATCATTCAATTACTCTTGAACTACAACTCTGACAGTATTGAAATAACATTCTCCATGGCCCAAATACTATGAAAATGAACTGGAGCTGCTTTTATTATGGAGCATTACTATCCCTTTAATGCCACCTAAACATAAATAAGCAAAGACATTTAACAAGCTTGTTATTTTTGTCAGGAGATACCCAAGTCTTTGTAGCTCCTCTAAGGATAGTGACTCAAGCCGTCCAAGAAAAACTATGAATTCCTTAACCCTTTCAGTACCTCTCTAGCACTGAAAGGGTTAAGGACCCCATAGGTGTGCATCACATTGCTTCACAATGTTGTGCACAGCTCCCTGGTCCTTGCAGGGTTTACAAGATAAAAATTGTGTTATAAATCTTGATGAAGAGAGATGTTGGATTAACATTTAATTTTCCTTTTTAATTGAAATATCAAGTGTTAAAGATAAGAGATGTGTTTTTCCCTAGTCTATTCATTAACCAAAGGAAATTTAAAATCTGAGATTATCTTTAACTCCTTAAGGACCGGCACGCGCACGCGCGACCGGCACTTGAGGACCACGGGGCTTTTTTTTTTTTTAATTCACTAACGGTTCAGGGCTTCCGGAGCGGCGTGCAGCCTCGTCAGGAGCCCTGAACTCCATGATGTGCCAGGACCGTCACTGGTATTTAAGTGCCGGACCACCGTGACAATTGATAATTTTGATGTTATGAAGGTTGTGCACCATTACTAAGCATCTTCAAAACATTCTACGTAATAATTTTGTAGGATGTTTGTCAGAAGCTGTCATGCACAGTAGAGACTGCCCAAACGCACAGAATGCTGGGAACATTCTGTACTTTCGGGCAGTCTGTACAGTGCATGACTGCGGCAGGACGCAGAGCAGGACCTGCCACTTAACCTTTTGAGTGCCAGAGCGGTATGCAACTCATTGCAAAGCAATGTGTTGCGTACCCCTCTGACACTCAAAGGGTTAACATCACCTGGACCTTTGGCCAGTGTACACTGGCTTTTACACTAGTAAATAAATATTTTGCTACTGATTATAAATGTCATTCAAAGATCTAATCTAATTTCTAGGGCCTCTGCATTCCATCTGAACAGATTAATACAAAGCAAATAAAATGTGACTATTTTCATTCTCATATGCAAACTGCATTTTTACATACAGTATAGTTTAAAATGTGAGCAGTTACAGAGATGAAATGATGTGATCTGTTGTTACTCCAGTGTTACATTTACTTGTAAACCACCAAACAGTATACACAACACATGGTGATAAACTTAAAGAGTGACAGATTGATGTAAATGAGAAGTGACAAGTTTTTTTCAAATGCAATTAAGTTAGTGAATTTCCCTGAATCTATGTTGTGTATACACGTTTCTAAAAATAATGTATTGGTTGCTGCAGAGGGATAAATCATTCCTACTGGAGAAGATGGGGGATATACTGATACAATTGCATGCTAAAATTGGTAATTTGCTAGTGCTGTGTCTGCCTAATAGCAATTTACTAAGTTATTTACATTGGAAATTGTCTTCTTTATACCTCTTGCTTCAAATGGTGGATAGTTGTAGGCATATGTGGGTGTTTCAGTGCATTACTTTCCTTTGAATCTTATCTAATGCTGTGTAATGTCAATGGGCAGAGGAAAGTAAAGAAACATACTATGTAAAGATGTATTCAGGGCTTGCTTGTATGAACCTGTAGAGTGCCAGAACCATACAATGTATGAACTTGACAGCTGTACCTGCTGTGACAAGCCTGTACAATAAAAATGCAGTCACTGCATAAGCTGGTAATACCAGCATGCAGGACCGAATACAAAAACAAGCATGTGGACCTTGTGGGGGACTTCGGGACCTCACCTGATTAGGAGTGGGCGAAAGGTCCCGGCATGTTCCCCCCATTGATCTACATGTATTTCGCCTTTTCGCTATAAAAACGTGACGTATTCCAGGAAGTGGAACATAATAGAAGCCGCTACAGAGCGAGATAGACATGCTGTGCTGTTCTGCTGTGATCTTTTTTCAAAATTGGTTCCACTTGCCATGACTATCTCCAGTGACGCTTGTGAGGCAGTAGAAGCACAGTTCATGTGGAGAAAAGAAGAAGTTGGCCAATAATTCTTCTCCATCTGCCCCTCTACCAAAATCATGGGTGTGTTGTTATTAGAACAGAAATGTGTCCCTTGAGAGCAGGAACTGTGGCTCTCATCAGCAACTGCAAATTAACCCCCCCAGTACCAGAGAGGCATCAAATGCACTCAAAGTGTTAAAATACATGAAAAAAACACCTATATATATATATATATATATATATATATATATATATATATATATATATACAGTAATGTGCAAAAATTTTTATGCAGGTGTGAAAAAAGCTGTAAAGTTAGAATGCTTTCAAAAATAGACATTTTAATAATTTATTTTTATCAGTTAACAAAATGATAGTGAGTGAAGAAAAATGTAAATCAAATCAATATTTGGTGTGAACATCCATTGCCTTGAAAACAGAATCAGTTCTTCTAGGCACACTTGTACAAAGTCTGGGATTTTGTAGGCATATAGTCAGGTATATGATTAAACAGTTATCCCAAACAGGTGCTAATGATCGTCAATTTAATATGTAGGTTGCAACACAATCATTAACTGAAACAGAAACATCTGTGTAGGAGGAATAAAACTGGGTGAGGAATAGCCAAGCTCAGCTAACAAGGTGAGGTTGATGAAAATAGTTTAATGCCAAAAGTCATACACCATGGCAAGACTGAGCAAATCAAAAAGACACAAGGTAGTCACACTGTATCAGCATGGTCTCCCCAGGCAGAAATTTCAAAGCAGAAAGGGGTTTCCAGATGTGCTGTCCAAGCACTTTTGACGAAACACAAAAGAAACGGGCATCGTTGAGGACCGTAAATGCAATGGTCAGCCAAGGAAACTTAGTGCAGCAAATGAAAGACACATCTTGCTTACTTCCCTTCACAATCAGAAGATTTCCAGCAATGCCATCATCTCAGAATTGGCAGAAGACAGTGGGACCATAGTACACCCATCCACTGTCTGGAGAATTCTGGTCAGAAATGGTCTTCTTGGAAGACTTGAGGCCAAAAAAAGCCATACCTCCAATGTGGAAACAAGGCCAAGTGACTCAGCTGTGTACGAAAAAACAGGAACTGGGGTGCAGAAAAATGGCAGCAGGTGATCTGGACTGATGAGTCAAAATATGAAATATTTGCCTGTAGCAAAAGGCAGTTCCTGAAGGGCTGGAGAGCAGTAAAAGAATGAGTGTCTGCAGGCAACAGTGAAGTATGGTGCAGATTTCTTGCAAGTTTGGTGCTTCATTTCCGCAAATGGAGTCAGGGATTTGGCCAGAATTAATGGTATCCTCAATGCTGAGAAGTACAGACAGATATATATCCATCATGCAATACCATCAGGGAGGCATCTGATTGTCCCCAAATGTATACTGCAGCATGACAACCATCCCACACATACAGCCAAAGTCATTAAGAACTATCTTCAGCATAAAAAAGCAGTCATTGAAGTGATTAAAAGCAAAACGATACACAAGTGAAAGCTACAGTAAGGGCCAGAAGCACAGAAACACTTCAAAAGAGGTTCCCACCAGATATGAGCAAACCATTCAAGATTTATTTTGTGGAGACATTTGAATCTCCAGAGAAACTTTTGCATCTGTCTGTATCAATTTGAAATGAATTGCAGTGAACATTGGGAGAGGGAGAGAAAGACAAGGAGAAAACAGGAAGCCTGAGTAAGAGGGAGGGTAGGAGAAGGCATGCAGGTTTGAATGGAAGATAGAGGAGACATGAGTTCTGTAGAGCATGGGGGACAGAGTGAGTGTGAGGGGATTGGACTGTAGTGAAAAAGGACAGAGAGAGAGAGGATGAGAGAAGGAGGGGACAATGATAAATCATGGGATAAGAGAAAAGAGATGGAGAAAGACAATAGAAGAGACAGAGTTGGAGAGAGGGGGATATATAAATTTGTGGGAGAGTTAGTAGTCCTTCCTGCCTTCAGAAATTTTCCTACCTTGTTCAGACATGAAAGTTTTTGACTGATGACAGAAGGTAAGCCAGCCAGGAATGAGATTGGAATATTGCACTAGGACTGGATGGGCAATTGCTGAGCATCTTTAGAGAAGCACTGGTTGGTGCACAAACAAACAATATTATAATAGCAGGTCTCTCTGCAGTGTTTGATACAATGGTGCTAATGAGCAGGGGAACTACATGTTGAAGACAGGGCTGCAAACCGTTGCTTTGGTGAGGAACTTGAGAATGTTCAACAGTAAGTACACAGAGAAGAAGATGGTACAAAACTGGACCATCCAGGACAGAAAGCATTTGGAGACAGGTAGAGTGACATAACAGCTTGCAAGAGGTACTTAACTTAAACTTGAAAAGTATATAGAGTACTACCTGTATTTCCTTGAGCTGGAGTGTATGAGTGTAAGAGATGATATAGTTGCAGCTTGCAGGCTGTGGTTAAAAGGCAGCCTGTTTACAGACCATGGTGACTTGGCCTTCTGCAAGCAGAACTTAATAGATATACTGGCAGAGTTCACATAACAGATGGCAGACAGTGTTAGGATACAGGCTGAGGTCACACAGCAGGCAGACAGATCATTTATTGGTATGCCAGCAACGGTCACTTGGCAGGTAGAAGACAAAGCAGTGGTCAAGAAGGCAAGGTTTCAAGGCTGGATACAAGGCACTAGAATGAGCCTGGATGCTATTAACACTACACCTCTATGAAACACTGAATAGCACACCCTAAGGCACTGCAAATGGTTTATTTATTTATTTTAAAGACTGGTATTTGTAGATAGTAGAAACAGCTCACAAGGGCCATGCTTTTACAGAAATATCATGTTTCATATGAATTTGGAGAAGTGTTTTACTCATCCATAAACTCTCTTCAAAGAGCTTAATATTTACTTCATTTAATACTCAATGTATGTGTATGGTCTGAGCCTTACATAGATAAATAGGATGGTATTGGTAAGTGCTAACAAGTAACATACTTTATAATGTAATGTTAGTTTAATATTTTTGTTGTCCAAATGCTTTTTGATGCCTTTGATAAAGAATTATCTCGGTAAGTACTGTATCTAGCTTCCAGTTTGTTGAAAATCACATGTATACCCTTAGTACTTATGGTACCCTTATTGTACACTAGGTACATTACTAAAGCCAGTCAATTTTAATATTATTTACTGAAAGCAGATGTCCCAATTGGTCTTTCAGATGTCATCATAAGGTACATTAACTGCAGTTCTAACTTTGATTGCACAAAACAAATTACATAATTTAATAAAATGTAATGAAAATAGTCTTATACTTGTCATTACCACAAAAATGTGCATAATTTACATATACCTTGTCTAGTCTATTTTAGTGAATACTAAGCTGAAGTTGCTGTAGGTCTATTTTAATGTACAAAATTGATAAAACTTAATTCTTCGGTCTTTTAACTATGTATGTATCATGAAATATGGGTTCCTGCTAAGTTATTGAATAGTCTCTCATGTACAATAATTTATTCAGTTATAGACTGTGAATAGGTATGATTTTAATGATATACCTTTATTTGTATTGCTGAACAATAGAACATCCTAAGTACTTTATTATTTTGTATCTTCTGTACTCTTTGAGGCTGAACATTTTGTATATCCCCAGTAGAATTATTATGTGAAGCATTCAAATAATGACCCCGAGAGCACATCTCTGTAACTCAACCATGTTAATAAAAACAATCACAATGAATTATATTAAAGCTTATACCTCTTCTTCTTCAACTGGATGTCCATATTGGCATGGATATTAATATTAGGATTCCATGACACATTAAATGAAAGTAATTGTGAATCCCTGATATCCACTCACGTGCACACTTACAAGGGATAACTCTCCTTGACAGAATATTTACATATTAGGCTGAACTTATACAGTTATTATTAGGTCTTACAATCTTAATAACAAAACTAAACATATTGTGCATAACAATTTCTATAAATCTTTTTTTAAAAGTCAATTTTTGTTAGTCTTCATAGAAAGATGTTGATGTTCATGGCACACCAAAGTGCCCAGGCACCCTGGCTGAGAATCACTTTGCTAGCAGAACCGCAGGATACAAACTACACATGGGGATCTTCCTAACCCTTTAAGGACCAGAGGAGTGTACAAAGCATTGTTTCACAATGCATTTTGCACCTCTGATCCTTAAGGGAGAAATTAGACCCATACACTTTGTCTTCCTCAGTTTAAAAAACTGTCAGCAACTGTCCTGTCTCTTTCCATAGACGTGACATCCAGTACTGATTAAATCCTTTGAGTGCCACAAAGGTATCCAGCGCAATGCATTGCAGTGTGTTGGATACCTCTGTGGCACTCAGAGAGTTAAGATGCTATCATTTGAACAAAGGCAGAAGGGCAAAATTTGTATTGGCCATTAAGATTAAGACATATCAGATTTACCTCATTTGTACCTGGGGATTTATCTTATTTTAAAGGGATGGTAATACTTGAAAATAATTTTATTTTATATTGTAGCCCTAAAAAAAACATGAAAATGATATAAGTGTTATGTTTGGGAGATATTCACAAGCAAAGTTTTCCCTTGAGTGACGTCACCGTTCTAGCTCTCAGATTTGGAATCCGGTCCCGGGACCGGCTGCGGCTCTCCAGAAGTGCCGGGATCATGATGTTTAAAAAGAATTTCTTCATTGAAATGGTTTACAATGTGTGCTTGCAAGCCAGGCACACTTTATACACAGTTTTTTAAGGGCTACAATATAAAATAAAATTATTTTCAAGTATTACTATCCTTTTAAATCGTGTAGCTTGCCTTTGTAAAGAAGCATTTTCTTTTTAATTATTATTAAATCCAATAGGGTATTGAATAATAAAGTATTGATTCTCATAAAAAATAACACAAGTAAAAAAAGACATTGTTTAATTTGGGGCATTATAGATACCACATATGAATACATGCTTGTTGTAACTATGCACTGCCCCTTAAATAAACATCAACTTAAATAGCAAGAGAATGCATTTTGAACACAATTCCCCCAAGAATTTTGTATTTATAGTCAAATGTTAATTTGCTAAAATAGATATCAAAATTGTATCAATCTGGGGGGGAGGTTCACTCATGGATCAAATATTGACCCAATATTAGTGTGACTTCATCAGGACATACATAACATGAGACTAAAGAAGACTGTTTTGTATTAATAGTGTTTTCTGAATTAAGAATGTTTAATATTTAAATGGAAAACTTTTCTTAAACATTCCTTTAGGCTTATTTTATTAATAACATAGGAAACAAATGTATTGATATTAAAAATCTTAGCATCTTTATGATCCTTAGTTTCCCTATGTCAACATTTGTGCTTCTGCTACGCTGGAAAAGTTTGTATATATTTTTCTTCAGAATACCTCAGGGGGATCATTTCTCTTCAGAACATCTCAGGGGGATCATTAAAGCGCCTTAAACTGGGTAATTCATCTTCTTCACAAAAACTGTTGTTTTTCACTTCAGGACAATAATACAGAATCTTGATTTTCAAACCTAATGACCTCATGGAAAAAAGTTTCTGTGAAGTGCAAGGATTATATTGGAAATGATACTTGAAAATGAGAGCTTATTCTTCCTGGTAAAACATTTTCTTAAATAAATGTTACCCAAATCGATACAAATTATTGTTACTCAAAATTTCGATCCTGTAGTCATAATGAAGCAGGCATCTGCATTTTGTAAGCTTTGGCAGGAAAGATGACATAACAGTTTTGAACAGTACTAATAATTTGTCATTGATTTGGGTAACATTTTTAATCTTATGAGCCAATAAATCAGTTCTGTGAAGCAAGTGACTGTGCCCTGGCAGTGAAAGGGTACCATCTATTCTTTATTCTCCATAAGGAAATCCAGTTTATGAGGTGGAATTGATATGCAAATAAGCTAATATGGTCTTACAACTTTTGCATCTTACTAGCTCAAGTGCAAACCTATGACTTTCAAAAGCTATAATGATGATCCACTGCCCCACCACCACCAAAGAACAACTGTGGAAACTGATCACACGCACATCATACATATAGTGTGTGACAGCATCTAGAAGGAGTGGATGGCACTATAGGGGTGTAGAACTACAATTTATTCTAGAGCACAGGTTGAGGATAGAACTTTGATGTATCCTGTATGACTGCCTTGCAGTGTGTTGGTTACTTCTTTCAAAGGGTTTATGAGAATTCTCTGGAAAAACATGGCTGCATCTGTCTTTGAGTGCTAGATGGATAATTACAGCAATGTGAATATACATGTCAGCTGTATCAGAAAGACACCATACTCACATGATCCAGATCGATTATTGCTTCATGGAAACACTGACCTCCCCTCCCAATCCATCCTATCCCAATCCATCCTTTAAGGATCACATTTCATACGTAGTCTACCACTGCTTTTTACATCCCACAACTCCTCTCATATTCTCCTCTCTCCTCCTCAGCTCTGTTTCACAGCACACAGGTGCCCTTCAATCTACTGCTATTCCTTCCAAGCCATCGTCCTCCTTTACTCCCTTCTTATACCAGTGCACCTGTGCTCTGAAGCATCATGTTCACTCTTGCCTTCCCCCAGCTACCCATACTTCACTTGTTCACTAGTTGCTGCTCTCCAATAGAACACTGACACCTGAGGCAACAATAGTGTCCATCTCTACCAATGGCCATCCCACCTCCTCTATGCATATACTTACTGTGTCCCCCCCCCCCGTTTTCTTTCTCTCCTTATATATTTAATCCTTCATTCCTTCTGCACATCCTTGCTCAAAAGGGAAGTTCAGATTGTTTCTTTCACTGCTGGGAGCTGCTATGCCTCTTCCTCCTCTGGCATCTGAGGCTTCCCACATGAGCCACTGCATCACCTTATGTTCTACCGTCCTTCTGTCTACTTGTCACCACCTCCTCCTTGGTGGTTTCAGAATCCTATGACTGATGCAGGATCAAGTGTGATTCTTGGTATCAGCCACCAAAGGGAGATTCTCCGTACTACAATCTATGTCTATCCACTATTCTCCTACTTCTTCTCCTATTTCACTCGTAAGCAACTTCCTCAGTTTCTTCACTGATGTTCCCCTTCTCACATGCAATGGCATCACTCCTTTGTGCTAGACAGTGTTAGTGCTTATCGATTACTAACCCATACACCGGGAAAATATCCAATATATGTGTATCACCAACACCACCACAAAAAATGTTAGATTGGCAACCCTGAAACGATTAATTGCTTTCTGTGATGATGATGATATGTTGGGATGTTGCTGGTGGTGATGCAGCTTGCTTGTTTTTTACTATGATTTCTACAAGCTTTTTTGGCACTATCTTTCTCTCATGCTTCATAATACAACCCTTCATTCAATCTGTAAGGATTTCTTTATATTGTTTCACAGTGTCTGATTTCCTCAGAGTGCTGCTGCTCAAACCTTGGCTGGCACAAATTCAGAAATTGTATGTTTAAGGGGGAGGGAATCCAGCACTGAAGCAAGAATGTATTCCTCTGCTTTTAATGGGCACTGTGCTAGGATCCTGCTCATAGCATGCTAACCAGTTGGGTCAGGTCTCTGTTGTCAGTATTGTAAGATGAGCCATGCACTTTATTTTTTTTTCTGAAGTAAATATGTAATCCTATATAATAATTCGCCAAGTTGTGTGTAACGCCCGACATGCGCAGTAGATACTGCTGCGCATGCGGCAGTCACACGCAGTGGAGACTGCTCGCGCCGCGGCTGATACAGAGCTGGGTGCTCCGAAGGAGCGTCCAGCTCTGTATCAGCCGAGGCGCGGGCAGTCTCCACCGCGTGTGACTGCCCCGCGACCGGCTGCCAGAGGCTCTGTATCAGCCGAGGCGTGGGCAGTCTCCACTGTGTGACTGCCCCGCGACCGGCTGCCTGAGGCACCGTGGCCCGTGTAACGGGCTGTTCAACTAGTTGAAAATATTTCACTAATTCCTGTCCCATCTTGACTAATCAGCAAGGTAACTTCCTCAAAAGGTTTCAGCAGTTCACACAGGTCATACATTAGCTGCCAGGTGGCAAAGATGCTGCTCTAACACCTTCCAGTTATGCATTGTTTACTCGCTAATTACATTATTCTGCTCATACAGATACTCTAGCATATACAGTGTGGAATTCCACCTGGTTTGGACCTACATTTTAGATGGAGATGAGACAGGTGGTTATGATTGTGTGTGAATTATAATGCATTGCAAGCACTGCAGGAGTGGGTAAAATGTGCTCAGATGTTGCAGGCTACATTTAGCATGTCTCTGAGGCTTATGAATTCTGAGAGGGAATGAGTAATAATGAAATTTAGTACATGGGCGAAGCGGAGTACTTGTACAATATCACCTATTCTCAAGGCAGCTATTTTGTTGGAATCGTTATGAGCAGATACAAAGTCAGCTTTCAGTGGGGTACCAGCCATTCATCTATCACCTGTTGTACCCCTCTGGCACTCAAAGGGTTAACACATTTGTAACTTTGTGGGATTGTGACTGAAAGCTCTGTATGCACAAAGTGACATGCTACTAATATGGCCTCCATTGCTGCTGTCCTTTAAATCCAGTTTCCAGCCAGAAGCTGGAATAATGTTGCATGCTGGTGTTGCCCACTGATGGAAAGCCAACTTACAGCATATTGACAACTTTGTTATTATACCGGTGTACTTTATAGTATTATTGAGTTTTTTTACTCTGTCCTAAGAACTCAGTTAGTGTGGGCTGCCAATACACAGGAAGAACTGTGCAACTTTACTGCTTTAACAACATGATTGGTGGTGGTGGTAATATGATTACATTGAATCTTTCATATTCTTCTAGGCTTTTTGTTTTTCCACTTAGGGGAATTTATAGAACATTTGCCATTACTTTGCACACGCTTTACACTTGTCAGTTCCTGAACATGAGAAGATTGTCCTATCGGGGGATTGGGCATCCCCTGGTGGGCCGCTAGATCATGGGTCGGTGGGGGAGATCAAAGGATCTCATCTCACCATCCCACAATATTTTGAAGGAGACGTCTGTGTTGCCATAGGCACTCTCTGTGACAGCCTTCATATTCCTTGTTAACCCTTTGAGTGCCAGAGGTGTACGCAATGCATTGCTTTGCAATGCGTTGTGTACCGCTCTCTGGCACTCAAAGGGTTAATGCAGAGCGCCAGGATATAACATAATATCCTGCCGCCTGCTCTCCCATGCCACACAGGGACCACAAGTGGGCATCGATAGGGACATCGGTGCAGCTAGTGGGCTGCTTTAAAAAAAATGCCCGGGCTGGTATTCCCCTACAATCTGCCCCTGATCTTGAAATTTCTCCTTAAATTGAAAAGTGCTATTTTTTTAAACATCCCTATTTACTGTAGTAGTTTTATTTTATTTTATTTCAAAACATAGTTTTATATATTAAGCTTTAAATATGTGTCAGCTAATGCAAATCTGTCAGGCATGCCAGCCTTAAAGTGACATTGTACAATGTTCCTCACCCTACCTGCCACTTCCTGTTGGCCAATACAATGTTCAGTTGCAGTGAAATTTCGCACTAACATAAATATAGGTCATTTTAAAGCTCGCTCATAATTCCTATTTGTTAGAAAGTGACAGTTCCACTTTAAATTGTGGTGTGTTAGAAATCGTTTTATTATTTTATGATAGATTCTATTGTAGCTAAAGTGAAAAAGGGCTTTATGGAGCATGGACCAGGCTGCAGAAATATAAATGATGTTAACCAGTCAGAAAAAAAGGGGGAGATTTATATCACTGGATCTATAAAGAAAGGGCACCCTTTCCCTGAACCAAAGTGTGAGGGGAGGGGGCATGACTGCGGGACGGCCCGTTGAGCCCCTAGTTTTGATTTCTGGGGATAGTTATTAGTTTGTTTTTCCCGGGAGGACGAGGCGGGTTATTGTTTATAAATATTCCCCCTGGGTCTTCTGCACCATTTTGTGCAGCTGTAAGCCTCAGGAGGAATAGAAGGACAGCTGTGTTATTTTGTTCCCCTCCCTATTTGTTTTGTTTATTTTGTCACAGCGCCTAGTTTTGTGTTGGTGGGGGTGGGTCCTCGCCAACTGTTAGATGGGTAATATGCCTTGGTGGTTTTTGGGGAGTTAGTTTCCCACTTGTGAGCTAATGGCACAAGTGGGAGCGGAGACTCATGGGAAGTTGTGTTGTACATCATGCCCCCCCCCCCGGCATGAGTTGGGGGGCAGACATTTTGTTAATAAAGTTTGTGTTAATAAATGCTGTGGCCCTTTCTTCCCAAATAGTAGTTGTGTTTTATTGGGGGGAAGAGAGGTTTGTTATGGGTGGGTGTCCTTTGCAGTCAAGTATCTGTAACTTATTGCAAAGTGACAAGGATATCTATAAAAATTTAGCAACAGCAGTCATCAGCTTATTTGAAAAGTGGAGTAGAAATGGTCTTGTTGAAATAATAATTGTGTCAGAATGTGTGTATAAAGACATACTGCACCGAAAATAAAGGCAGTTTTAGTGACTAAATCTTAACGCCAGTTATATGATCTTAGTGAAAGTATTATAAATAGAGACAGCTATGTATGCGATAAAATAAAATCAGGTGCAAATTTTCCCAGAATATTCTCAGAAAATTCACAGATGGACATATTTTCTAAATTTAAGTTAACTTTTTATAAATATGACCTAACGTTGTGAACCATAGCGTCAGTTCTGAAAGGTACACTAAGAATGTTATTTATATATCTCCCCCATGGCTACTAAACTACAAAGAGAAATTACTAGTCCATGCAGTATGAAAGGACTATTAAGAAAAGGAATATAATATTCTTAGTCATCCACTTGTTTATTTACTAGTGACAAGCTAGTGAACTGTTGAAAATTTCCAGCTCTGACCATGGAATCCATATTATCTCTACAACCCCATACCTACCAACATTTCAAATGGCCAAAGAGGGACACTTGTGTTTTAGGTGGGGTTTCTGGGGGCGTGACTGGTGGGCGGGGCATTACTGAGAATTTTTAGGTTACTCTGTGACCTATTGACACTTCTTTATGTAACTGAATAAAGGATTTAGAGCAAGACCAGAGTATTTTATTCACACAGGCTCATTTACAAACACATATACTGAAGATTAACTAAACATTAATGTGAGTTTTATTGCTGCGGAGCAATGTAATACACTTGTATACACACCATGCAATCAGATCTCCTAAAAAGAGGGACACCAGAGTAGAAAAGAAAGACAGAGGGATTTGGGTCTCAAAGAGGGACTATCCCTCCTAAAGAGGGACACTTGGGAGGTATGCAACCCAAGAGAGCAGCTGAATAAAAAAAGATAAGAATATCTAAAAGAGGATTAACATTTTATTATGAAAAAAATAAATAAATACATGTTTTTCTTTTCATCTTTGCAAAACATACATTTAAATAATTTACTTATATTAATTACTGCATGCCTGTTGTTTTTATGATTAATGTATACATTAACTTTGTTTTCTTCAATATGTTCTTGTCTGAGTTACCGCTCTCTAAAGTGAGTGTCTTGAATCATCTTTTATCACCTAACAAAAGAATGAAGATTATAATTGTAAATACATTGATTTGATTCATGCATTATTGAGGGCGCTGCTACTTGGAACAATGATATGATCAGAAACAATAAAGTTTCAATTTGCAAATCTGTTTGGTGAGAGCAGGAGATATGTTTTTCATGCATATGAATAGGTGGTGTGGGCTGCAGCAGCTGTTTAAGTAGATAAGATATTTCTGAGTTTCCAGCTAAACAGTATTTATAACTGTGAAACAAGGGAATAAACAAGTATGATTTATATCAGGATTGAACAACCTATTGCTTTTGAGCTGTTCTTGTTGGAGGGGTTTCAAACAAACCAAATAACCCCCACTCCTCAGCTGCCATGGTCAATTTTGTATTATAAGATAAACTCTTCTGCAATAACAAATACAGCTACAATTTAAAACTCACGTGAGTTAGCAAGCCATAAAATAAACCATTTATTCTATAGTTCATTCTCTGTGACTTGTCAGACAGTTTCGGCTTGACATTGAAACCAGCTATACCTCACTGTCATGGCCCATAGAAGACTGAAGAGTATATAGCTATGGTTAGAGTTTCCAGCTTTGATAAAAAAATACTGGCCATCCTTATTCTGTCTTACACTTCGGATTGGCTAAAGGCCCAATTTTTACTGCCTTGATGTTATTTTACAAGCTAGGCGGGAACCTATCATGGTTCTTTTGGTGCTTGCACTGAGGAGATTTGGCTGGTATTTTGGTGTTGCAATATCCTTATCAGCAGGGTCAAGCTTGTATACAAATTGGAATGTCTACTCTGCAATTGTACAAGAGAGCTAAAATGCAAAGCCCTTCAGTTGTGATTAGCCATAAAATAAGTAAGATGTTTTTGTTTTCATTCACAGTTAATGTTCCACAGTTTTGGCTTGATTTTGAAGCCTTATTATGTCTCCCTAAGGGTATAGCGTACTTGAGATATGGATCCTTTGCCTTTTGTGCCTGGAGAGACCAGCTGCATCTCACTTTTGAATCACATAAAAGGTTGAAATTGTATGTCTTTTATGCATGAGCAGACTGAAATGCATATACTGTACATTTATCTTCAGTACTGGCACATTAGACGTAAATTGGGAAGCTCCTTAGAAGTGACTAGTTATAGAACAATCTATATTCTCAGTAAGGCACATAGTTATAGTCCAAGAAAAGGCGGTACAATGTTAGCCAGTCGAGTAAATGGGATTCAAGGTACTTTTGTAACAAAGAACTCACAAGAGTGATGGTAAGTGATGCATTTTAATGACTAACTGACAACAAAGAAAGTGCATGCTTTCAGGACACTATGTCCCTTCTTCAGACATGGGTTAAAGGGTCAGTAATGCCCGTTTATAACGTTATTTAATATTGTAGAGGTTGCAAAAATAAAGTATTTGGAGAAAGTGCCATCTTTCAAACCCTTACGGTTTGAGAGATATTCTCCGCTAAAGTTCCTGTCTCCTTCCCCTGGTTTGCAAGCACACTTTGTACACAGTTTCATTGAAGTAGTTCTTTTTAAATAACGTATTTTTGGCTCTGCTGAAGAGCCTCCTTGAGTCGGCTGACTCGAATCTCCTGCTGTCAGCTTTCATCCGGAAAAGGGAAACTTTAGTGGGGAATATCTCAAACCATAAGGTATTGAGAGATGGCATTTTCTCCAAATACTTTATTTTTGTAACCTCTACAATATTAAATAAAGTTATAAACAGCCATTACTGACCCTTTAAAAAATAAGGCTGGATTATTACTGCTTAAACAGATTTCTGCTCAGCTCATTTTTTTTTTATAATCCTCCCCTAAGTGGAACCCGGATAAGTAGGTAATGAAACATTTTTGTCAGGGTAGATTACCAATTTTGGATAAAATTATCACAGTTGGACCTATGTCCATGTACCCAGTCAGAGAGGAGATTATTTCAGGCCTGCCAAAGTGACCTGAAATTTACAATAAATATAATCTAGTCATGATATTCTAGATGGCTGATCAGCATAATCTCAGTTTGAAACACAGTTCTATCTTCACTCTAGGCAATATCCAGAAAATGTACCGAAGAAACTATTATTTAATTGAATGAATATGTTTATATTATGCCACAAGTGTATGCAGCACATTGCATTTTCACACTTCCAACAATGCATTTACACAAGTGATTTCAGAGTGAAACAATGGGAAGGGTGTTCCTGCTCTACAGCATACACTGAAGCGAAAAAGGGAGACATGCAGCATACATAAAGGGTAGGGATGGGCGAAATGTGAGAAAAATTTACTGCGTGACTTTTCATGAAAAATGGAAGATTTTTTGTGAAAAGTGAGAACATTTTCTCCTTTTTGCCAATTTTAAAGGGATAGTAATGTTTAATTATTGAAGTAAAATTGAGTCTTCTTTATTCTTTTTTATAATGATCTGTGTATCAAGACAATGTTAGTAAACGCTGCGGTTTTTCATTTATAGTCTAATAAAGTTTCCCCCTCCCGCCCCTTCTACTTACATCAGCAGCCTCAGCAAGCCAGCTTGGACAGAATGCGACGAGTGGCAATCTTCTTCCAGCATAAGGAAAAACCTGCCCTCCTTCGTCAATGGGGCAGGCTTTCCCTTATACTGAAAGAGGAAAGATTGCCTCTCGATGCAACACGTCCGGTCCGCGGACCAGATTCCAGATCTGAGGGGAGGCTGCAGAAGTAAGTAGAAGGGGCGGGTGGGGGAAACTTTATTAGATTATACATGAAAAACAGCAGCGTTTAATAACATTTTCTTGATACACATCATTATAAAAAAGAATAAAGAAGACTCGATTTTACTTCAATAACTAAACATTACTTTTAACATTACTTTTAACAAATTTTTCTCCTATGTTTCCTATGATGTAACATTTCCCACCATAATATTGCTTCTTCTGGGGGCTGCAGAGGAGAAATAAGTAGCTGAAAGTCCTACAGCAACATATTCCTTGAAACATTTAATAGCATGGAGTGTGCCTTTGTCCTTTGCCCACAACAATAACTTTCTGCTTAAGTGACACTGTCACATATTCATGATGACGTACAACCTACATCATCATGAATATCTTGTTTAAAGCACACTAACATGTCCTTTTCCAGCTGGTGTAAGTCTGTGTTGTCATTTTGGTAAGATTCCTTAGCAATGCTCCTCATTTTCTTCTAAAATAAAAATACCAGTGGTAGAATTTGACTAATTCCTGTCCCCTGCAATTCCCCAGCATGGCTGCCTCCTCAGTGGGTTTCAGCAGCTCATATACATCGCACATTAGTTGCCATTGGCAAGTGACAAAATGGCTTCCTCCAACTCCTTCCAGTTTTTTATGGTTTACTCACTAATGGCCTTATTCTGCTTGTACAAATACTCTAGCATATACAATGTGGAATTCCACCTGGTAGCAACCTCTATTTTCAGTTTGTGATGGGGAAGACTATTATACTCTTGTATAGACTATAGCGTGTTTCGTGCACTGTCGGAATGACTAAAATTGGCAAAGAATTTGCCTGCAATATTAAGCATCTCTCTGAGGGTGTCACTGCTTACCTTGGTTTCAGTGGCCATTCATGATGCACGGATGATACAGGAAGATGGCAGAGGTTGGATGCATCAGAGCAAGATGTGTCATCTGCAGGCGCGAGGCTTCAGAGTGTAGCAGGCCTCTGTTTTATGCCATGCTTCCTGTAGTCTCCTCTTACCTACTTCCTTCCTCTGATCCTGCTACTCCTACCTACTTCCTGAGGAGGTGTTTAAAGGTCAGTCTGAGTCCTGACTCAGTTGCCCTTACGTTGTTGTACAAAGCTGTTCTGTGTCCTTGGGCTCTGTGTATGACCTGGCTTGTCTTACCATCCAATCTGATGTTGACCTGTGGCTCTGTCTGACTATTCTCCTGCCTTATCCTTATAGTGGGCACCCAATCTGGTGCAGACCTGTGGCTCTGGCTGACTACCTGAACTGTGGATGACCTGGCTTGTCTGACTACCCTCTCTGGTGCTGACCTCTGGCTCTGACTAACTATTCTTTTGTGATTCCCCTGTAGCTAGCAGATACCTAATCTGATGCGGACCTGGGGCTCTAGAAGACTAGCTAGTTACTTACCGCGGGCGTGGGTCAAGCTTCTGCTTTCTCCATACTGACTGCAGACGAGAGTCAGGTATCCTCTGCTATATTGCTGACTGCAGAAGTGAGTCAGGTAGATCCTCTCTACATCGGATCAAGAGCCTGTGTTACAGTTCCTGCTCCTGGTTCTAGCAGAGACTACCAGTGGCTGAGGCCTAGTCTCCAGTGTGGCCTATCTAGGCCTTCTATTTCTTGCTGGCTTAGGACCTTCTGCTTGTTCTCACTATATTTCTATTGTGTACTACCTTATACTTTTTTAAACTGCATTTTACTATACCGTACTGACTCCTGAATATCTCTGGGGAACCGTGACAGTATGCAAGGGCCATGAATTCAGACGGTGATAGTAATGCAGTTCTTCAAAGCATCCTGGAGAGGATGGAAGCATTGGATCAACGTATTGACCAATTGTCTTTTGCCATACAAACATTGTTGCAACTCACCACGCAACTCAAACACACTAATCCACAAGTGGCGACCACTCCCGCTCCCTCCCAGGCACCAGTGATACAAACCTCTTCTGATGCAGGCATGATCAGGGGGTTGTCAGGTTCCGCTCAGCTCCCACAGCTGTATGGTGGCGACCCAGACGCTTGCCGTGGTTTCCTCGCCATATACTTTGAGATGGTTCTGCATGCCTTCCCTTCTGAGCGCAGTAAGGTTGGCTTTCTGATTTCTCTCCTCACTGGTAGGGCCTTGACCTGGGCTAACCCAGTATGGGAGATGGACAAACCCATTGTGTATAACTTTATGGAGTCCGTGGGCTCCTTCAGGAAAATTTTTGATAGGGCAGGCCACGTGGCCTCGGCTTCAAAAAACCTTATGACCATTCGTCAGGGTGCACATACTGTGGCAGACTACTGTATTGAATTTCGCACTGTGGCTGCGGAAGTAGGCTGGAATAATGAGGCCTTGATAGCTGCCTTTTTCCAAGGGATGTGTGACACATTGAAGGATAAAAATCGCGGCGTGTGAATTACATAAAGATTTGGACGAATTGATTTCGTTTTGTATCCTGATTGACACTAGAATGAGGGAGAGAGCCTCGTTTAGGGAGAGCCTGCGGAGGCCCTCGGACAGAGGTGCTTCTCGTTCTTCAGGCCCACCCTATCCTCCCTCGCCTCCCATGCCTCCTGGGCTTGTTTCTGATGGTTGCGAACCCATGCAAGTTGATTATCAGGGAGAGAGGCAAGTTTTGTGAGTGCCGGCAGAGGGCTCCGGGCAGATTGTCCTCTCATCCTTCTGACTAGACTTGTGCACAGGCAAAATTCTCGATTTAATTCAAATTCGGATGAAATTATTTTTTTTTAATTCGGACCGGCCGTATTAGATTCGGACGACATTCTAAATGATTCAGACGAATTTAACATTAGTTAAATGACAGCAGTGTGCCTTCATGCACGCTGCTATCATTCTTTCCAGACAGGGTGTGCATATAGAAAAAGATCCATCCCAAAAACGGACATTGTCGTACATTGCCAGTCTGTGCATGTCACCTCTTCTCCAGCATGGGTTGCCGGTCACAATCCAAACTGCATGTGTTCGATCATTGATAACCCATGCCTGTCACATTCAATGTAGCATATGGTCAAACATCGAAAACCTATGCCTGTCACATTCAATGTAGCACATGGTCGAACATTGACAACCCATGCCTGTCACATTCAATGTAGCACATGGTCAAACATTGACAACCCATGCCTGTTACATTCAAGTTAGCATATGGTCGAACATTGACAATCCATGCCTGTCACATCCTACTCAACATAAGTGGTCGAACATCGACAAACTATACATGTCACATTCTGTGTTAGTGCATGGTTAAAGTTTTCATTTTCTCTTACCAGCCTCCTAACCTATTGTCCATCTTTGGTACCCAAATTCCTCTGTCTCGTTTTCCTACCCTGATTTCCCCTCATATCAGATCAGTCTATGTGTATGCATTAGTGTTTCATACATTAGTCTTCTGCTAAATCGTCAACTCACTTACCCAAAGAGTTGTCAGTAGGTTATGAAGTTAACTACAAAGTGACCGGAATGTCCCACCAATCACACCACCAGCAACACGTATATATGATCTCTGTTTAGCCATCTCCCTTCACCACTTTAGGCTATAATCTTTCAAACACAAACCCCACTTTTCAGTGTTTCATTCTCCTAAGCAATCTGTATTGTCCAAACCCTTAGCCACTTTCACACTTTGAGTGCCAGAACGGTATCCAACCCATTGTTTTTCAATGCGTTGGATAACTTTCTGACACTCAAAGAGTTAAGTAATTTGTTCACATACACCAAGGGCTGGCAAGAGTTCAACCAGTAGGTCGACAACCATGCCCCATGCATCACTAATTCACAATAAATTTCCCCCATCTTTGGCCATTTATTTTCCAGTTAGCTCCATGCTCTGCTTGTGTCTTCCTAGCTATCACTGTAAGCAGTAATGTTATGTACAGTATACATTGGAGTTGTAATTGGTTCACCCGGTAGAGTTGTCGCGTAGTGGTAAAGTTCACCTGCTGAGCTGAATTACACCGTTGAGGCAAAGAACTCCTAGCAATAAAAAAATGCCTTAGAGGAATGGCACCACCTGCTTGAAGGTGCTTAACATCCAGTCCTTGTATTCATGGATCACAAGAATTTGGAATACCTTCATGGGGCTATGTTCTTGCCAAGTCCACCTGGCCTTGTTTTTCTCCCGCTTCCAGCTCCATATAACCTACAGGCCTGGCTCTAAAAACCATAAAGACGGTGCTTTGTCCCGTATGTATCCACAGGAAACAACGCTAGCCACACGAGAGGATACCGTCCTACAACCTAGGCACTTTTTGCTAACCTCAAAACCACTATTAGATCGGATCAAACTGTATCCTAGTCCTGGATCAGCCTTGCTACAACAGCACTCACTACAAGAAACAGAAGGAATGTGGTATAAACAGAACCGGTTGTATATCTCTTACCGTTTCATCAAGAGGTACTCCATCTCTTTCATGACGTACCAGCAGCCAGCCATGGAGGGGTATCCCAAACCCTGGAACTCACCCAACGATATTTTTGGTGGCCTAAGATGGTGCTAGACATTCAAGCCTATGTGTCAACCTGCAACACATGTATCCAGTCCAAAAACAAGCATGGGAAACCACCATATACCCATTTGCCTATACCCACTCTTCCATGGAAGGACTTGTCAATGGACTTCATAAAAGATCTTCCGCCTTCAGACAGAAACACTACGATACTGGTGGTGGTGGACCGATTCACGAAAATGGCCCATTCAATTGCTTCTCCTTCCTTACCTACAGCTCCGCAAACCGCAACATTGTTTATTAGAGAGGTGTTCCGTTTACATGGGCTTCCATCCTCTCTTACAACTGACAGGGGAGCACAATTCACTTCCCATTTCTGGAAAGCTCTTTGTCAAGTCCTTAATGTTCAGTGCAAATTGTCTTCAGGCTACCATCCCCACACGAATGGCCACACTGAACGGGTGAATCAAACCCTAGAGCAATACCTTAGCTGTTTTACTTCTCATCTGCAGGACAACTGGTGCCCCTTACTCCCCGTTGCGGAATTCACTTACAACAATCACTACCATAAATCCTCTCAATCAGTTCCCTTTTGCTTGCCCTACCATCCTCATAGCTGCCCAGGCCTTTCTACACACATCCCGGTACCTCAGGCTGTTAATTATCTACAGAACCTCCGACACTGCCATCGTCTTCTCCGCGTTACTCTAGCCAAGACCCAACTATGCTACAAACAAGCAGACAAACATTGCAGCCTGCAACCTGCATGTGGTTAGCCACAACCCATGTATGTTTGTTTTGCCCCACTAAGAAGCTAGGTCTGTGATACCTTGGCCCTTTCAAGATCATTAGTAAGATTAATGATGTAGCCTTCAGATTGGCTTTGCCTCTGTCATTCAAGATTCATTCCACCTTTCATGTTTCTCATTTGCTTCCTTGGGTAGCATCTCCATACCCTAATAGGAAACCATGCAGACCTCTGCCAGTCCTGGTGGGTGAGACTGAGGTGTATGAGGTTCAAGCAGTCTTGGACTCTTGCATCAGATACTCTCGTCTGGAATATCTAGTACACTGGAAAGATTATGGTCCCGAGGAAAGATCATGGGAACCCGCACATCACATACACGCCCCAAAATGTCTTTGACTCTTCCATCAGCAACATCCCTCACGGCCAGGCCCAGGATCCGTCCAGAGGCCGTTGTTGAGAAGGGGGCTCTGTTGGTACCTTCCGACTTCCGTGGGCTGAGGAAGGAAGCATCAGATGCCAGTCTGGGCTTCCACATTGTTAGAGCGCATGTGCCGACATCTTGGCGTTACGCCGTTGCTCTGACATCACTCCAGGAAGGCCTACTTAAAGAGCACACGGACAGAGTCCGGCGCTCAGTTATTGAGAGTCTGTGTGATTGAGAACTCTGCTCTGTTTACTAAGTATATTTCTGGATAATGACCTTGGCCTGCTTAACTACTGCATCTTCTTTATTGCCCCTTGGACTGCCTTTGAATACTGACCTTGGCTTGTTTTGACCTCCGCATCTTCTCTGCCTGTCCTTGACCTTTGGACTGTCTGACCACTCTGCTATCTGACTGCCCAGGACCCTTGGCTTTGACCTTGGACTCCTCTCTACTGCTCTGGTACCTGCACCAAGCGTATATACCTTTTGTGCCTGCTTCTCTCTCCAGCTACACCACCCAGGTAAGCACTGTGTTGGTATACCCTTTTTGCCTGCTGTGCTCTCCAGCTACACCACTCAGGTAAAGCACCGTGTTGGTATACCTCTTTTGCCATTGCTCTTTCCAGCTACATCACCCAGGTAAGCCCCTGTGTTACCTGCAATGCTCTCTAGCATGTTGTTATTTTTGTGGAACTCCACATTCCTTCTTGCTCATTTATGCTTTTTATATCTTAGATATAGTATATTTGTGTGGCACTTGTGTTTTTCTTTTGTATGCTTCATTGTGCACTGTATGTGTTCCACTCTTCTCCCTAAAACCCTCCTTGTACAGGGTTCCTGGTAGACTGCTTATTTGGTTCCTAACCCTTTCTCCACCCCTTGCATTCAAATAGAGGTGCTGACACACAGATCCAAACTGAGCAAGTTTGCCAGAAGGTCAGTGGTGGAGGGGGAGGTTGAGGCAATCATAGAATCTGCTTCGGAACTAATATCTCCCACCCACTCTGTGGAACAGATAGAACCCCCTGCCTTACATTTTACTGAATTAATGACAGCTATCATTAACCCCTCCCTTTATTTATTTTTTATTTTTTTCAGTACCCTTATATTCCTCTACTTTTTTAGAGGTCTCAAACAATGTACTTTCACAAATTTTGCTAGTACTTTGAGGATGGGGGGTACAGAACATACACTGGAGCCTAGTTAATATCATATACATTAACTTGCACAGTATACCTCTACTTCAACACCTTGAAAGCTATATACATGTCAAGTGCATTGTATAGCGTTGCATTAGACATGTCTCTATCATCTGAGGGATTGCAATTCTTTTAATATTGTTTGCTAGTGTTAATACAATCATATTACTGGATCTGCAGTGCATTAAACAGATCACATTTGAACGTATGCACATTAATAAATACATAAACAGTGTAGGATTACCTAGATTATTCTTATTAAGATGAATCATCTAGCTGCAACACAGAAGTAATTTTCATCCTGTGTACAGAAGTGGTTTAGTAGACTGCAAAACTGCATCCCACCAAATCTTTTGTCACCTATGATACTGATTAATGGTGCAGATCCAACATTTCTGTGCTTATTTTTTAAATTAATATAGTTTTAATCAACTATTTTTCTGGTAAAAAAGTAGAACAGCAAAATTCATTATTATAAGTGCTGCAGCCTTGGGTTTTGTGTGTTCGTTTTGAAGCACAGTAAATGCACTTTGGTCATGAAGGACTATCAAATATGAAGTAATGGTTAGAGAAATAATATTTAATTTTATTTCAGTACTAATGATGAGCATTGTACTGTGTATAGCAAAATAATAAAACACGTGTATAATAAGATAAGTAGGCTTTACCAAGGTTGAACATAATATTGTAAAGCATAATCCTTTGAAGCTGGGATTCTAAAGCTAAATCTGAACCACTACTGTCAATGCCTGGTTTAGAGTTCAAACACAATTCATTCCCAGTCGTTTGCTTTCTGGCAAGCATTAAGTCATACACAGTAATTTCATTTCCTAGTCTAGAAGTCCTTGCTTTGTTAACCATTTTAAGATTTTTTTTTTAGGTGTTTTCTTCACACATTTGCCCTCAGGCCTGTACTGACCTTCCGTTATCCTTTGCTAATCTTATTATATTGCTCAAAACAGAGAATATCTTCCTTGATGTATTAATGCCAGTAAACTATCTCACTATGGAGCAAAGAACCAACCTGTTATTCTTCTGTCAGTGCTGTTTATACTGTCTAGACTGCTTTAAACATCTGGAAGCGAGCATAAAATCCCTCCTGAGTAGGAAGTTTGACATCCATACTGAGATGCTGTTTATAAAAAGCATGATAGCAGAAGAATTGTTTTTCAGCTGTTCATCCCACATAAACCTTGATAAAATTAAATCCCACGTGCTATTTAATGTGAGCTAAACATTCTACCGTAAAACAATTTCAATTGCTTGTTCTACTTACAAAATAGGACATATCAATGTGATTTGTGGATTGATTTTGCCTTGTATATGTGCGTAGTTATCCAATATCTGTTTCTTATATACATACAGTCTGATGTTGGAAGACATTCCTGCACTGCAGGCCTGCATATTAACCTTTTGAGTACCAGAGAGGTATCCAACTCATTGCAAGACAATGCATTGGATACCTCTCTGGCACTCAAATGGTTGATACTCACACCACTAAAATCCACAAAGAGACAAAGTGCCAATCAGGTCTTTATGATGAAAAAAATGGACGATGGTTTATTTGAATATATTTATCAAAATTTGGGCCCAAACGCAGACCTTTATCAAGACTTGACAATGAGAACAAGACAGATGAGGCAATCTCAGGACTTATGTGAAGCAATAGGTGTAAAATGTATTTACTTTATTTGGCTAATGCATCAGTCTGATAAAATACCTTCCTCAAGCCTTTCTGTACATTGAAAAGTTTACCTATTAGTCCATGTATAAGTTCTGAGGGAGCCACTTCTGTCTTGATCCATTTGTGTATCCTATAACATACGATATGTATCTGGGCATCTATTCCTTACTACAGTGCATGTACTCCCTCCTACTATTTGTAAGATATACAGATGTAGCAGTCCTTAACGTCATATTTTTGGAGTTAAGCCATGTCAGTCTGATACACAACTTCTGTTGACTTGTATGGAGATCTTTGTTTATTTAACACAAAAAGTTATTGATAGGAAAATTCTGTACAATGAGTAATGCTACATCTATATATTTGAACAGCTTCATAATCATACAATACGGGCTACTTGAAACACCAGTTAGGCTACTTTTACAAGGCATGTTGTGTTGGTGATGTAGCCCAATATGAAAGGTACAGTACTGGGCTATACAAAGACTGGTCTGTTACAGTTCCAGACTGTGGTGCCTTTCCCATGCTGCATATTAACTGTGTTCACACAGACACATATTCAGCAAGGAAGACCTTTCATATGAGCAGTGTTGGAGGTTGCAATGCTCTTAACAAACTCCAGTGAATAGATGATCCATGTGAGAAGCATCCAGTTATATTTGTCTGGTGCTCACATGGGTCTGCCTCCAGACTCAATCCTCCTGTATTCAGATTGGCAGTGGAATGCAGGAGAAAGGTGGTCTGGATGGAGTACAGTGAGGGAAAATTTTCAGTGATCATAAGGAAAGTCCTGCCCTCCTTTATCAATGCAGGCAGGGTTTTCCTTATGCTGACAGCAAGAAGATTGCCCCCTCGCAGCGAACTGTCCAGTTAAGAGACCAGGTTTCACAGCTGAGAGAAGGCAGCATACAAGAGGGAAAAAGGGGTGGAAAGGGGATACTTTAACCCCATCCCGACAATTGACTTACCAGGTACGTCCCGCAAAAACTGTCACTTAGTGACAGAGGATGTACCTGGTACATCCCGGAAGTCCGGGTCTCTGTGCGGCTGCACGCCGTTTGGGGACTCAGGAATAATTTTGTAAAAAAAAAAAAATGTTAGCCGGGCATTAAGGTGACTGCTGCATACGCACGCGGCTGTCACTAAGGGATTAAAATTGAATTACTGTTGAACTACATTAAAATACAGTACTACATCAAAACATTTGAGTAGTAATCAGAGCTGCATTTCTTTTCAAACATATCCCTTTAATCTCACTTGTTAAGGATTCTATGGAGGAGATGGACTAAGGTGTGATAAAGATGTTATGAAGTTGAATGACTTCCCCATGTTATTCTAAGATTTCTCCTACTTTGGAGATCTTAGTGCATAGGCTTTCTAGAATAACATAGGGACTGAAGAAGTAATCAGTGCATGCCATCTCCACTTTATCATCTATTTAACACGCCTTAGAGCATAATCCCCTATGCTTGAGCCCCATACATTTCTATGGGATCATTTAACCTGGATCTGGAAGAAGGAAATGGTGAAATTATATGGTACAAGAATGAACTAATTTGCAAATGGTGAATGCACAAGAAAATGTGAATATTTCTTTTCATATGCAATAATTTGTTTTTATTTGACAAAAACTTTTCCTTTGGCTTGTAGGCCTACAATCTATCTTTTGGCTGATTTTTACCTTTGGTTTTTGTTACCATACTATATTTTTTGTCTATTTTTGAATGTAAAATATCAGCATGTTTAATGCCATGCTAGGTTGGTATTAGTGATATAATTGCCTAGCACCACTGTTGTTGATTACGAATATTTTTGTAGAAAATTGCATCCGCCGCATCAAATTCCTATTCTTATGTACAGGACATAGATCTGTATTGTTTCCTGCATCTCACATGTATGAAGTGAGACAATGTTTGCTTCCCTTTGTAAAATGAAATAAGTATGCCATACGTTTTGTTTTTGCAAAACCTAAAAGAAAAATGTACAGCAATCCAACTGCATTTTAGGAGACTAATGATAATTTATCACATTTGAATTGATTTAAACAGTGTTTTAACCTTTTAAACGTGAAACAAGGCTTTGGAGACCTCTCTAGCATTCAATTGGTTAAAACCCCATTAAATGCCAAAGGGGGTCCCCAATGCATTGCAAACAATGTTTTGGACACCCCCTGGCACTTAAAGGGTTAATCACATGAATGTTAATTGCCCCTTATGGTACAGCTGCATGGCTACAAATGTGCTCCTTCTGGCATACAGCCATATTGGAACAATGGATGAAGTAAACATAGCAAGGTGATCCATATGAAAAGGTGTGAATGCAAATTAAGATTCATTTAACAACCTTGAATGAGCGACTTGTAATACGCATCCACAGCCCTAAGTATGTTTTGACATTGACTCGTTTCTCCATTTGTGTGATTCTGACCTCTTTGACCTTTTTAGAGAAGCATAACTAGAGGCATTAAATCTGTGTCAGATTCATTCATTAAGCTGCTGTGCTTGTGTTTAGCTAAGCCAAGGCCATTGCATGGTTGTTGTTAGTGCAGGCTAAAAGCAAAGAGGATTTAATATTCTATTTATATAAGGAAACTCTTAATGTGGACCTATTTTCCACACAGCTTTTAGTCTCATGAAACAGATCTATTTAAGCCGCCTATAACTTGTACTTTTTGTTTTTTCAAACAGGTTAACAGTTTAAGAGATGTTTGACTTAGTAGTTGGGGAATCTAATCTCAGCAGATCTTTGTTCTCTGACATGGTCAATAGAGATGGGCTAAAGTTTTTGCCTCAATACTGAAACAGGCAGAAAAAAGCACTTCCCGTCTAGAGGAAATTTTCTGTGAAAAGTGAAATTTTTCCTCTATTTTCCCACAGGCATAATATAAAATGGGAGACTAGGGGTGGGTGCAACTTGTCGGCGTGTTCCAGCGGGAAATTTCACGAATTTCACAATGGCTAGAAAGTTTCCACCCATTGATTTACGTTGTTTTCGCACTTCCTCTATAAAAAGGTGATGTTTTCGCTGAAGGCAGACACAAAAAAAGCAGCTACAGAGCGAGAAAGACGTGCAAAAATGTTTGCAAAAATTTAGGCAGGAAAGGCTTATAGTGACTCATATCACTATGAGCAGCAAAAAGAGGAACTGGAAGGACCCTTATTATGTGTCCATTGAGTCTGAGGAGGAGGAAGTGACTAGCAGTACTGAACCAGTGCTGTTGAGTCCCCCTAAATCACCCCAAGGGATCTTGGGGAATTTAATGGGTAGGGAGGGAGAAAAGAGAATAGGAAGGGAGGGAAAAAAGGGAGTGGGAAGGGAGGGAGAAAAGGGTTGTACTAGTGAGAGCAGGATAGGTCAGCTGCCTGTGCCTGCTACAAGACGTGCTGCCCCTGCTGCCAGTGCCACCATTGCTGTACTTGCAGCCACTAGTGTTGTATTTGCTGCCAGACGTGCTGCCCCTGCTGTCACTAGTGCTGAGCCTGCTGCCAGTGCTGAACCTGCTGCCACTAATACTTTGCCTGCTGCTAGTGTTTCTTGTAGTACTCAGGGAGGGAAGGAGAAAATGATGCCAAGTGTGACAGCAGGGGACCCTCAGTCACATTGCTCGTCACCTCCTCCAAGCAGCAGTGAGATGTCTGAAATACAGCAGCATCATGTAGGGACTAGTGGTGGTGGTGGAGAAGCTGGAGTGGAAGAGAAATTGATGGCCTTTTTATCAGAAAGTGAGAAGGAATGGGAGACCGGGATGAGGATGGGCATCACCATCAACACTAGCAGTGGACACAGTGGAAATGGGGTCAACAAATAATGCGGGACTAGGACATGTTCCACTTGCCAGCGCCAGCAATATTCCTGGTCCTAGTTGCAGTGCTAAATCTGAGGCAGTAGCAGCAACATTGTACGCTGCCATAAAAAGTGAAGGGGAATGTGGAGAAGAAGAAGAAAGAGGCCATTCTTCTCCACCTGTTCCCTATCCCTCCCCCAAGAAGTCATGGGTGTGGGACTATTATTCTCTTCCAGAAGGCACAGTGCAGTCATCATAAACAACGGTACAGTGCAAAATTTGTGACAAGTTAGTGAGAAGGGGAAAGGAGGGAACACACCTTGGCACAACCTCCCTGATAACACACATGAAACGCAGACACCATGACATTTATGTCAAACATGTTAAAGCTACACCATCCTATGGAGATTTCTGGTCCCGGGACCAGAGCTCTCAATAGGATGGTGTAGCAACAGCGCCACTGTACAATTTCAGGCCACTGTGATATTGCACCTAAAAAATTCAACTTTGAAAATTAATAACTTTTGAATGAAACACCTTTCATCAGTGTTTTACTCAGGGGGATAAACCCTACAACATATTTTATTTTACATTTTAAGTATTACTATCCCTTTAAACAACTCAGCAGCAGCAGTACAAACAGCAGTTGCAACTCGGGAGGGCATTTGACAGTGACCACTGGCCAACATGACCTGTTGGCATTAGGCCAGTAGGGCATTTTTATTTTTTTCTCTGGGCTTGTGTTTAAAATAAATAAAAACTAGTCCCACAAAAAATAAACAATTTTTGGTGGGTTTGTTTCTACAAGTCCTACAAATCAATGTTTCCTTTGGGCTTGTGCCAAACAAGGTTAAGTCCTACAAATCAATGTTTCTTCAGGGCTTGGGCCTCTAATAAGTCTAAGTCCTACAAAGGCCTCTAACAACAAATCAAACAAATCATCTTCTACAAAATACTCTATCAAGTCAAGGATCAGTCCACCCCAGTGGCAGCTTATGTCAGGGAGTTCCTGTCTCTGTCACTTTAAATACAAATATCTTATTTTATTTTATTGATATTTTTTTATTAACTGTCCCCCCAATAGCAGTCAAGAAAGCCCCCCAAAACAAATTCCCTGTTCAAATCATTCATTCATTCATCAACACAGGCACCCTCCTCAGACCCCTTTATACCATGTTTTTATTTTCTTTTATTTTATTTAGGATTTCTTTTTTATTAAGTACCCCCTAATCTCAGTAAACAACCCCCCAAAAATCATACCCTGTTCAGCTGATTCTTTCCCCACATCCTACCAACACAGGCACTCTCATGCCCCTTTTATACTGTGCCATTGGGAAATAAAGTATTACTTGTAATGTGTTATGTGTAACTTCCATGTTCCCATTGATTTTAATGGGTGAAAAAGGCGGAAAAAAGTGGAAGATCGGCACTTTTTGCAGGAAATTTTTCGCCAAGCGGAACGTGCCATTTTTTGCCAATTTCAGTTTGAGGCGGAAAGTTTCGCCCATCCCTAACTGAGAGTCCCCATGTTGGTGGAGCTGGGAGAGAATCAGCTGAAATGGGATTTTTTTCTGGGAGTTTTTTTTTTTTACTGGGATTGGGGGGACAGTTAATAAATAAATAAGAAAAAATAAAATAAAAATTGGTACGTAATGTTACAGAGACAGGGGCCACCTGATATAAGCTGGGACTGGGGCACTGATCCTTGATGGGATAGAGTATTTGTAGAGGACGATTTGTAGGACTTAGACTTGGTGTTTGATGTTCAAGCCCTGAGAAACAATTCATTTGTAGGACATAGACTTGTTAGAGGCCCAAGCCCTGAGGAACATTGATTTATAGGACTTAGACTTGTTAGGCACAAGCCCTGACAAACATTGATTTGTCGGACTTGGACTTTTTTTTTTACGCCTAAGTCCTGAGGAAACATTTATGTGTAGGACTTAGTCTTGTAAGGCACAAGCCTTGACAAACATTGATTTGTAGGAATATGGGTTGTTAAAGACACAAGCCCTGAGCAATCAGTGATTTGTTGGACTCAGGGTTGTTAGAAGCACAAGCCCTGAGGAATCAGTGATGATTTGCTGAACTCAGGTTTGTTAGAGGCACAAGCCCTGAGGAATCAACAATGATTTGTTGGACTTAGGTTTGTTAGAAGCACAAGCCCTGAGGAAGCAGTGATTTGTTGAACTCAGGCTTCTTAGAGGCACAGGACCCCAACATTGTTTTGTATGGGCATCTGCTTATATTTAAAGAATGAACCAATAAATCAATATCCCCCAGAAATCAAATATTACTGTGCTGCTGTCACTATGCCCATTATTCTATCTGCTAAGGAAACATGACAACTTGCAGAATTAATAATAATAATAATAATAATGATGATGATGATGATGAATCCTCCCTGCCACCAGCTTAGCATATTCAGGGGGATGGAATCTATTCAGATACTGACATGTGTGGTCAGCGCACCAGACAATGTGCAGTGGGTGGCCACAAATTGCCACATCCTTGCACCTACAGAATCACTGTCAGCTGGTGGGAGAGGTAACCAGGACAGAGGTGGATCACCAGTAGATACTGCTACATCTTCCCTATAGCAAACAGCTGATGGCAAGCCAGATGTTTCACTCAAAATCGAACTTTATTTTTCTGACTAAATGTTTGGGGAGAAATAGGGGGTACAGCAACAGCAGGTCCCAAATTCTTTTGTGGGGGTTTGGCTTTAACATACTTCACATAAATGTCATGGTATCTGTATTATATGTGTAATCAGGGTAGTTTGCCAAGGTGTGTCCCCTCCTTTCCCCTTTTCACTGTCTTCAACATGCATAGTGCCGACGTTGATGACTGCTCTGTGCCTGCCCCAATAGAAAAATAGTCCCACACCCATGACCTCAGAGGGGAAGAAAAAGTTGGAGAAGAATGGCCTCTTTCTTCTCCACAATCCCCTTCACTAGCTGGAACAGAAGGTGATACTGCTGCTGCCTCAGAATCAACACTAAAATTTGGATCAGGATTATTGATAGCAAGTGGAACCTGTCCTAGACCTGCATCACTACTGCTGGACTCCATTCTGACTGTGGACATGGTCGTCTGTGGCACACTAGCCTGCTCATCATCAGCCTGCTGCCCTTGCAACTCTGCAGCAGGAATTGAAGCAGCATCAGTCTCCCGTTCTCACCACCACCACCACCAGTCCCTCCTTACTGCTACTGCTGCTCTATGAGAGTTGCAATGGTTTTGATGATGACAATTTTGACAAAGGGTCCTCTACTGTCACACTTTCCATCTCTTCTTGAGGTGCAGAAGGCAGACTGGCAGCACTAGCAGCAAGCACAGACAGCTGATCTGTGCTGATTCTAATACTGATATCCAGTTCTGCCTTTTTCAAAATCATTTACCAGAGACACAATTCCAGGGGAAGGGGAATCATGGGGTCAGGAGGATGTTGTGGTCTCCGTTGGCAGCTAGTCTGGCTACTTGGCAACATCACTGCCCCTTCCACCTCAGCAGGAGAATCAACAACAGTCACACTGGTCCCACCACCAGCTGCTTCATCACAACTATCATCATCTTCACCATCACCCCATCCCTCACCCCCAACACTCTCTTGCTACTGCATGGTAGTAGTGGGGCTGCTTGAGAATGGCAAGTGTGAGTTAGGTTTGTCCAGCTTGACATCATCTCCTCCTGAAGGCACACCGGCAGCAGTAGCAGCAAACACAGGTAACTGGCCAGTCCTGATCACACTACTACCCACTTTTTCCTGTACCTTTGATAATGAAAACTACACAAATTCCCCCCAAATCCCTAGGGATGATGTAGGGGGACTGGGCATCATTGGGTCTGGGTTATCAGGGCTCCCAGACCCTTCCATGCTGGTGGTGGTCACTTCCTCCTCCTCTGACTCATTGGGCGCATCATGGTCCTTCCAGCTCCTCTTTTTCTTTTTTAGCAAAAGTACACATCAGTAAATGGACGGGAAGATTACAGCCATTGCAAAAAATAGGGAAAATACTTTTTTCAGTAAGCAAAACAGGAGAACATTTTAAGGTGTTTGTTTAAGGTGGATTTTCAAGCAAAAAAGCAGACAACCATGTGGTTTTCGTGGATTTTCTCACAGGAACACAACGGGACCTTTCTCCCACCTCTGTTTGGTATACATTGCATACAACTGTTTGCAAACCATAAACATTTATGTAAAATGGATACAAAAACACTAGGATTTTGACTCTTTTTAAACAATTAAATTCTATATATAACTGTATACCAAAAAATTTCAGTAGGTGGCCACAGTGTCCTTTCTTTGGTTTTGGTGGGAGGGAATGTACTAATACCATTCTGTAATATATTTGACCCTGGATCTGATTTTTATTTTCTGTTACTACCTAAAACCTGTGGCCATCTTGCAAAAAAAAATCTTCTTTTCAGCCCTTGCCCCAAGAGGAGGGCCAAGTAGTATGTATGAAGTACTCTATGTGCCCTGTTTCACTCTATGTAATTCCAAGGTGCAGGGGAAATCAAAATAAAGTTAGTCTGTTTTCCTGTGCATGGTATAGTGATAGGTTTGGGCTTCCTTGCATTAAAATCTTAATGATGATGGAAGTGCCGGTTAAGTAACGTTATACATGCTTGTACAAACCCCAACATGCAGACACATGATATGTACCATCATCTACAATAAGAGCAAAAAAATAGCTGCTCTCTGGTTTAGTATATCTCCTACTATGTTTAACCCCTTAAAATACAAAAACTGGATGCTAATGATTGCCTCAGTTTGAAAACTAGAAACCATATGTACACAACTGAAAATAGATACAAGAAAAAATTATGTTTAAAATGAAAATAATAATACTAAATAATAAATTCAATTATATTTATATGTCATGTACTTAGAGATGGATTTAAATCTTGGCTGTCCTTAGGCTACCCTGGCCCCATCCATGGTCACACCTCCACTTCTCTTAAACCCAACCCAATCTCATCTACTTTTACCACTGGCAGAGACATGACCCAAAAAATATAAAAAAGTGGTGAAACTAACTGAGCAACTGTTCAGATTTGAATATGAATTTGACAGTTTAGCAGTGTATAAATTGCTGAGCAATCATAAACCATAAAAAGAAGGTGTCTGGTACAGTGGCACTGGAGTTGTATTGGCTACATCCTCTTCTCCACATAGTGACAGTAGACTCTACCTAATAGCAGATCTGGCCTTGCTTGGGTTTTTTATTATCAATTTTTTTAGCAGTGTTGAAACCATACCCTACTTTCCTTAGAACCCTTTTCTTTTCTCTTATACTTATATCTCCTGTTTGGCAGTTTACCTCAGTTATAACATACTTGGAGAAACAAACCTGGATCAGATATTCAACCATAGCTTCTTACACATTTGTAGGAACAGCATTTGTATCACTGATTATAGGGCTTTTGTATTAAATACATCTTTATTTTACAATCTGTATATGAGTTCATTTAATCTGAAGGACATCTACACTATCTCCATTTTAGGAAATGAACAATATTATTGTTCTCAATGTTGCTTTTAACCCCTTGATTTTTAGAGGAGTCTCTAACACATTGAGGAGCAATAGTCTGGAGTAATCTATAGCAGTAAATGGGTTAAAAGCCTAATTTTAATCAGCTGGTATTTTAGGACTTTGCACTTTTCCACAGTTCGCTTTCATACACAAGGCACAAGGCATTGGAGATATCTCCAGCCTACAAGGGTTTAACCTTTTTGTATGCTTTTGCAATATGCTGCATACTCCTTCTAGCACTCAAAGGGTTAAGGGGCTATACCTAATTTTTTAATTTAGTTTTGTACATGTCATATCTGCTTACAGATGGTATTGCATTTTTGTTACAGATAAATTTAATGAAGAAAATGAGAGTCACTGGTGTTATTACCCAAGGTGCAAAGAGAATTGGGAGCCCAGAATATATCAAATCATACAAGATTGCCTACAGTGATGATGGAAAATCCTGGGCCACATACAAAGTAAAAAGGACCAGCGATGATATGGTAAGTCATTAATCTACCTACTGTGCTCAAAGTAATGCTCAATTTTTGAATGAATTTCTCAGAAGCCAAAATGGGTTTTTGTTCTACTGATTTAATCAAGTAATTCTATAAATGATCCTGGAGGGAGGTTTTGTCTTGAACAGATACATGTATGGTACATTGAAGTAAAATATGTTTTTAATCGAGTATTTTTTATTATTTTTTTTCTGGAATCAATATGATAGATACATAACAAAATAAATCTTAACCCCTTGGATGCTAGAGATGTCTACAGTACATTGTTTCAAATGTGTTGTTTCATTTCTATAATTCAAGGCATTAAATGTGATATTTAAAATAAAAAATATAAGTGCTGACCTATTTGGGTAAGAGCACATTAATCTGCCCCCCTACCCCTAAAAAGCTGCATTTTTTAGCTCTCCTCAATTAAACACAGGTAGATGTCATTAACAAAGGCAGATTCTTCAGAATTAATGGGTCAATGATTGATTTGCCTGTATTTGTGTAAGGATATCCTGATAACATGATCTTTTTGGAGGGCCAGGGTCAGGTTTGAGCTCTCCTGTATTATGGTGTGTATTTTCATATTATTGTTTATATAGAATTATTAGTCATAAATGAACCGTAGATCACTTGTTCATTAAGTGCACCCACTGCTTCACAATGCATAGCATACCCCTCTGGCATTCAAAGAGTGAATTATATTTATTTTAACATATCATTGTATATACTTTGCATCAGTGCTGCCCAACTTTATATTTAGCTGTGCCTTCGTTTTTTTTACACAACTGTAATTGGTTACTGAATCCTATACACAGATATATAGAATATACAGTAATAAATAATCAGTAATTTTCAGATAGTCTATAGGTTATCCAGCTGCACATTGTGGACCTTGCCATATATTAATAATGCTGAAAACAGGTCTGTCCCCCACAATATCATCATCAGTGTCAAGGAATACTTTTCATGATTGTGAAACCCAAGTACCAGGCATATTGTCTTTTATATTGGGCTTTATCAACACCAATGGTAGGGCTGCCAAGGGCCCCTTGGTAGAAGCATCCCTGTATTCAAGAGTCAAGAAGAAATGGTGGCTGCCATATAACACCAATTTGGTACCCTCTAGATGTCCCTCTGGCTGATGATCTAGGGTATGTAATATAGTTTGCTCAGTTTGTAAAGTCTAATGTTAAAGATCAGCATTTGGTAAAACCAGGTCTGAAACCTTATTGTGTGATGATGGATGTGAAAATTAGGGCTCTTGTAGGTGTAAGAAGTAAGAACTTATACTATGTAATCCTAGGTATGAGTGCACAACATCCCAGTTTTGCAGGAGAGGAAAGCTAATGTAGTTATTTTGTGGCTGACTGGATGACTTAGAGAAGGGGAGCTGAAACCTATCCTTAGGCTCCTCAACAGTGAATGTTTCCAGGATCACCTCAACTAAACAAATAAAAACAGGCAATGGATAGGAAGCAGTAAAGCGCGCCTCTCCAATAAACTGTAACATATTTAATTTAACCCTTTGAGTGCCAGAGGGTTATGCAACACATTATAAAGGGATAATATCAAAGTAAATAAATAAATAAATATATAAATAAATAACAAAAATGTATATATCCTATATTATAATTTGCTAGGATGTTTGTCACGATGCAGTCAATACATACATAACAAACAGACATACTAAGATGAACCCATCTGTTGCCAGAATCATTTAAGAAGATAAATAAAATAAACCGGACCAATGACCCCCCCCCCCCCCAAGCCCCAGTAGAACACCAACAGCACTTAAATACAGTGTAGTGGGTTTTCTGCAGGCAACAAAAAGGCAGTCAGTGTACCAAATAATAGCAACATTCGAAAAAGATGGACAAATATTTGTATGGATACATAAATGTAAAACCCACAACTAAGTAATAGAAAACATATGCATGAACACCTACCTAAAACAATTGATACAGAGGTATATATAGTATGTAATACCACATACCCTTAAAGATCTCTTAATGCCGCTGTGAAACAATCCAGATGTTGTGGCCTGCATGTTAAAAATAAAAAATGAAAATAAAAACAACAATTAGATGGTATATTACTGGCTATATGATATGAACGGTGTATAGATGTCAATGATGTCAATGCACAATGCAGATATAAAGAACTGTAGAGCTGTAAATATGCATCAGTATATTATAGGACAATGACAAATATTTTTTCTGTATTTCTCTGTGTGTCTTTTATATTAAAGGGGATCTCTAACACCTATACAAGTTTGTCTTAATATGTAGGTTACATTGCGACTAGGTGTAACTATGTAACCTACATAATAGGACAAACTTGTATAGGGGAGAAGAATCCCCTTTAAACAAAACAGGTAAAATTGTATTGTTTATTTAGCCCTAAAGGATGACTAGTTCTTAAAGTGAAAATCACCTCCCCTTAGTCCTAGTGTGACACGTTCTGTGCCCTGCATGCTAAAACTGTCAACAGTACAGTCATTGTATTTAAAGGTGTCGCTACAGTGGATCTGACTCTCTCACTTCATATGTCACTTAGATGTTCATTAACACAATTTCTTAAGCTTCTCTGTCATCTTACTGACATACTGCATATTACAGATGAGAAGGTATATTATTCCTCTGGTTGGACATCTACATACGTTTTCATAAATAATTTTCACATGTAACACTAGAGGTGAAGGCATTAGAAGTAGTGACCCACCTATAGCACTCACATAGTGAACTCCCACATCTGTGAGATAGACTTATAGACTTATGCTCGCTAATATAGGGTGAATGTACAGATGGCTTTAAAATTATTTTTAATTTAAACAATTTAAAACAATTGCTTTCCTTGAAGAATCCTCCATTTGCAGCAAATGTAGCTAATCCATTAAAAATCATCCATTTCCAGCTACATTAGTCATTTATAACATTAACGAGGTCTACAATGTATTTCAGATCCATTCAATGTTATTTTAATGGACAAGATTTGCTTTTCTTTCAAAAACAACAACATTTCTAAGTGAGTCCAAACTTTTGAATGATAGTATATATATATATATATATATATATATATATATATATATAGAGAGAGAGAGAGAGAGAGAGAGTTTAGTCACCAATTACAAATATGAAAAAGTGCATTTTAACTGACTGGCAACTTTGTTTTGAATACTCCTCATTTTCTCTGTGAACATGGAGAGTGAAATGCAAGATGTTATCAAAGTGGGTACCAGAAGATGCCTGCGTGTGATTGATGGTACAACTTTAAGGCTTTCAAATGTTGCCAGATTATTTGTTGCAGATGGATATGATGCTGCTATGTCCAAAGATAACTCAACATTACCAACCTTATTTCGAGATCTTGAAAAGCTAATGACAAAAGAAACCCACATATGGTGGGAGATTACAATACTGCAACAATACATAAAGGTGCAAAGAATTCCAGGACGTCTATGGATCAAGAAAATGTCATCTTTTATTTATGACACAACCTTTATGGAAAAATGGAATGCAGTGCTCTAACACTTTAATGGATTTAATCATAAAATATAAACAAGACATCCTATTATAACTACATAGTGATATAAAACTTAAACAAGTGAAGGTGGAAGTCTTTAAAAGGATACTGATTTTACTAAATTGGATGAAACACTACCTTGATAAATTGCAGCGGTCTATTATGGATACTAAATCAAGAAAATTCCAACATGATAAGGAGGACTGTGATTTGGGCAATGTGTATAAGTTTCTGACTAATTTTTTCTCCAAAGGAAAAATATTTAATCACAGATCCATTTTGAACCACAAGAAAGTCAGTTTCTCAAGTGTAGATATGGATTCAACTGACTTTGAAAACACAGATGTATCTTCTGTTTTCCTCAACATCAAATGTCTCGTCTGCACTGTGCATCTTCATCATCTTCTTTTTGTCCAATGGTCAGAAGAACAAAGTGGAACAGATGTTTACTGAGAAAGAAAAGATGCCAAAGATACCTTCGAATATCATCATGGACAAGGGAACATCGAAGAAACAGGTCAGCAGAGGTGGCAGAAGAAAGAGCAGCCAAAGGAAACTCCTGTCAAGATACAAGAAGGAAGAAGTCGACAAAATGATGTCTGTAGTCAATCTCTGCCTTGGAAGAAACTATTCTGGAGACATGCTTATATTTTTCTCCGAGTTGATATTTTGATTTGTTTAACACGATTGTTGATGTAAACAAATTTGTCAGAAGTTGACCCTAAGAAAGTTTTTTGGTCAGTATCAGGTTGATGATAATCCCCTATCCCAACAGGTTCATGTTAATCCTCCAATCAAAAAGTTGGATCCAGTAGGTCCTAATAATACAAGTGATTTAACCAGTTGGTCCTTTATATAATCTTGTACCCTAACAGACATGTTGGTTATCCAACAAGAGTGTAGCCAGGTAATAAGCATTAAAGTGGACCTAACTGCAAATCTAACTTGGAAAGTGTTGGACAGTTTTCATTACCTGATAGATGAGTTCTCATTGCTTTAAGTCAGAATTTAAATAATAAGGCCCCTAATATAGGCAAAGAACAAAAGTTAGTTTTACATTATTTAGCTAAAAATGCTGATAAGGGGGGTCTTGGGTATCGGTTCGCTAAATGAGCCTTTAGATGAGTGGATACAACACGTGATGAAAACTCTGCATATGCTTGAGTGGCATTCGCAATTCAAGTGGTTAAGTTGTGATGTAAGCCACTGTACTCTTCCATACATCATGAGCTGGGTTTAACTGTGTTAAGTTTAAGTTTGGAAGGATATATTGGATACTCAGAGGTTTTACAAGATTTTCTTTAGATGAATTTCCGGTATCTCCTAACCCCCAATAATTTCCTGTTTGACATGGACCTCCATGGGGGTCAAGTTTGTGCACTGTTATGCCAACCAGTTCTGACCATTCTACCTGTGCGCTCCTTTGGCTATAGACATCCAATCTGGTGCAGACCTGTGGCTCTGGCTGACTACCCGCTCCGTTTATGACCCTGGCTTGTCTGACTATCCAGCATGTTCTAAGGTCACAGAATGGTCTCCCAGTGCATTGCTAGCTTTTGAGAACCTCAAGCCAGCATTCGCAGCAGCTCCTATCTTGGTGCATCTGAATCCTGCCCTGCCCTTTACCCTGGAAGTCGATGCATCTGAGATTGGAGTAGGCGCCCTCCTTTCTCAAGTCTCGGCCCCAGGGGAGGCCTTACACCCTTGTGGCTATTTCTCAAAAAAAACTGTCTAAGGTGGAGATGGTATATCAGATTGGGGACAGAGAATTATTGGCCACTATATTGGCATTGAAAGAATGGCGAAACCTCTTGGAAGGTACCAGTTCCCCAATCTTGATTCTTACATTTCACTTACTTGTCCGAGGCTAAACGATTGTGATCCCGTCAAGCTAGATGGGCACTGTTCTTATCCAGGTTCAATTACGTGGTTTTGTATCTTCCGGGCTCTAAGAATGTGAAGCCGGATGCCCTATCAAGCCAATTTTGCAGGTTTCCTTCAACCTGTGGCCAACGGGGATGGTCCTTGTCCTATCTGTCCAAAGATTTTATGGTTGCTCTACCAGCATCCTCCGGTTTCACAATCATACTGATGATCGTAGACAAATTTTCTAAGATGGCTCATTTTGTACCACTTAAAGGCCTACCTTCGTTGCAGGAATTGGTGGTGGTGTTGTCATGGTTTGTTTAGACTCTCAGACACAGAGTTAAGATAAAAACACAACTTTATTGAAAGTTTAAAGAGAAACCTCGCGGGTTTGGCATACACATATAACAACATGTAGTTCGTACAATGCAATAACGAATAGTGGTACAGTGAATAATAGAAAGGCTCTACCGGCCTTGCCAATACCGGGTAAGGCAACCTTAAGACTGGCACAATATGGAAATAGGTTCTACCGGCTTTACCAATATACCGGGCAAGGCAGCCTGGAGGCTTTCATAAAAAAAGTGGAGGCTCTACCGGCCCTGCCAATATACCGGGCAAGGCAGCCTTGAGACTGGCACAACGAGAAAGGAGGCTCTACCGGCCCTGCCAATATACCGGGCAAGGCAGCCTTTAGACTGGCACAATGAGAGAGGAGGCTGTACCGGCCTTGCCAATATACCGGGCAAGACAGCCGTGGGACTGGCACAACGAGAGAGGAGACTCTACCGGCCTTGTCAATATACCGGGCAAGGCAGCCTCGCTAGACCCAGAGAACTGCAAGTACTGGTGCATAAGCGGAGAAGGCCTCAGCGACTAGAATATTGGTGGAGTAAACCAGTCGCCTATACTGAGCACACAGAGGCCTTGCCGGGGCTGTATAGGTGTCAACGAGCACCCGGTAATGATGGAGCAAATCAGTACCCACGTACTGGACCAACTATGACATTGCCGGTGCTAAAAGGAAACTGTGAGCAACCGGTATATATGGAGCGAACCAGTACCCGCGTACTGGACTACACCAGACTCTACCGGTGCTGTATGGAACGCAGCAAGCAACCGGTTATACAAGGAACGAACCAGCACCCGCGTACTGGATTACACAAAACTCTACCGGTGCTGTATGGACGCAGCAAGCAACCAGTTACACATGGAGCAAACCAGTACCCGCGTACTGGATTACACAAAACTCTACCGGTGCTGTATGGAACACAGCAAGCAACCGGTTATACATGGAGCGAACCAGTACCCGCGTACTGAATTACACAAAACTCTACCGGTGCTGTATGGAACACAGCAAGCAACCGGTTATACATGGAGCAAACCAGTACCCACGTACTGGATTACACAAGACTCTACCAGTGCTGCATGGAACGCAGTAAACAACCGGTTATACATGGAGCGAACCAGTACCCGCGTACTGGATTACACAAGACTCTACCAGTGCTGTATGGAACGCAGCAAACAACCGGTTATACATGGAGCGAACCAGTACCCGCGTACTGGATTACACAAGACTCTACCGGTGCTGTATGGAATGCAGCAAGCAACCGGTTATACATGGAGCGAACCAGTACCCGCGTACTGAATTACACAAAACTCTACCGGTGCTGTATGGAACACAGCAAGCAACCGGTTATACATGGAGCAAACCAGTACCCGCGTACTGGACTACGCAAGTCACTGAATGATAAGAATATCGCCCAAGGCGACATGAAGGAGGAGACACTCTGTACGCGATCCAGGAGCAGGAACACAGCCAGGTCAGGACAGGAAACAGGAACAGAAATGGCAGCCAACCGGATCAGGAACGGCAGCAGCCCAAACCGGATCAGGAACAGAGGCAGGGACCAATACACCGAGGAAGCTGTCAGGCAGGTACACAGGCGATCTCTGGAGCGTAGCAGAATCAGTCAAGGCTCAGGAAGCTCAGGAGAAACAGTGCAGGTGCTAGCGACATAGAGATACCACGAAAGGGCAACCAAAGGGTGCCCAAGCCCAGTCTAAATAGGCAATACAGGGTGGGCTGAAGACAGGCAGCCAATGGAGAGTCCAATCAGATAACTGACAGGAAAAGGCAGCAATCATAGGCACCGTGATAGGTGTTCACTAAAGAGGTCTTTCGACTCCATGGCATACCCAGGGTGATTGTCTTGGACAGAGGTAGCCAGTTCGTGTCTTGTTATGGAGATGCTTTTGTGCTCAAATGGGGATCCAGCTGGCATTGTTTCCGCGTAACAGACGCAATCCAACAGTGCGGCTGAACGGTCTAACCAGGCACTAGAACAATTTCTCCGTTGTTATATCTCTGACCACCACAATAATTGGGCTACCCTGTTACCTTGGGTGGAGTTTGCCAGGAATTTTGCCATGAACTCTTCCTCCCAGAGAGAGATTCCAGCTCTTGATGAGCATTTGAGGGTGCTCCGTTCCTCTTGGGTTCGGTTACAGAATCCCTATGTGGCTCCATGCTGCGGTAGAAACGGCAGGCTGACCGTAGACGTTTGCCGGCACCTACATTCCAGGTGGGTGAGAAGGTGTGGTTGTCATCCTGAAATCTTAACCTCCAGGTACCTTGTAATAAGCTAGCTCCTCAATTTGTTGGTCCATTCCATGTGTTACGCAGAATTAACCCTCTGGCATATGCTTTGGAGCTTCCCACTTCTATGCGCATTCACAATGTGTTCCACGTCTCCTTGCTTAAACCTCCAGTGTGTAACCACTATACGACCAGTTCGGTTTCGGCAAGCTCAGGTCAAGGTTGGCAATCATGAGGAATTTGTGTTGCAGAGCATTCTGGACTCCAGATGGGTCAGAGGGCACCTTTAGTATTTGATTCACTGGAAAGGTTATGATCCAGAGGAGCGCTTCTGGATACCTGCCAGCGATGTGCACACTCCTGTGTTGGTGCAAAGATTTCATGCTCGATTTCCTACGAAGCCCCAACTCTGTCTGCGGAGGAGGGGTCCTTGAGGGGACGTACTGTCACATTGCCTTACCTTGGCCTGCGCCATTCCGCCAGGAGCGGGGTTCTGGACTGATGCTCCAGCGTCACTGGCTGCGTGTCTCTTTGCCTGTGGCCTCCTCGCCTATGGTTCCTTGTTGCTGGCATCATTAATCAGTCACTGGCCTGGACACCTGTTATTGGTCCTGCCTTCTCCTACTCCTTTATAAACCTCTCCGTGCCTGTATATCATTATCCTTACGTTGTTGTTCAGTGCAGTTCTAGTTCCTTTTGTTTCTGTATATTGTGTATGACCCGGCTTGTCTGACTATCCATTCTGGTGCTGACCTGTGGCTCTGTCTGACCATTCTACCTGTGTGCTCCTTTGGCTATAGACATCCAATATGGTGCAGACCTGTGGATCTGGCTGACTACCCGCTCTGTGTATGACCCTGGCTTGTCTGACTATGCAACCTGGTGCTGACCTGGGGCTCTGTCCATCTATTCTCCCAGTGTTGCCTATTATTATTGGACATCATATCTGATGCAGACCTGTGGCTCTGGCTGACTATCCGCTCAATGTATGACCCTGGCTTGTCTGACTATCCAACCTGGTGCTGACCTGGGGCTCTGTCCAACTATCCTTCCAGTGTTGCTTACTATTATTGGACATTCTATCTGGTGCAGACCTGTAGCTCTGGCTGACTAGCCGCTCCATGTATGACCCTGGCTTGTATGACTATCCTAACTGGTGCTGACCGGTGGCTCTGTCTGTTCGCTTCACTTTGTTGCCCGTTTCCCACAGACATCCATCCTGGTGCTGACCTGGGGCTCTGGCAGACTCCGGCCTTACTGACTGCAGGCATGAGTCAGTGTCTCCATTGTTGCAATCCCTTATTGGAGACAAGCTCTTCCTAACTGACTGCAGGCATGAGTCAGTGTTCTCCGTTGTAGCTACCTAGCGGGAGACTTTGGGTCATATCCAGTACTCCACTCACTACCATTGAGAGACTACAGTTGGCTTCGGCCTAGTCTCCAGCAGTTGTGTTTGACCTATTGGCAGACTCCTATTTCTGATAGAGTATCTGGCCTTTTCCGTCACCCTCTGCTTATTCTCGTTAGTCTAGCTATTTGCGTCACTACCTATTATTGTAATAAGGGTGATTTTAACTATACCATCCGACTCCTTGTCTTGTTTCCAAACCGTAACAGGCAATTTGTATGCTTGTGACAAAATTGCTCCACTGATGATTTATTTAAGATACAAGCTAGAGATCTTTATTGCAGATTTCTCCAAAGGGGTTACCCTGAATAGACGTTAGAAAGAGCTTTAGTGATAGCAAGGAACAAGACGAAAAAAGATCTTTTGGAATATAACAGGGCTAGAGAGGATAAAAAGGGTTTCTGAACAGCCAGTAGACAGATAATGTAAGTTGCTGTCTCTGAGCAGTGTGCTTTAAAAGTTCAAGTCAATAGTGACAAGGACTAGGATAGCCTGGATTATCTTATAAGCCTGTTACTCTAGTCAGGTTGGATGCTTGTAGTTGAATAACAGTACAGGTAGCAGGCAGGTATATTAACCCCCCCCCCCATCTCACCTGTCATTAGCTGGTGTCCGCGTGGTAAATGAATGGATCAAACAGCGAGAAGGTTCTCTTCCCTCTGTCTCAATTGTAGTGTGCCAGTGTCTATCCTTAAAGGGATAGTAATACTTCATTTTAACTTTATTTTATTTTGTAGGCATTAAAAAAACATGAAGAATGATATAAGTCTTATCTCTGAAACCTTTATGGTTTAAGAGATATTCACAAACAAAGTATCCCCCCCCTGTTCAACCAGATCAGAAGGGAGATGCCCAGGTAGACTGCAGAGAGGGACAATCTTCAATTAAGATAATGGAAAAAGCTGAAAAACTTGTCAAGGGGGGAAGGGCTTTCATTGTTTTCATACAAAGAAAATTGTCCCCTTCTGTTATCTGTACTGTCATACAACCAGACTCACATCTGAGAAGAGATGGCTTACACTAGGTAAAAGGGGCGGGGAGGGGAACTTTGCTTGTGAATATCTCATAAACCATAAAGGTTTGAGAGATAAGACTTATATCATTCTTCATGTTTTTTTAATGCCTACAAAATAAAATAAAGTTAAAACGAAGTGTTACTATCGCTTTAAGCCAAATGCAAGCTTTCAGGGTCAAAAATTTGTGTTCAAAGATCTTTCTAAAGGTATCACTGGATAGCAGGCAGGGTTCTCTCCCCAGTCTCTCGTTTAAATTACCAGTGGTGTTGTTGAATTGCTGCAGACTCCCTTATAATAACAGTGGAATATTATTATCATGGAAGACACTGGAGCTTATATATCAAAATTTGCCACCTACTCAGTCACTGTCACTTGAAATAAAATGTTGAGGTGCTAGTACCTTTCTAAAATCAGTATATAGTTCTCCAATGTGTTTTGTTCTATAGCTTTCACTTCCTCAGGGAATCTATCTCGAATAATCAGTACTATAATTTCTTTGTTGTTTTATGGTGTTACTTCCCCTTTAAGGGGTTCAGTAGTTTGTTATTTGCTCAATGCCTGTTAGACACTTAACATGGTACTGGTCTTTGTGAAATATACTTCAAAAGCAAATTTTACCTGACAATTACAATTACATTTTTGTACTGAACATTTATTTTACAGTACCAGCAGAGTAACAGTTTTACTTTTTAAGCTTTTAAGATTTTTATATTTAATATAATAAATCCATTTATGTGTGCATATTTGATCTTTTTTTTCTACATTAACAATGAGTCTGTCAAATGCAAAAAGTACAAAATCTTACACCACATATTCATAGGAATAGTTTCCAGTTTCTATAAATAAGCTTTTTTTGCATTTTTAAACTGACAAGTTAATTAAACAGATTCCATGTACAGTGTTAGGTCTTCTAAAGCAAACGTATGATTCCCTGTGCTCTTACCAAAATACAGCAAACCAGTCATTTTTCTGCAGATGTGCTGTTATTTTTAGACTTTCCCCTCATTACTGATTAAACTGCTGGTTTCATCACCTTTATGTAAATGTCGATTATTATAAAGCTTGTACTCATTTTTTATCCATATGAACATGTGTGTTTGATTCTTAAAGCGTTAGTAATGTCTAACATTACCAAACCCTAATATTGTAGGTATTCAAATAATAAACTTAATGGGACAAGTTCGATCTCTCGAACCTTTATGGTTTGAGAGATATAAGCTCTTAAAGTTTCCCCCTTTTGCTGACGAGCTGTAAAGGTGTAAGCCGTGGATTTGAGTCGTGCGACTCAGGCAGACTCAGGCGGCTCTTCAGCAGAGCCAAATGAGCGAAATCTAAAAACAGATACTTCACTGGAACAGTCTACAAATTGTGCTTGGTTTGCAAGCACACTCTGCAGACCTTTCCACTGAAGTATTTGTTTTTCAATATCGCTCATTCAGCACTGGTGAAGAGCCGCCGGCCGGTCTGGGACCAGGATCTCCTGATGTCAGCTACATGCTGACGTCTGGAAAAGGGAAGGGAAGTGGAACTTTAATTGTTTATCTCTCTCAAACCATAAAGGTTTGAGAGATCCAACTTGTCCCATTAAGTTTATTATTTGAATACCTACAATATTAGGGTTTGAATGTTAGACATTACTAACCCTTTAAGTGCAGCATGAATAGAAAAAACATGTCATGCTCTTAAATCTTATTATCAAGTTCTTTTAACCTCGAGAGCATGAGTGTCCCCAAGTTATACCAAGAGTTCAGGCTTTAAGGATTTCCCTGCTTGAGCACAGGTTGGCAAAATGAATGAGCCATTGATTAACTCATCTATGCTTAATCAGGGAAATCCTCAAATCCTGGCTTGTTGGTAGGTTTACAGTAGGATATCCCTGCTCTAGAGGATCAGAGGGGTTAGAAATGTAGTGCAAAAGCAATACTTTGCACATGCTTCTGATTTTCATGGGGTTACATATCTATTCTACTTGGTTTAAAATTACAAAATATTGGTATAATAATTTAATAATAATTTTCTCTAATTCACTTGTTGAAGACTATAGACCTTCAAGTCATTGAGAAACATTCTAGTCCTCATAAGGTTAAAATAATCTTCCTTGCTGAGACCGGAGAGTCAGTGAACCATCAGAATGAGACAAACATGGAATTCTGGGTTATGAGACAAGTCATTTCTCTGCAGTTGCTATCTTGTTGTTATCAATTACACATTAACCCCTTAAGGACCCCCCCTAAAAAGTGATCCGTGGTCCTTAAGTGACGATCACGTGCGTGCGTGGCCAGTCCTTAAGGGGTTAAGATATGCAGATGTACATATACAAAAAACTTTGGGAGGATGAATAAAAACATTCTTAGTGGTATGTTTAAGAATTGTCACATCATCATTTGGATTAAATTTGTACACAAATTATTTTGAAGTAGACTTAATAGTTTATTTTCAAACATATGAGTACCTTTGTACTGATACATTTTTTTTATTTTGACTAGCTATTAATATTGTTCTAAAAAGCTCTTGGGAGATCCTCTCTCTTCTCTGGGTCAGGTGGTTCTAAGTGCTGCTCTTCAAACGTTTGAAATAAAGCTGAATACCAGTGAAAGATAACAGTATATGGTATATATATATAATCAAATTGGAAACAGACTGGTGGATAAATTATGAGGAGGATAAGCAAGAATGAGCATTGAAGTACAATACCTGGTGAATTTCTATTGTCATTACCTTTTGTTGTCAAGAAGTTCTAGTCCTGAAATGTTTGCACTGTTTAACTTTGTGCTGGACTCTCAACACTAGCAGTAGTTTTGCAGATGCAAGCTTTTGCTGCTGTGCCACTTGCTAGCCTTTACCTTCCTTACTATCAGTCAGCAACATTATCCTGACATTGCTGATTCCACTTGAGAAATCTGGTACCGTATACTACTAAGTTATATGGTTGGTTGTGGATAGGACCTGCTTCCTATGCACCCTCACATCTACCTGTTCCCAGTATAAGGCAATTGTCTACTGAAAAAGTTATGTGAAAGTTCAATAATATACAGGTCTACAGAGTGTGCCCTCTAAATCGCAGAGCTATACCTCCATATTCCAAGGTGGTGGAACTCAAGCTGCCAAGTCTTTGAGACAGCTTCTCAGTCTGCAGACAACTCCTCCCAGTGCTATGCTGAGTAGGACTCAGTAGTTATTATTAAGCCTGAGCAGATATCACCCAAAAGACTCGTAGTGATGGGCTTGGAAGACTGTTAAGCTTCTCCAGACAATTGTAAAATAAAATCCTAGAGGAATCAAAGTAGCATGAGCTTAATCTCCAATTTAACAAACTACACTCACCCCTGAAGAAGTAAGTCATATAGTGAGATTAATTCCCTTTCTGTAACCTGCATGGAAAGAAGCCACCTTCTCTATGGTTTCTGGTGAGACAGAAGAAGGACATGCATGGAACAAACAGGCAGTAGAGGATAGCCTATATTTAAGACACCAGTTAAACCTTTACCCCCAAAACATAAAAATAAAAAAGGTTAAAGGGATAGAAATGTTTTACAATAAAAGAAGCTCCAATTAATATTCATAGTATTTGGGTCATAGAGAGTGTTATATCAATACTGGTGTACAGAGCTGTAGTTCAAGAGTAATTGAATGATAAAGTATCCCCCTCCCACCCCTTTTACTGATGTAACACTGCTCACCTCAGAGCAGCAAGACTGACCGGATGGATCTCAGAGAGGGACAATCTTCAGTGAGTATAAGAAAAAACCTGAAAAACCTGTCAAGGGGGGCAGGGTTTTCCTTATGTTCAAAGTAAGAAGATTGTCCCCTTCTGTTATCTGTCTGGTCCAGGGACCAGATTCGGCATCTGAGGTCAGGTGGCTTAGAATAGGTAAAAGGGATGGGAGGGGGATATTTTATCATTCAATTACTCTTGACATACAACTGTGACAGTATTGAAATAACACTCTTTATGGCCCAAATACTATGAAGATTAATTGGAGCTGCTGTTTTTATGAAACATTACTATCCTTTTAAGTAGATTTTATGTTCAGATTTTTAAAGGGACAGTATAGTTTGAGTAAACTTTTTTTTAATAAAAGTACATTCATTTTCTAATTTTTACCACTACAATAGCCTCAACTCCCTAAAGCAGGGGCATAAGATGTATGGTCCATGGGCCAAATGTGTCTGACCCCAGGGTGTGACCCACCTTATATTTTTAACAAACATGTTTTTTACCTAATTAGCTAGCAGACATGAATTAGTAGGACAGTAGGCTAAAGAAGTTTGAGAATAGTTGTCTTGACTTGATCTATCACTAGCACTAGGTCTATAATTGCATCTGTATAAGAATACAGATGATTAAACTTTTTTGTTCTGCATTTTTGTGTCACTGCAAAGAATGCATATTTTTGAATAGCAGAGAGAATATAAATTACCATTGTTACCAATATACAATTAATGCCGCCCTTACACATATCAGTTTCCAATGATGTGTCCCACAATTGCAAAAACTTAGATGCACCTGCCCTAAAGATTTAATAGTCAATTGACAACACTTAATGTGCTGTACCCATTGCATTTAGTGATACCATGTAGCAAACCATATGGATGGGTTAATGTGAATTATTTCTAAATAAGCAAAAACTTAAAATTTCACAGAACAAAAAAATGGTCGTAGTACAGATTCCTTATTATTTAAAATGTAATATGTTTCACATTTCTTTGAATGTACTTTGTCTTAAAATGTTTAAAGAGAAGCTTTCCGATAAATGCAATCTTACAATATATCCAATTTTTATTATTACAGATTTTCAGAGGAAATGTGGACAATAACACACCATATGCAAATTCTTTTACTCCTCCAATAGAAGCTCAATATATAAGGCTATACCCACAGGTGTGCCGAAGGCATTGTACACTGAGAATGGAACTGCTTGGATGTGAATTATCAGGTTGGTAATAACGAGACATAATTAATGGCGTACCATATAATTAATTTTGAATATACATTTTATTCATTTATAGTAATATATTTCTGGTTCTGACACATTTTACAGTGGTGTAACCATTTGGCTTTACACAAAAACTTCGTGGAACTCTAACAACTAAATCCATTAATCCCTTTGATGCTAGAGATGTATTCTGTCACTTGTATAGTATCAGTATCAGTTGCTGTAAATGGGACATTTTCAAGTAGGTCTAAAGTTGTAAATGATGCAGGGTTCAGTCCTGGGCCCAGTGCCAGTGCTTCTAATTTATTTATTAAGGAAATAAACACAGTGCTGGGTATTTTTTCTCTGCAGAAGGATTTAGATAAACTGAGTGAATGGGTAGAAAAGTGGCAGATGACATTTAATGTAGATAAACATAAGGTTATGCATTATAGTACCCATAGACCTTAGACTTCACATCAGTGTGCAGAGTCACTCAGCTGTTGCAAGAGCAAATAGGGTACTAGCCTGCATAAAAAGAGGTGTAGAGGCATGGGATGTTAATATTATTCTACCCCTCTATAAATCATTGGTTAGGTCTCGTCTAGAATAATGAGTACAGTTTTGTGTACCAGTTCTTAAAAAAAGACATTATTGAACTGGAAAAAGTGCAGAGATTTGCAACAAAACTGTGAAAAAAAAGGGATTGGAGGATCTGAGTTATAAAGAGAGACTAGCCAAACTGGGTTTGTTTACATTAGAGAATATATTCAAGGTCAATACAAACAACTATCCAATTAATTATTTATGCAAAGAGCTGAGCTAAGAACTAGGGGTCATCCATTAAGCCTTAGAGGAAAGGCGTTTTTGACTAAACAAAGGCAGGGATTTTTTACAGTAAGGGCGGTAAAGCTATGGAATTCTTTGCCTCTGGATGTTGTACTTGCAGATACTGTAACTGCATTAAAAAAGCAATGGATACCTATCTAGCACAGAACAAATTTGACAATTATGATACATGGCTTCAATGCAGATAGGTTTTGGAGTCAGGAAGGATTTTTTTTACACACGTGGGGCTAAATTGGAAATGGCTTCAGTGTTTTTTAGGGGGGGTTGTATTCCTGTGGATCAACAGGGTTGTTTTGGCATGGGCTCGGCATGATGGACAAATGTCTATTTTCAGCCTCGTCAACTATTTTACTATGTTATCGAAGTTTATACCCCTACAAGTAGCCACAGAGTTGATGAAGTTGAAGAGTTTTATGATGATTTATTATGCCTTATGGGAGATTTTAATACAAGAATTGGTAAAATCCTAAATGGTGAGAAATTGATCAGACCACATGGAACTGGAAAAACACGACAGAGGCAAAAAAACGATTAAGTTTGCTGAAAAACAACATTTGTACTTCATGAATTCATTCTACATGGAAAAGGCCCAGCAAAAATGGACATGGAAAATCCCTAATGGTAATACAAGTGAAATCGATTTTATACTTGCAAATAATAAAGTGATATTCACTGACTCAGTCTTTAATCATTTTAATGTTAAACAACCTTCATTGACTACAAAAAGGTATTTGACTCAGTGAAAAAGCAAGCAATAATCAATGCCCTGATCAACCAAGGAATAGATAGAGCTTACATCAATATCCTTCAATCAATATATGAAAATGCATCAGAATATGTCAACAATGATAAAGTCCAGATCAACATAGAAAAAGGCATCTGACAAGGAACCACAATCTTCCCAAAACTATATCTGCTTGTTTAGAAGAAATATTGTGCAGGCTGAAAAACTGCAGGAAAGCATTGTAGAACTACAACAGGAAAGCAAAAAATTTGGTCTTAAGATGAATATCAACAAAAGCAAGTCATGTTTAACAAATTTACCATACCAAGTAAAATCACAGTAGATGGACAAGAACGAGAAGTTGGACAGGCATGTGTATCCTTGTACAGTAGTTGTCATCAGATGGAAACATCATGATGGTAACTGAGCAATTAGTAAAATTGGGATGGCAAGCATTTGGAAAACTTAGTAGTACTGTCTTTAAGACAAATGTACCACTCTGCCTCAAGCAAAACATTTTTGATCACTGTTTCCACCCAGTCCTTACATGAACACTGAATGCCGAAGCCATACAAAAACTTAAGGATATGCAGAGAAGTGTGGAGCACTGAATTTTGAACATAAAAAGGAAACCAAAATATGTTTGCATGGATTCGTCAGCCACAAATGTGTATGACATCATCAAAAGAGAAAAGCTCCTAAAATGGAAATGGGCAGGCCACATTGCAAGAAGGCCTCATGGTAGATGGAACAAATTAATTTTGGAATGGATTCCAGTTGACACTGAACACCCAAGAAGAAGTCCAAAGACAAGATGGGTAGAGAAAATTACCAAATTTATTAGTACACAAGGGCAGCAAAAAGCATAAGACGAAAGTTGTTGAAAATTTGATGACTAGGTTTTCATCCTGCAGTAGATAATTAAGGGTAACAAAATAAACAAAATAGATGCCTCTGATGGAGATTTTGTTTCTGGTAGGCCTCTTTCAAATGGGTGACAGATGTTTCAGTTTTTTCCTGTTTTCCACCACTGATCCAGAAGCTGGAGAGGTTTGCTTTACAACTGACTCACAGGAGGGTCAGCCAGTATTACTGACTAGTTCACACGTGGGTTGGCCTGTCCTGGGAGGTTGCTTTGCGCATTACGTCTAACAGTGCTTTGTGAAAGATATGCAAGCTTCTCCATAGGTTGTTCTTCAGACCTTCCTCAATGCAACTTTACTGCATTCCTGCGGAACACAGTAAAGTTGCAGTAGGCTTAAACATTATTGCATTTACATGTGGCAATAGTTGACCATGTGAAAGACACCATTGGCCAGCATATAATCTTTCACAAACAGGAGACAAACCACTGCAGCATGTCTCTGTTGTGTCACCCACGTGAAAGGGGCCTTAAATAAGCAGCAGATTAACACTTTGAGTGCCAGAGGTGGACGGAACACATTGATTTGCCATGTGTTCCGTACCCCTCTGGCACTCAAAGGGTTAACCCCTTAAATGAGTGCCCAATGCATTGCTATACAATTATCTCAAGCATCCAAGTAGATAATTTTATTTTTGTCAGCATCTTTTCCTGAGTATCATTTTACATATAATAGAATTCAATTACATGAAAACTAAAATATTAGTTAGGTACAACAGGTGCAACTGTATACTACATTTCCACTAAATTACCCTTTTCATTGATTCCCTCTTTAGCATCAGTTAGGGAAACCTAAAGTTTTACCTTTCTGTCACCGGTGATCGTAGACATGCTGCTTTTAAATCAAAAGCAATTTCATTTTCCGCATTTTTTTTTGTGTGTGACTGTGTCAAATCATTTTTCAGGTGGTCTGTAGACTGCTACTCAAATTTATATGTAGTGGTCACTGAGTTCAAGTGTGGTATAGCAAAACAATTTGTGTTGAATGATTTTTGACCTTCTCAAGGCATACAAAAATGATTCAGAATTGAAAACCTAGTCCATTAATCTTGCAGGTTCAGGCATATCAGTATTTTGAAGGGACTAGAAATCATAATAAAAGTACTTTAGCAAATTAGCTTTTTGTTGTCTTTCATCCATTACAACCAGTTTCAAAGCTGGTTGAGCTATCAGCGATAGGATTGTTAAATTAATTGTGCTTGTGCATTGTATGTATTTTCAAGGTTGTGACACTTTACCACAAAGACACTGCATGTATGTTTTTAAATTGTGCGGACAATGGGCCTTCTTTACAGTGCATTTGTATGTTTTGTTAAAGGAATAGTAATGTTTTGATATCAACAAAGCTGCAATCCTTTCTTATAGTGCATACAACCAATCAGTTATACTACTAATGCTGAATTCTCTATATATCCCGTGAAACAATATTATGAAATATCCCCATCACACCCCTTATACTTACATCATCCTTCAAGCCTCAGAGCTGAAAGTGGATGGCGACGTGGGACAACCTTGTTTCAGTATACGAAAAAAACTGTCTTCCTTCATCAAGGGTGGCAGGGTTTTCCGTATACTGAATGGAGGCAGATTGACCAGATTGCAGATTTCAGGGGATGTGACCTGGCATTGTGAAAAGGGGATAATTCATAATATTATTTCACAATATATATAAATTCATCATTACTAACATAACTGATCAGTTGTATGCACTATGAGAAATTATGGGAAATGTTTCTCCAGCAGCTGGAGGTTCAACAGTTGGTTATGCCTGATTTAGTGAAAACAGAGAGAGAGAATTTTAGGACTAATAGATTAGAAATTAGTTTATAGAAAGATGTTATAACAATAAGAGATCATATCATATCAGATAATAAGCGTTTCTATAAATCTATCTGCACCATAGGGGAGAAATAAAAAGTAATGGCATTTTAACCCCATGTAATATATCCCTTCTATGGTGTCTTCAACAGTCTCCAGACGGATATAAATAAAATTAAATAGAATAAGAGAGAAAGTTCTTCACTAATGTGCCATCCAGAATGTATTTTCAGTGGTGCTGCTTCTAAATGATTATTGGAGTTTTATCAGTCACTGGTATACTGCATACAGGACGAAGAAAGCAAGAAAAGTACCAGTCACTTCTAAGTAATCTCTCTTATGATAAGTGAATGTAAAACAAGAGCTTTCACACGATTTAGGCATACACTTATATTGCCAGGAGACTATCCCTTTCTCTTAAAGAATTGCACAATCTCCATATTCACCCTGGAGCAGAAGGCTCAGTATGGCAATCGACTTCATCTTAAATGATTGTCTTCACAAGGCTGCCACCTTGCAATATAGTTTCCCCTATTAATATACAATGCAAGAAGAAAGGGAGCAGGAGGGCAGAGGAGGAGATGAGTGGAGGAGAACAAGAAAAATGTATTTGTAATACCCTTTAGAATACATGTATAACCCTCCCTTTTATCTCCACCCCACGCTGATATACATTCATAGAATTATAGACTATGCCTCACCTCAAAAGGAAAAGATCATACAGTGGGACTGCTTCAGGCTCAGACTTCTGGCACTCAAAGGGTTAAAACACAATTTGGTACTTTTTTTTAATTTGCCTCCTGTGCTTCAGCTTGTTTGCCCCAGAGTTGTTCCATATCTTCGTAATCCATCAACCTCCTTGTCTTCAAAGAGTGTACACATGTAGGGCCGGATTTACAACTGCCCATAGCAGAGGTGTAAAAGCCCCCACATTTCTGGGGGGTAGGGGTGGTATAACAATTCAAAAAGGCAAATTATGTATGTTAACTTATGTCACAAGCAGGATTTTCATTATAATTCATGCTTCGTTTCTTCTGACTCTCCCTGTATGACATCACTGCTTTATGATATTTTCTCTAGCCTCATTTTACAGCGATAACTTTCTGACAGCTGGGAGCTATGCTACCACAAGGCTGTAGGTCATAGCATTGGGAAGACTATATCATTAATTGGCTCATTCATTTGAATCAATTAACTGCTATTGCTTTTTTTTAAATGTTATTTTAAAGCATCTTATTATTAATCATTTGTTAATAGTGTAAAGTAATGTGGAACTGGGGTGTGCCATTCCTTTGAATCTTGTATGAATGTTTAGTGCAATGCATGTATACTGCACTTTATAGAAATATTAATAGTACAATACAAAAAAATACAAACCAGGGATAAGATCATCAGACTGAAGTGTGATCATTGCATTATGGAAAAGTTAATCAAAGGGAATCATAAATTGGCAAGGAGACCCTGCACCAAAAAGCGTACAATCTAATTATTAATTGTGACAATATGCAGAGGCAGTGAGAGGAGGATGTGGATAAGTTCAAGTACAAGGCTTGTGTAAGGGGAAGTGCAGAATTATTTGGATTATAGTGCCAGTGTGCACAAGAAGAATATTGTTACCAAGATGCCTCCTTGAATAGGTTGGTTTTTGGGAGATGCTTGAAAATGATGAGTGTGGACAGTTGGCATATAGTGAAAGGGAGGACATTCCAAAATTGAGGGACAGCCAGCAGAGCGATGGCTTCATTTGAGTAAAGATTAAACATAAAGAATTATTGAGAAGAACATAGGTGGCAGGAAAGGGTCTAGAAACAGATAAGAGTAGAAATGTAAGAGGGTGCTGAAGAAAAGAGATACTTAATGGAGAGGAGAAGAATGTTGGATGAAATTTGAGAACTTATGGGTAAACAATAAATGAATTTCAGGAGCTGATGAGAGTGAAGGAATCTGGGAGCAATTGTAGTTATTTTTGCAGGTGCATTCTGCAGACTAATGACTGGCAGGAAGACCAGAGTGTAGAATGTTGCAAAAATTTAGTGAGAATAAGGGCCTAAGTGAGATTTTAGGTTGAGGATAGGCCTTATTTTGGCAATGTTAGGGGGAAGCATTTTTGAGGAAATACAACAAGTCCGGTCTCGCTCATGTTGAGTTTAAGATGGCTGTAGGCCATCCATGAAGAGATTGCTTTTAGAGACTGAGGGGATTGGGACTGTGCAGTCAAAGTGAGGTCAGGGAAAAAGACCTGTGTGTTGGCTGCTAGAGATGGTGATTAAAGCTAAGAGATGAAATGAAGTCACCAAGTGAGAGGGTATAGAGAGAAAAGAGGAGTGGTCCCAGGACAGATTCCTGGGGTATACCCAATGAAAGTTCAATTAATACCATGTACTAAAAGTGCTCACAGTACACTGGAGTAAAATTACTCCATTTTCATAGTACAGGATGCTTTTGGTTCTTCCTCTTATTAAAGTCTTGGTGGCATAGTTTGTGTACATTATGCACTAAAGCAATATGTTTTTGTACATACCCAGTATGCGGAAGCATAATGTCTACATCAAAGCTTATAAAATAAGCTCTGCTAGCAGATTTGTACATTGCCCCCTAAATATAGCAATTTTCTGTCATGTTTTCAGTTCTCTAATTTATCTCTTAAACTGCCATTTTCTTGTACTTGCTTTTTACCAGTAAACAGTTACAAGGATATGACAGAAATACACAACAAAACCAACTGATCTGATAAGGAAATGGCAATGCTAAATAAACGAGCCCCTCAATTAAAGGTCTATAACAATAATAGATTAAATCCTCAATGCATTGCTTTCTTATCTGGCACTCAAAAACTTAAAATCAAATAAAAAAGATTTTTTTATTATTTTCTTTCTTTTTCAGAGTGATTTTATGGTGGCAATTTCCCTTTGAAATTAACAATTTTGATTCAGTAAAAAATGCCCATTGGTGAGATCTCTAAGCAAAAAAACATGATGGTTGCATATCATGGTCTGCTATATCACAAAGAAACATTAAATTAAAGCTCCAAAGAAGAGATGTCCAAACCAGCTTGTTCTGGTTTGGGTCAGAGGGAACTCTGCCAGTTCGTGAGTGGAAATCTGGCAGCTAATCCACTCAACTATAAAGAGAAGCAAACAGTTTGCTTTGGTTGCGGCTCATGGTAAATAAAGCTTACTCTTGAGCATCACAGTGTTCAACTCGTGATTTCTTTTTATAATTCATACCCTTCATAGGAAAATGCCCAAGTATTCAAATGCATTGGATTCCTCTGTAACACTCAGGAAGGAAACCAAAATACAGATAATGTTACAGGGATAGCAACCTTTTATATTGACTTTACATCTGTATGTATTTCATATGTAAAGTCACATTTCCTATACTTTATTATTTTTTACTCCATCTTTACATATTTTGTAAACTTTTATGTCCAAGATAGCGAACAACCTTGATGTATTTCCATAGAACTTCCTGATACAATGGTAGCACAGACTGCCTCCAGTCTATAATACAGAGCTCTCAGTGCTACAAGGATAGTGATACATTGGGGGAGAATGGGGGTGATAAAGTGGAGATGACTTCTCCAGTTTATCACTTCTCCAATTCCTATGTTATTCTGTGGAGCTTATGCGCTTCAACTTTGGAGATCTTGTGCTCGATAGAATAAGATAGGAACTACAGAAGTGATAAACTGGAGAAGTTATCTCCACTTTTTCACCTCTTTATCACCACTTAGTGAATCTCTTCCTTTGTATCCTATGTCTGCTTTCCCAGTCACTGACCTGAAAACAAAAGGTGAAGAACATGCAATATAAGTATAGACCGTTCGACTTTGTATGTTATGTACTTGCATCCCGTGATCTTCCTCTGTCACTCTTTGCTGTGGTGCGCTCCCATTGGCTGAGCTTGTTTGTCCCGCCCAGTATGGCCTATTTATACCCGGCCTTTGGCACCTGTCAGGTGCCCTTTCGTGGTGTTCCTGAGCCAGTATTGCTGTGTAGCTGTGTTCCAGTGTTCCTGCTTCCTGTGTACCGACTTGGCCCGTCTGACTACACTCCTTAGTTCCTGCTCCGTGATTTGACCCGGCCTGGCTGACGTTCCTGCTCCATGATTTGACCCGGCCTGGCTGACGTTCCTGCTCCCTGACCTGACCCGGCTACGTTGCTGACCCTGCCTGTGTGTAACGGTTTTTAAAGACTCTCAGACCAGTGTGTGAAATAAAAACACAATTTATTTAGATACAAATGTAAATGTACAAACGTATTACATGTACAAATACACAGCAGTAGAATGGAATATAACCACAGAGGGATAAGTCCTTGATAACAGTCAGTCTCAGATGTGGATGTTTGGCACGCCCTGGGTGTTATAAGGCTGTGCTGGAGACAAAGTTCACCATAAGCTGGATACAGGACTGCTTCGCCACGGTGTTCAGTAAAAAGCAGAACAGGAATCCACTTAGCCCCCTTGGGCGTACCTACTGGAACTGCTTCTGCTAGTGCAAGTGAAAATAGCCCCCACGGGCGTAACTGGAACCGGCCTGCAATGCAAGAGCTGCCAAGCCTCCTCAGACTTAACCGGACACTGGGCTATGACGTGCAAGAGCCAATAGCCCCATGGACGTAGTTACCGGATTTGCTAGCGCTGAAGCCTTTGCCTGCCACCACTCTGTATAACGGAATCGCCCAGTATTGCAATGAGAGAGAGCCTTAGGCGCCCAACCGGCCCAACGGATGTGAATACTCTGCAAGGATGTACAGAGTTGCCGACGGAGAGCGGCCAACTCAGCAGGAGTATCACCGAGAACGAGGCTCGTACTGGAGTAGAGTGAGTGGAACCAAGGCAGCACTGCTAGGGATAAAAAGCACGTTTACTCAAGGCTTTTCAGCGGATAAGCAAGGCTCTGCAGTATGAGGGAGGTGTACAAACACACAGCTCTGCACAGGTAGAAACACTGCACTGATCGGAGTAACACCAGGCAAGGCAGTCACACAAAAGACTGGAACAGCAGATAATAATGTCGCGGCGGCGACAACTGGAACGCAGGTCACTGGAACAAGCTGGAAGTCGATCTTCGGAGCAGGAAGTCAGCCAGGCCGGGTCGGACCACGTAGGAGGTAGTCATACAAGCCGGGTCATACACAAGCAGGAACGTCAGCCAAACCGGGTCAGGATCCAAGGGTGGTAGTCAGACGGGCCGGATCATACACAAGCAGGAACACTGGAGAATAGTCAGGACAAGCCGATTCGGTACACAGGAATCCGGAACACAGCAACAGTACAACTGGCTCAGAAACACCACGAAAGGACATCTGACAGATGTGATAGCCAGGTATAAAAAGGTCACCAGGGGGCGGGCCAAACCAACACAGCAAATCAGTGTCTGCCACAGATGAGACTGACAGGAATCACAGGCACTGTGATACTGTGTTCCTGCTGTATACTGTTCCAGTGTCACCTGGATAACATTCTGGCTTCCGCTGTGCTTATGGCAGGGCTGACTGTGTCGTTGCCTCCTGTGTACTGGGTTTTTCCGTTTACTCTTGCTGAGCCTGCTGCCTCCGTTACTCTGGGCCTCCGTTTACGCTTACAGAGCACTGTGCCTTCCGTTAACACTTGCGAAGCAGTTGTCTCCGTTCACTGAGCCTCCGTTAACACTTGCAGAGCCTTTGCTTCCGCTACCCTGAGCCTTCCGCTGCACTTGCTGAGCCTTGGGTTTCCGTACAGCACCCATGGGGGTGCCATTGGCTCTATCCAGCTAAGCACTTGCAGTGTAGTTGGTCTCCGTTACAGCGCCCGTGGGGGTGCCATTGGCTCCATACAGCTAAGCTCTTGCAGTGTAATTGGTTTCCGTTGCAACACCCGTGGGGGCTATTGGCTCTATTATCCTCAGCTCTCGCAGTGTCCTTGGTCTCTGTTAAACGCACCGGGTGGGTGCCATTGGCTCTATACAGCTAAGCTCTTGCTGTATATTGGTCTCCGTTACAACGCCCATGGGGTCTATTGGCTCTATTATCCTCAGCTGTTGCAGTGCACTTGCTCTCCGTTCACGCACCAGTTGGGGTGCTAGTGGCTCTAGCTCATTAACCTCTTGCAGAGTATTTTGGCCTCAGTTCCCTGCCTCAGCATAAGCAGTAGTCTCTGCCCTGCTCTATTACTGGTGTTTTCTCATCTAGCACCACTTATCGCTCCTTTATCATCTTATGGGCGTGTCAAACACACCACAACAGAGACTGATTGATTCTATGTACTTTAACCATTGAGTTCCCTGTATGTTACTTGTGCCTGTCCTGTGACTATATATATTTATTTCCCTGTATACTGGGCCTGAGAGGGCATCTGTACTTTACTGTTCATTTCAGTTATTCCGTGTTGCCTATAGAGGGCAATCTTTCTTGTCTATTAATAAAACTGTGTTTTATTCTAACCTGATGGTCTGAGTGTCCTTCAAAACCGTTACAGTATGTAAAGTCAGATTCATTTACCATCACTTTAAAGAGATGTACTGCATACATAAACACTATAGGTAAAAGGAGGTACCATGTTAGCCGTGGAAAAGCAGGAAACTAGTAGAGAAATAAGTAATACCTTTCATGGCTGAGTAGTTCTAGGATGCAAACCATCTTCAGGCAAATATTAGGTCCCTTCTTCAGGTACTTCTTAATTAGTACTTGTCATTTATTGAAACTTTCAGTAACAGAGAAAATGGTTTTCAGGAGGAGAGTGATTGCCTAGAACAGTTACATGTTTGTACACTTTATTAGGTTGCCAGCTTCTTAGTCCAAAGATTGCCTAGAGTTAAATGTTTCATGTTACTGGTTTTATAATTGTTGACATTCTAGCCAACTGAATTCTACACATTTCTGGTATTTAAACCTAATGCTCCTTTTTTAGACCCTTTTCAATGTACTTTTTACTTTTTTACTTTAACATACTGACCTTCTATATATTAGTGTAAGTTTGTGGTGTGTTGCTTGTACTAGGTAAATCTGTTATAGAAGTGGTTTGCAGCACCTTGCTTCATGATGTGTTGTGTGTTCCACTGGCACTCGTGGACCCTTTTACATGGACTCTGATTTTGTCTTCTGTGAAATGTTTTATGCTAGGTAATGGTGCCTTTCAAATGGGGGACTATCATACTGTGTGAATGCATTTATGTCCAGCAGGCTACAACTGCACTGCATTCAATCAAGAAGGAGGCTAAAGCGTTATTATACAATATGTCTGACATAAGATTCAAGTCCCTAAGCCTCAAAATCAACCCTTTGAATCAACCATCAGCTTCTATTTTATAGTTGATTCTGATTCCTGATCCTGACATCTTCATGTATCAAATGAAGGGCATCAATATTATGTAAAGACCAACAACATTATTAGTAGGAGCCACCATAGTTTTACGAGGAATAGATAATTTCAGACTAACTTAATTTACGAAAGGGTAAGTAGTAATTTGGACAAGGGAATTGCTGTTGATGTAGTATACTTGGATTAGGAGAAAACATTTGAAACTGTGCCTCTCAACAGGTTACTGCATAAATTAACCCTTTGAGTGCCAGAGTGGTACGTACCTCTCTGGCACTCAAAGGGTTAAAAGGTTTCAGTTTGGGAGGTGATATCTGTTCATGGACAGAGAACTGGTTAAATAATAAATGACAGAGAGTTGTTATAAATGGAATCTTTTCAAGTTGGTTTAAAGTTTTAAGGGGGGTACCACAGGGTTCAGTCCTGAGCTGAATGCTTTTTAATTTGTTTATTAATGATGTAGAAGTGTAGATTATTTACTAATCTGTGTAAGTAAATATATAGAGAGCAGGATATGTTTTTTGTGCAGAAGGATTTAGATAAACTGAGTGAATGGGCAGAGAAGTGGCAGAAGAGTATTAATGTAGATAAATGTAAGGTTATGCATTTGGGCTGTAAAAACAAACATGTTACATATACAGTATATGGGAAACTACTTGGTGAATCCTCATTTGAGAATGATTTAGAAGTACTGTCGAAGGTAATATCCAAGAAAGGGTTAAACAAGAGAACCTATGAGGTTGGATACCTTCACATAAATAGATAAAATTACATTTTAGAACTTTACACTATACTAGGTATTGACACGCTACTTCACAGTAAAGCATTGATTAAAATAATCAATCCTGCATATTTGTGCAAAAATATATATATAATTTATTAAATACAATCTACTATATATAAAGTGTAAACAAAAATGATATAAATGAGTGACCAGCAATAACAATAGATATACAGTAACTCAAACCACAATTATCACCATTAGGATTACCAGCAATTAAAGGGTTAACCACACATTGGATGTTCAGAGATATTAGATTGCAGTACTTGAACTCAGCAGCATAGAAAAGGATAATTGATCCTTACAATTAATAAAATACAATTGGCAGCAGTGTATATGAACAACTCTGCCCAGAAACTGTATAAACTATGCTGATTGAGGTTTAAGGTATATTGTCAGGTAAATAACCTTTAATATTAAGCCAGGTCCTCTGACAATTCCCTTATACCAAGAATTATATTAACTAATATATAAACCAAGCTATTTAACTATATTACACTTATTTGGCAAAATATAACAATTTACCAATAAATTAATGAATTCTGCTTAATTCAGAATTACTACAGCTAATATAGCTTATTATAATTCATCCCAAATGGCTGGCCAGTCCAGTTTAAGACAAATTATAAGAAAAATTAAGTTTCTTCAAATATAGAAGAAATATATATTTGATTCTGAATTTTGTAGAATTTAAATAAGGAAAGATATATAATTACCAGTCCAGTAAGTGTGGATTTCTTAGGATTTCTTTAGCATGCAGCCAGGTATATAGCAGGAATTGAAGAGCCAGAATCTCCTCTTATTGGATAGAGATCCATCTCATTATGCAGTGACATCACGCATATTATTATGGAAAAATTCCAAAGCACTAGTAATAACGCAATTTAGCCTGGAGATGTAGCTTTTACTGTACATGAAATTCACACCTAAAATGATACCTGGACTGTATTTTATAAAAAAAAAATAAGAATGTGAACCTTAATCCCACATCACATAAATATGTCATCCTGCCAGGCTTCCCATAGGGGAGTATATCTCTGTTTTAGACTTTGAGATTTTCTCATAAGATAATAATACTGCTTGAGACTGTGGTTGTCTGCAATTCAATATCAATCACCATAAAAGTCACCTAGATATTTTTCACTCCCATCTAGGTAAATAGAGGCCCCTTTTGTCCAGAAGATTGAGCTAATTTAAACACACTGTAAACATGGATTTTTAGAGAATTTGGTTTAAAAGAAAAATTAACCATTTCCTCCCCATCATGTCAATGTCTCTGACAGTACTGATAGATTATAGACTTCATAGCAGTGTGCAGCTGCTGTGCAAGAGCAAATAGGGTACTATCCTATATAAAAAAGGGTTATAGATGGACAGTATGCAAATATAATTCTATCTCTCTATAAATCCTTTGTAATGTCTCATAAAGGGTGGATTCTATTGCAGATGATAAATGTTTACACATTTTTAGAGGATGCATTTATTCATTCTTTCTCTTCAAATTCAATACCAAACATAGGGGGAGATTCACTAAGCGGTGATAAAGTGGTGATAAAGAAGTGATAAAGCGGAGATGACGTCTCCAGTTTATCACTTCTCCAATTCCTATGTTATTCTCTGGAGCCTATGCAGAAGTGATAAACTGGAGACATCCTTTCCACTTTATCACCTCTTTATCACCACTTTTTCACTGCTTAATGAATCTCCCCTATGTTTGGTATGGATAATCCTTTCAGATTTATAAAAAAATGTTTTCAGTCTGTTACAGTAAAGCTGATAAACCCCCTACTTTAGTAAGAGCACAAGAGTCAAGAGTCAAATATGTATTATGGACAGAGATTTTGGCCTCAGCTGCTAAAATTTGAAGAGCAAGAATGAATAAATGCATCCTCTACAATTTCACAAAGCATTATAGGTATACACCCTAACTCTGCAACACGTGCCTTTGGGAGAAAAGATCTGCAGGTGTTAAATATCTATCTAAAATGTCTTAGTTCATCTTTTTTGCCATAGTGGACATAAAATAAAAGGATATTTCCTTTTATCCAAGTAGTAGATTATTAAAAACGAGTTTTAAAGCCCGTGTACACAGGCCACCACTGGTGGTGCTGCAGTTATGGGCAGTACTGACTGCCAGAACGCACCGCGGCTGATACAGAGCGGGGCACTCCAAATTCAGACCGTTATCCTCTCTGCATACCTTCCTGGGACCAAGCAGCCCCAGGAAGGTGCGCAGAGAGGACTCCGGTCTGAATTCAGAGCGCCCCTCTCCGTATCAGCCGCAATGCTGGCAGTCTCTACTGCGCATGACTGCAGCGCGCACAGCTGTCTCTACTGTGCATGACGGCTTCTGACAAACATCCTAGCGAATTATAATATAATAATTTTCTATATTGTTTCATTATTTAATTTCAAATTCTTGTTTTTTTGTAAATGTGTCATCTGGTATCCAGATGATTCACTTACACTTCACCTGGTGGCCAGAGATGTATTCCATTGCATCCTATGGGAGAATTGAGACAATGCAGTTCTCCATAGAATATGATAGTAACATTTCCATCACTATGTCACAGTTTAAAGGGATAGTAATGTTTCACAATAAACGCATTTCAAATTAATCTTCATAATATTTACGCCATGGAGAGTGTTATTTCAATACTGTCAGAGTTGTAGTTCAAAAGTAATTGAATGATAAATTATCCCACTTACGCCACTTTTACTGATGTAACACTGCTCACCTCAGAGCAGCAAGACTGTCTGGATGGATTGCAGAGAGGGACACTCTTCAATTAGCACAATAGTAAAACCTGTCAAGCAGGGCTGGGTTTTCATTATGTTCACAGTAAGAAGATTGTCCTTTGCTGTGAGCTGTCTGGTCTCAAGTTAGATTCCACATTGAGGGTAGCCGGCTTACACTAGGTAAAAGGGGCGGGAGGGGGATACTTTATCATTAAATTACTCTTGAACTACAACTCTGACAGTATTGGAATAACACTCTCTATGGCTCAAATACTGTGAAAATTAATTGGAGCAGCTGTTATTATGAAACATTACTATCCCTTTAAACCGTAAAGTAATCCGACTAGATTTCTCAGAAGCCTTTGACACTGTTGATCATACACTCCTACTGGACACACCGCACACACTTGGCATCCCTGACACAGCTCTAGAATGGATTGCCTATCTATCGTTCAAACTATACTTTCAGGGTTTCTTTTTCTAACTCATTCTCTGCTCCCTATGACCTCTCAGTGGATGTACTCCAGGGATCAGTCCTGGGTCCACTTCTATTTTCCCTCTACATCTCTCACTCGTGACCTCATCTCATCATTTAAATTTAATTACCATCTGTACATGGTTAACACACAAATTTACCTCTCTTCTCTTGAGCTCAATCCAGCTGTGCCTACCACCATCTTAATCTCAGTATGACTAAGACAGAACTGGTTGTATTCCCTCCTAAACCCCCCCAACACCATCGCAATTGACAATTCTGCCATCCACTCAGTAAGCAATTCATACTGGGGGTTATGCACTAAGGTGTGATAAAGAGGGGATAATGTGGAGATAACTTATTCAGTGATATAACTTCTCCAGTTCCTTGTTATTCTATAAAGCCTTTTCACTAAGATCTTTAATGGTGGAGAAATCTTAGGGGATTGGCTCCATAGAATAACATAGTAACTGGAAAAATGATATCACTAGAGAAGACATCACCACCTTATCACCTCTTCATCACGTCTTAGAGCATAACTCCTGCTGCGTTGGTGTCATACTCAGTTCTCCCCCTATATGCAAGCTGTCACAAAAACCTGTGCTTCTTCCAAAACAATACTGTTGAAATATGACTCTTCCTCTGTATGTGAACCTCAAAACTCTTACTCAGGCCCTCATTCCCTAGACTAGATTACTGCATCATTTTACTCTCTGGACCTCCTGCCTCACATCTTTCTCAGCTTCAGTCTGTTCTCAGTTCAGCTGCAAGAATAACTACCCTTGTTCCCAGACATCCTCCCTTTCATCTGCTCCTGAAATCCTTATCGTGGTTATTTATAAAGACTCATGTTTCTTACAGAATTCTTCTCTCCTCTCTTACATTTCTGCTCTTATCTACAGCCAGACCCCTTCCCATCACCTGCATTTTTCTTAAGAGTTCTTTCTGTCCTCTACTTACACAACTTGAGTCATCTCTCAGCTGCAATCATTTTCACTGGCTGCCCCTTGACTTATCGCCATTCACCAGTCATCAACAATCGTCACTTTTGAGCATCTTCTAAACTTGCTGAAGGAGGCATGTCAGTAACAATATTGTCCTTATTCACACCTATAATCATATTAGAATCATTCTGTACTTCCTCTTCTGAAGCCTTACACTTATGATCCTCCTCCTCCTGTCTCTGTATGTTACCATGATTATTAATTAGATTTTAAGCTCTGTGGGGCAGGGTCCCCTTCCCTATGTAGGATTCCTATACTTTTATATTGTTCTATTACTGTTTCTGTAAAGCTTTGTGTACATGTATGGCATTATATAAATAAAGATGCACACATAAAATACTCCCAGGCTTGCATTCATTGAGCTAAAGTGGTGCATTGGTGATCAAACCAGCTGCACAGGAGGAGATAAAGGAAAATTCCTTTTGATTTAAATAATGCTTATATCCCCTTGGATGCTAGAGAGGCCTCCAGTGTTGTACTTTACAACATGTTGGAGACCTCTCTAGAATTCAGTGTGTTAAAACACCAGTTTAAATCAGTGGTATTTTGGGAATATTTATTTGTCCTCTAGGGTGCAGATGGATCGCTCCAAAATTGCCCCAGTTTAGCTTATTGAATACAACCCATTGTCCCTACTTCCAGTCTTCCAATATTAATAATGGGGCAGCTCCCCTGCATCGTAGGAGACAAATACACATTTGTTACTTTCCTGTTGATATAAATGGAGCTTTATTCCTCTTGAATGCTAGAGGTCTCCACACATTGCGAAACAAAATGTTGAAGACTGCTCTCATTTTGCAGGGGTAAAAAGCCTCATTTAAATCAGCTGGACTTTTCAGTCATCCCCTTTGATTCAGCTGGTTTACTGGTGTATTTTGGGCATTGTTGTCCTCCCATTTTGTTTGTATGTGTGCACACATATATATCATGTACCTAGAGTTCTACTGTCACTAGAATACATCCTTTATTGTTTCAGTCTAAATCTCTGATACAAGCTGGTGTTGTCATTCCTTTTCATCTCTACTGCTGTATTCATCTTTCCTGGCTTCACAACACTTTCAACTCCAGAGACCAGTATATCAGATTTTTGTTGACAGCATCATTTTCATTAGGTTGACATACTTCTTTGCACTTGAAGGAACAGTGCTGGATTCTAATCAGGGGAATCTTCCTTTCCTAGAACCTACATTTTTGTTTAGTAGGTTGATAGACAAGATAGAAGCAGAGCAAACCAACTGCACCACATGGGACAAATAAAAATGTACCCAATTTCACATTTGATTTGAATGGTTCTTTGACCCTTTGCATGCCAGAGAGGAATTCAGTGCATTGTAGTACAATGCATCTGATGCTTTTCTGATACTACAAAAGGGTTAACCCCTTGATTACTAGAGAGCCCTCCAATGCTTTGTAAGCACCAAACGCCATCTCAGTAGCATTTGCCTGAAAAGGGAAGCATTTCTCTCCTCTTTTCTCTGTGCCTCGTTACTACATGGTGAAAACACAATGTGCATAGCAACACATCACCCCACAATGCCCTTTCACCTCCACACTGTTCACTTCTGGGTTCAAGCAGTGTAAAGAGCAGAATTTTGGCGTAAAAAGCTTTGTAAATAAGCATTAGACAAACAGCACACAAAATATCAGTTTCTGTGATCTGAATCGCATTAATACAATTCCTGTAGTAATACTTTGTTTTATCTTTATTTTATTTTGTAGGCATTAAAAAAACATGAAGAACAATATAAGTCTTATTTCGCAAACCTTTATGGTTTATGAGATATTCACAAGCAATTTTTCCCCTCCCGCCCCTTTTACCTAGTGTAAACAATCTCTACTCGGATGTAGAATGCAGTCCATAGACCAGACAGATAACAGCAGGGGACAATCTTCTTCCTATCAGAACAATGAAAGCCCTGCCCCCTTTGACCAGCTTTTCTGTTTTTTCCCTTATCTTAATTGAAGATTGTTCTTCTCTGCAGTCTACCTGGGCACCTCCCTTCTGATCTGGCTGAGCAGTGTTACATCAGTAAAAGGGGCGGGAGGGGGATACTTTGTCATTGAATTACCCTTGAACTACAACTCTAGTATTGATATAACACTCTCCAAAGTCCAAATACTATGATGATTAATTAGAGCTGCTGTAATTATGAAACATTACTATCCCTTTAAACCCTCAGCTAAATGAACCATATTTTTTCTTGTATGTATATTTATATAGTGCAATACACATATGCAGTGCTTTACAGAAACAGTAATAGTATTTGTGACCACTAAACGTCTCATTTTCTGGCATTATTAATTTCTAAGCATTGCCTGTGCATCCTTCCCAGGATATTCAGTTCTACTCTTAGACATATGCTTTGAATTAATGCAGTTCCACTGCCATACATTTTCTACAATATTGATATTCTCTCAGATAGTTACCTTCGTGTTATATGCTTGAACAGTGTTTGTATTTTAGTTTAGTTTTATATATGTTACTGAATAACTCAAGATTTGTATCAACAGCTGCTATTTTTTCCTGATCTTTTTTTTTATTATAATTCTATATCAATTTAAAGAAACATGAAAACTTCCTAATAACTCCCCTCTTACATTATTAAGGTCAGAATATTTTAATAGTCACTTGTTCCTTGGTTCAAAAGAGAACATCTTCAAACAGGTCGGCAGAGCATAACTGTTTTAAAAGAGCTACTGGACATCAAACTCTGCCACTGTACATAGTAACCTTCTGCAGACTGATACACTTTGCCTGCCTCAGTTTGGAAAAAAAAAGATGATGTTGCAATTAGTGGAGGATGAGACTCAGTAGTTCTGTCAGCAAGAGTCATGTCCACTGCTATAGACATGATATCCAGAACTAACTGAAGATGCTGGATTTGAACAAAGATTCCACATAAATGGTAGGTTATTATTAAGAGGTATTAGTCTCCTTTGAACATACAAAAAAAAAAAAATAAAAAACAAAAACAAACCTGCGCTTGTCTGTACAAATGATCCTAATGTGAACCTCATACAAGGCATATATTATACCAATATCTTAGTAAATGTCAAAATAATAAGCTTTTTGTTTGTATAGCTTAGCAAGAATATGTTTAAGCCCACTTACCTAGCCAAGGTACCTCACTGTAAGCAGGTCCTGCCTAATTCATATCACTTTCTCATACATATCATCATCTAATATACATTATAATACTTGCCTATATTAAAATGAATCTGTGTGTACGTGTATCCATTCAGTTGCAATTAAAACTGCCTAATTAAAAATATCTAGTATGAGTAGACAGACCTGTTATCAAATAGGATGGCCTTACAGTAGGTGGGCTGAGACCCAAATGGACCAGAGCTCCCTCAGTCCACTTTATAGGTCTGTCACACTCACAAGTCATATTAACCTGTTTCTTGTCTTGATTACAAATGTGCAAGAGGAACCTCAAAATTAAACAAAAGGTCAGACACTATGGCCTTGTTTCAATTAAGGCCGGTAAAAGGTCCATTAGTAAAAAGTGCTAGCGGAGCAATTCAATAGCCCTACCAGCTGAAACCACAATGGACATTGGGCCACAGAAACTGACTTGCAGCCAAATGTCCATTGTGTGTGTGTTAAGTTCCCACAACACATGCTAAATAGCATGAGTAATGGGAACATTAAAGGAAAAGAGCTAACGACTGGTGCCTGACACACTGTCAAGCACTGACTGTTAGCTCAAACACACAGTTACCCTCCCAAACACTAAGCCTGCACTACCCCTAACAGTAAAGTGCAACAAGACTAGCCCTAACACCCAAATCTGTGCAAGACTTACCTGTCATCCACTATCCTTCTCCTATGTCCTGGTTTCTGTAGTCTTCTTTCTTCTCTCTTCTTTTCAATCTGTAGCATAAAATATGTCAATGCAAGATGTTTAAAAAATCAACTTCTAGCGGGTTTCGTCACCCCCCCCCCCCAGAACTGAACTGAAATATTCTGGAGCAAGCAAACTATTTTGGGGTAAAAACTATTACATGGGGCTTTCAACACATGAGAGAGGTCACCAGCATTGTGAAGGAATGCATTGGCGACTCCCAGCATTCAAGGAGTTTAAAGGAGCATTAAACTTTTTATGTCATAGATCTTTACCTGCTGAGTAAAACAACAGCACTCATACAGCTGAGAGATTAATATTTCAATCATTACAGCTTAAAGTCTTGTTTTTTTACATTCAAAATTCTCTCTAGTGATCGTTTCCAATGAGTTATTCTGTTGCTTTTCCTGGGAGAGGTGAGTCACTGGCAAGCAGTTCTCCATAGAATTTGACAGAAATTGCTGAGTCATCCTGTCAGTTTGAACTTTCAGGAAGTAATCACACTTACTTTACTTCCTGACAATGTAAATTATAACATTTGAATAAAACAACTGATGGTGGTGGAACTACCTTTCTTTTATTCAGCATGCAAATTCCTATAACATATTAATTATTTGTAAAAAATTTACTGATCTTTTAAAGGTTCATTTACAAACAAATATTGTAATGAGGACCCACAGAGAACGAACAAAATAAAGTGTTTTGCTCAAAGGTATGGTGGCCTCTCAGTGGTTCTCAGGTCACATTTTTCATCCCAAGGTGCCACTGCAGAGAGGAAATATCCATGTCTATATCAGACTTGTCATGCCCATAGACAGTCCAGCTCAGAAATGTTAGGCAAATCTTCACTGCAACCAGCACAACCACAGATGTACGTTTCAGTCTATGTGGACCTTCGTTGGTGTGATGCAGCTGATTCCGACTAGGTACATGAAAAGCAAGGTCCTATGCCTGGAATGCAGTTCCAACTTAGGGCAACTTAGTACAATTATTATGAGCACCCACAGAGAATGAGAATATGAAGTATTTTGTTCTGAGGAAGGGTCGTCTTTCAGCGGTGGTCAAGTCACATTTTTCACCCCCATGTGCTATTGCAGAGAGGAAATTTCCATGTCCATATCGGACTGGTCCTGCTCACTGACAGTCCAGCTCTGAAATGTCATTTACATAAATGTGAATTTTAGGAATTTTCTCACCAGAATTGCTCTACTTTTCATAGTATATTTTTTATTTATGTTTTCATAATTGTAAATTACTAAACTTTTGCCATGTTTGGTTTTCTTTCTATACTGTATACAGTGTGTCATTCTAACCAATATGCTAGACTTTCACTGTTACCCAAGTAGTTTATATAATTGATGAGCAGATTGTGTGTGTTTTACAGTGACTATTAGATTCAAATGAGATTACGAATTTAGCATTATGTTCTGCCTAAACAGAATCACATAATACCAAGGTTAATATATTTGTATATCAAATCTGCTATCTTAGATCAATGCGTATTTAGACAATATTGCAAACTTGAAGATAAAATCCACTAATGAAGAACATCTGCAAGCTTTATTTATATTGTGACAATGCACCCAGGCAAAGACAACATGGCAAAATATTTAGATCATCTGTTTACCATTGTAAGAGAAACAACGTGTAAGCAAATTAGTAGGAAATAAGTAAATGAAAACAATACATCAGCTTAAGAAAAGGAGAATGCAGATACCTTGAAGCTGATGTATTAAAAAGAACTTGGCCAGTTTTGGAGCAAATAAATTGCACCACAAGGGTACATAAAATTGTCATTGATTTAACCCTTTGAGTTCTAAGGTTATGTGTTGGAACTCCTCTGGTATTCAAAAGGTTATATGTGGCATAAAGCCCTTTCAGTGCCTGAAATGTCTGTAGCATAAAATGGTAACATAGTTGATGAGAGATAAGAAAGACATGCATCCATCAAGTCCAGCCCATGACAAATCACCCTGTTGAGGCAAAAATTCCTTGCTGAAGCCATTTCCAATTAAGCCCCAAGTGGGTAAAAAACATCCTTCCTGACTCCAGATTTTAGTCAGATATTTTCCTGGATCAACATCCTATCTGCTTTGAAGCCAACTGTCATAATTCTCAATATTGTTCTGTGCTAGATAGACATACATTACGTTTTTGAAAGCAGTTACATTATCTGAAAGCACAACATCTCAAGGCAAAGAATTCCATGCCCTTGTTGTAAAAAATTCCTGCCTTTGAGGAAAGTGCCATTCCTCTGGTCTCAATTGATGACCTCATGTTCTTAACTCAGCTCTTTCAGTAAATAGTTAATTGGAGAGTTCTTTGTATTGACCTTGAATGGTAAGCATACAACCCCCTAGACATCTCTTCTCCAATGTAAATAAAACCCAGTTTGTCTAGTTTCTCTTTATAACTCAGATCCTCCAATCCCATTATCAATTTTGTTGCACGTCTACGCACTTTTTTCCAATTCAATAATGTCTTGCAATTTTTCCATTTCAGTAATGTATTTTTTAAGAACTGGTGCCCAAAACTGTTCTCCATATTCTAGATGAAGCCTTATCAAGGATTTATATAAAGGTAGAATTATATTTGCATTATGCACATCTATGCCCCTTTTTATTTAGGAACGTACCTTATTTGCTCTTGCAGCAGCTGAGTGACTGCACACGTCTGTGGAGTTTATCATCTATCAGTACTATCAGTACAGTTTCCCATTTAGTGTATATGTAGCATGTTTGTTTCTATAGACCAAATGCATAATCGAATATTTATCTACATTAAATGTCATCTGCCACTTTTCTGCACATTCACTCAGTTTATCTAAATCCCTCTGCAGGGAAAAGCTTAGTGTCATCAGAAACAATTGAAATGTTGCTTTCAATTCTCACTTCTAGATCATTAATAAACAAATTAAAAGTCAGTGGGCCCCGGACTGAACCCTGTAGCACCTAACTTACAACTTTAGACCAACCTGCAAAAGGTTCCTTTTACAACAACTCTCTGCCATCTGTCGTGCACAGATATCACCTCCCAAACCAAAGCCTTTTAATTTATGCAGTAACCTGTTGTGGGGCACTGTATCAAAGGCTTTTGCAAAATCCAAGCATACTACATTAGGAGCAATACCCTTGTCCAAATTACTACTTACCATGCTGGCTCCTACTAATAATATTCTTGGTTTTCACATAGTTCTGATTACTGTCAGTTAGTAACACTTACAATATCTTACCCACCATGGAAGTCAGCTAACAGGTCTATTATTGTCTGGTTTGGATCTTGCCCCTGTTTTGAACAATGGTACTACATCAGCTTCCCCCCATCACAGGGCATTATGTCTGATGAAAGTGAATCAATAAATATTAAGTATAATGGTTTTGCTTTTACTGAATTAAGTTCCTTAAGTACCCTTGGTTGTATACCATCAAGTACAGGTACTTTATTCACCATAACTTTTTCTAGTCAATTTTGGACCTTGTCCTCAGTAAGTCATGTACATGATGGAGGAAATTCTATGATTTTGTCTGTTTTCCCATAGCCTTCCATTGTTATTTTCTAGCCTCATCTCCCATCGTGATTACATTTCCTGACTGAGAATCCTTTTCCATTTGCAGGAACAGTTGGGCTCCCTCAAACTCCCCAGTATTAGGTTACCTGTAGCAAATCCCTATTAACATTTTATTATATATTCCCCCAGTGTGTACAACCCACAGGGCCTCTACATTCTCACTCGACCCTTCATTAATATCTTCCCTCTTACTAGATTCAAGGCATGCTTTACATATTGGTATACATCCCTCCTCTTTTATAACTCTGTCCCTCCTAAAAAGTGAATAACCCTCTAGATTGACTGCCAAGTCTTATGTATCATCTAACTAGGTTACAGGCACATCAATTAGATCATATTGTTCATACACTGCAATCACTTCTAGTTCCCCCATCATACTAGATAGACTACAAGCATTCACATGCATACCTTTTATGTTATAGCAATTCTGAAAGATTTCATTCTTTGTCAAATGTATTTGCCTTTTATTGGGCTATAACATAGCAACTCCCTATTAGATGAACTAGCCCATCCTCCTTCCCCACAATGCCACTTCTCTAATCCCATTTCCTCATTTATACTGCCATCCCCATCATGTGTTGCATCACCTTCCCCCCTTTTCTAGTTGAAAGTCTCCTCCAATCCTTTAACCATCCTAACCCTTAGCACCTTGGCTCCCTTTCCGCCTTTAAAACAGAACTTGGGAATATTTTCTGTCTATGGTATTCATTGCTTCTGAAGTGCTCCGGTCTTTCTTAGTACATCAACTTTATTTAGTAAATTTCAGTGCACAACTTATAATCAAACAACTCTTTAACCTTTAAAGAAACAGATGTGAGATACAACTTATTGCGAAGTAATGCATTGGATACTTCCTTGGACCTTAAAGGGTTAATGACATCCCTGTAGAGAGTGTAAGCAAAGGTTATTTGCTCTTATGTTTGCTTTTAGTCCTATTCATACATCCCCATTGTCATTCTAATTTTTAGTGGACCTGTTGTTTTCTATGAACACTGTTGCAACTGACAAGCTTCTCCATGATATCATTAGCACAAAAATAAAATACAAAGGACATGAAAATCCAGTATTTGTGAGAGTGTGTGCATGTATATGATATCCATTCATAATGTGTGGTACTTCCCCTTAAGTAATTCCCAAGCAATTGTATTATAATAGGACAGGACCACAAGTAATACTTTGGTCCATTTGTAGTTTTATCTTTATGTCATAGCATATATATATATATATATATATATATATATATATATATATACACACACACACACACACACATATATAAAAGTAATGCCCAAAGTAAAATATGTCTGGCTTGCAACTTTTTTTCTAAAATGAGTTACAAGCTCCCCAATGTCTGACCTTTACTTCCGCAGCTGCTCCCCAGTCTATGCAGAGTATTGATGCTGTGACTTAAGAGACCTGAACTCTCAAGACTTGGCATTTATAAAACATGGGATAGTAGATTCAGCAGCATGAACTCTTGGAAGACGTGATCAGAAAGGCACAATAGGAATTGGGATAAAAGACTAGGCAGACAATGCATTTGATATTACATAAATCAGAGAGTTCTAAAGGAGTTTAAAAATAATTTACTCCCTTATATTCTTTGTAATGCATTTAGAGAACTCTCAAGCATTTAAGAGGTTAAAAGAAATGCAAGCAGATTAAATATCATAAATATATGAACAGATTTGTATTGTTTTATATTTGAACTCTTTGCCTGTATGATCCAAACTGAACAGGTACATATTTTATATTAATCATAGTATGTTGTATTATTTAACTGTGACTGTAAACAGTGTTGTTCAACATAAAAAGGACAATTCCTTTTACCATAGGAAAAACAATAATCTTTGACTTTCGTTTTAAGTATAACTCTTTGTTTTTCCTGAAATCATATCATATTTTAAAGGGGAACTTTCACCTCAGAATTTTTTTTTACCAGATGTTTAAACAGTTAAGTAGTATTAGGAAAGGTGTTTCTTATTTTTTATTTTTACACACTTTGTAAGATATTTGATGTCCAAGTCATGCACTTCCGCATTCTGTGGCACTGGCATCTTCAGCACAGCTCTCAGGACTTCCCAGCACTAGTTCATTCTATTCCACTTATAGAGCTTGTAAGAATATTAATTCAGTATAGTCTGTGTAGTCACCGAAAGTCACCCAAGTGGGAGGACCCATAGATGATATGAAAAGATAGGTATTAGCCGCATCCCAGCAGACTGTCACTCGCACTCCGATGCTTATCATCGTGATATGTAGGGAGAATAACCAATCTGTCTGGGTACAGTATCAAAAATTTAACAGTCCACTGGAGAAATCTGTTGAGTGTAACCGTAAGATACAGCATTGTCCAGTCCAGAGCCGATATCTCCAAGGGGCCAGTCATTTAGTTTGATATTGAAAAATCTACATACCATAGAGAGTACAATCAGTTCAAAAATCTCACTTTCATTGTACTATGTATATAGTAACATAGTAACTATAAAGTGCAAGGAGGGTATAAACTATATGGCAATGAACCAAATCAACAGGTTACCCTAGGCGAATGGGTAATAACAATCAAATATCAATTTTCACATTAATAATTTTGACATAAATAACAAAAATCCATTTTCTTCTTTAATGAAGTCTGAAGAGCCAACTACTTCCCAAAATATGGAGTAATCAAATAAATATATGTATTTTTTAGCACAGAGCCCCGCACATAAAGGCCCTAATTTAGGTTGCAACAAATAAAAAGGAGATTGGGCATAGAAGAGGGAGTAGAGAAGGTAGAAGGACCAATATAACATTTCATATTCCCTCATATTTTGAGATTTTGCATATTCATGGGTCAGTCCAAGATTACTATTTTGTCATCATCTACAAAAAATTAATAAGGACCAGAGTAATCCTCTTAGTCATCCTGTCATATCTGGAATTGTCTCCCTGACCTTGAACTTCTCCCAATATATTGGTGGCTGTTTACAACATGAAGTAAAAAAAGTTGAAATCATATGCTCAAGCCATCTCCCAAGTAATACAATTGATTGCTGCTATAAACTGGAAAGGTGACTATAGTATGGGAAATGTGGTTGTCGCTTCACTGTATAATGTAAAACATTATGAATACAAGCACAGTTTTTGTTTAGAGATTCTGGTGTGCCTATGGGTACCAGGTTCACTTTCAATGAATATGTGGGAGTAACAATTATTTGGAATAAGAAATCCCTTGGTGTTAACCTGGTACTACTGAAAAAAATTATAGAAGATATTTTTTTTCCATGTGGAGAGGCTATAATTTGAAATGTGCCCCTTTGAGTGCCACAGAGGTACCTATTGCATTTCAGAACAATGCATCTGATACCTCTCTGGCACTCAGAGGGTTACACACAGATTTTATTTTGTTTTTGGGCAGGATAATTTTCACAGGAAAATCAAATATTCACTAAGACTTATAACAAGGTGGTGGACATTAATAGTTATATTCTTTCTGACAGTTGATGCTATAATTTCTGGCTTTGCAATGTACCTTTGGGCCATTTTAGGCTTCTCAAGTAAAATTGTTCTTTAGATGATAATTTCTTGGTAGAAGCAGAAGAGTTAAAATCTGAAATTGAAGAGGAACATTATTTGAAAATCACTGATGAATCCTTTAACAAGATTTGTGCATTAGCTAGATCATACATTTTGTAAGATGTAAGGGTTAGGACCAAATAGTTCAGCGTCTATGTCTATTATATCTAGATAGTGGGAGGTTCTGAAATGGGACAAAATCCTGAATCAGATTATACTGGACAAACCTAAAATAACATTTTTGAAGTAGTCACTGGGTCTGTCAATAGCACCTACAGTGTGGGTCTTTGAAAAAAACGCAGCAACTTGGTTTCATCCAGTCCCTCCCTCCCATGCTAATCCCTATACCATTACATATTTTTAACTCCTCCTTTGCCACTGCTACTTTTCCTGATGACTTCAAACATGCCATAGTAACACCCATCCTCAAGTACAATTTCCCTGACAGCACCACACTCTCTGGCTATTGACCATTTTTTTCTCCTGCCATTTGCCTCTAAGCTCTTGGAATGCCTTGCCTGCTCCCACCTACTTGACTTCAATAACACACACAACTTGCTCGATCTATTACAGTCTGGGTTTCTTCTTCCTCACTTCACTGAAACTGCTCTTACAAGAGTGGTCAATGATCTACATTTTGCAAAATCGCAAGGTCACTGTTCAATACTTATCCTGCTCGATCACTCAGCTGCTTTTAACTCTGTGGATCATGCTCTCCTACTCCAAATTCTACATTCCTTAGGAATCCGTAAATTAGCACTGGACTGGCTATCCTCATAGCTAACTGACTGATCCTTCAGTGTCTCCACTGCCACCTCTTCATCCTCTCACATTCAACTCTCTGTTGGTGTTCCTCAAGGTTCTGTTCTAGGACCACTTCTGTTCTCTCTGTACACAGTAACACTTGGTAATCTTTTTAACTAATTCGGATTCAAATATCACTTCTATGCAGATCACTCCCAGCTTTATTTACCTACACCTCAACTGACTTCTGATATTAAATCTAAAGTTATAGATTGCCTCTCAGCTATCTCAGACTGGATGGCTCATAGGCACCTCAATCTCAACATTTCTAAAATGGAGTTAATCCATCTACTCACCTATGCCTGGCCTAGTAGTGTCCTTCCAGGTGACTGTTAATGGCACTACCATAAATCCAGTTTTGGAAGCACGGCGCCTAGTGGTGATTATTGACACCTCTCCCTCATTCTCTTCTCATATTAATACCATTGCTAAATCCTGACACTTTCTCCTTTGTAACATAGCCAGAATCCATCCCTTGCCCTGTTCCTCCGCAGCTAAAATTCTTAACCAGACACTCATCCTTTGCCGCATGGATTACTGTAACCTTCTTCTCTTTGACCTTCCTTCCTCCGAAGTCCATTCACTTCAATCCATACAGAATGCTGCAGCAGGAATTACCTTATTGTCATCTAGGTGTACCCCCCTCAGATCTTTCCAATGGCTTTCCAGATATAATATAAAATAGTGCATGTCTAATTCAAGACCTTCTCTCCTCTACCTCTTCCTACATTTCCACTCTGATCTTCCGCTATACCCCAATCTGCCGCTTACTTTCAGCCCTCAGCTCCTTTTGTATTTACATCCCTCTCACATATCAAAACTTTTTCTTTCATTACTCCTGATCTGTGGAATGTTCAATCTCCCACCCTGCACCACTGCAACTCAACAGTCTTCAAGTCACACTTAAAATTACACCTCTTCAAAAAACTTAAGCTAGAAGGCACTGACTTTGTATGACTAAGGCTTAATTTATATCCTTTATGTGTCCCCTATCCTGATCAGAACTCTAACACTGTATTCCGCACTTGACCCTTATGTACTCTGTATGTTTCCCATTACCACTTTAGATTGTAAGCTTTTGGGCAGGGACCTCTCACCCAGTGTTTCACTCTACAAAGCACTTGTAACCCTGTATTGTCTAAAACCTTAAATTGTAAAGCAGTGCATACACTTGTGGCAATATATAAATTAACATATTCATTCATTCATAAAGATTTAAAGGGATTTTATAAATGTGGACAATGTTATAGTTGCAACACCTCACCATCTGTATGTTGCACCAGAAATTAAGATTCATCAGACCAGGTGATGTTTTCTCAATTTTCTGCCATCCAGTTTTGGTAATCACTAGTCCACTGTAGCCTTGTCTTCTTGTTCTTAGGAGTGGAAGACTGTTGTCTTCTTCTGCTGCAGACCATGTGCTGAAAGGGTCAATATGTTGTGCATACAGAGAGGCACTTCTGCACACTATGGTTGTAAAGAGTAGTTATTTTAGTATTTATGTTTTTTTGTCAGCTTGAACGAATCTATCCAGTCTCCTCTCATTAACAAGGTGTTTTCACTCACAGAACTGCAGCCTACTGGATACTTTTTGTTTATTGCACCATTATTTGTAAACTCTTGAGACTGTGTAATGTGAAAATCCCAGGAACTCAGACTCACCTGTTTCTGAGATGCTGGAATCAGCACGACTGGGGCCAACAATAATATCCTGGTCAAAGTCACTTAAGTCACTTAGATCATACATCTTCCCAATTCTTTTTGGTTGGAAAACAACTAAACCTCTACATGCTCTATATATTGAGTTGCAGCTACATGCTTCACTCTGTCTATTTGTGTTAACAAGCAGGCGTACAGTTTAAGCAAGAACGCACACTCAGGACTTCAATCAGATGATGAAATCAATCCAAATTGTTTAATGATCAACGTTTTGGCTGCGCTTATCTTGAGAAAGGCTGCTTGAACGCAGCCGAAACGTTGATCATGAAACAATTTGGATTGATTTCATCATATCATTGAAGTCCTGAGTGTGCGTTCTTGCTTCGATCATCTTTCTTGTATTCTGCCTCCAAGAATAGCACCCAGGCATTTGACTTATGTAAGCGAGAGTCCTTCCATCTTTCTCTCTCTCTCTCTCTCTCTCTCTCTATATATATATATATATATATATATATATATATATATATATATATATATATTACACAGAGTCAGAGTATGTGAGGGAAAGCTGTTCACCTCTCCTGCCCGATCTCTCAGATACTTAGAAAAACTGTACTTTGAAAAGGGGTGTTACATTATAAACCAACTAATTTTAACAATAACAGATACATAAGAAAAATTCCTCACAGTATTCTGATATTTTTTATTGCACTCTGCAGTTTCCATGAAGTGTGTTTATTTCTATCAAAATTCTAGTTCCCAGCATACTTTTCTTAATCAGTTGTTTAATTCCTGAGGTTGAATGAACATTTGTTCTTCCCAGGTGGGGATAGGCAAAAGTCCCAATTTTTCTCATGTGAATGTTGGCAGAAAACCATCAATATTCTTTGAAAATTCCTACACCTAAGAATCCCATAAAATGTCTGCTTTTCTCTAACCACAAGACATTTCCTGCAGAAACTTAGCCAGGTCCCACAAGGCAGGAGTTGAGTATGTGTATTCTTTGGCTATTAGTACAGTAGTACAAGAATGGGGGTCCGTAAAGTATGTGTGGTTTTACGGCTACTGTGTGACAACTCTTGAGGGGTTAGTATGTTGACTTGGCTTCTATTACCTGGCAGTTCAAGAGCTATTTTTCTGTTGCAGACTCTACCTACAAACCTGACTATGATCCTTTGCCAATATGCCTTATGATCCTACCAATGATTGCCCCCTTTAACTCTTTATGACCCATCTACAAAACTAAAATTGAATTTGGCCTAACAATTTAACTAACTGATTTTACTCTGCATCATCTGTGAAATAATGTAAATAAGATGGTAAACGCTCCTGCATCTGTTACGTTGTTTGTGTTTAAAAAATTAGTTGTTCAGTAATTAGAAATGTTGGTTCTAACATATGTTTAATATTAGATTAATTTGGAGATTGCTAAGCCAACTGGCTGTGCTCTCTCTTTGCTTATTCAAATACTTAATTTATACTTTCTAATCTCGTTTTGAAAAAACAAATTATATGCCAGAACTCAATAGATAGCTGTAGATGACATATGCTGTATATGTAAGACACTGTAACCATTTTGATATAAATTCAAAATAGTTGACTCCTTTCATTTAATTTCCAGTCATACCCACACAGATGTTTAATCCCTTGGAAGCTAGAAAAGGTCTCTAACATATTGAAAAGAAGACTTCACACTGATTGGGTTAATTATATGATACGTTTATACTTAGAGATGTGCCATAGGAGGCAATAATACAGAAGTTGCCCTGAAATACAGTGTGTTTTTTTACTGGAGCCCATGCAGGTTCCAATCTTACCTTTCTGAACAATATAATAAAATGCAATTTAAATAAGAATAGTCAAAGTTAAATTGGTAGGTGAGATTAATAATTCATAAAACTATAAGTATTTTAAAACATGTTTACTATAAACAACCTATATCCATTGTTAGCATTTGTAAACATTATATTGGGTGTGAAGAAGCTATCTTTCTCTGAAAATGTACTCAGCTTTGATGGGGCCATAGCATCATATATTCTTACTGTGTTTTATGCAAGGTTAAAATGATCAGTACCCAAGTGAGAAGCATAACATAAATTATAGGGATTATTTTATCACTGATCAGTGTTCTGCATTATAACTTGTAACTTACTCAACAATCACTATTGTGGATTTAAAGGGGTAGTAATACTTGCAAATTACTAATCCCCATATTGTAGCTTTGATAAAAAGAAACTTATTGCCCCCAGTGTCATCTCTCAGACCCTTATGGTTTGAGAGATGATTGCGTTCAAAGTTCCACCCTCCCTCCCCCTTCCCTGACTGAACGCTGACTGCAGGGGAAGCTGTCGTATGACTGTCATATGTACATCAGGTGGCTCTGCAGCTGAGTCGAGATCACGTTTATAAAAAATAATTCTTTCACTGAAACGGTCTTCTCCATGTGCTTGGTTTGCAAGCACACGTAGAAGACAGTTTTAGCGAAAGATTTCGTTTTTATAAATGTGATCTCGGCAATGCTGCAGAGCCGCCTGATGCAAGTAATACCGGATATCCCTGCAGTCAGCATTCAGTCAGGGAAGGGGGAGGGAGGGGGGAACTTTCAGCGCTATCATCTCTCAAATCATAAGGGTTTGAGAGATGACACTGGGGGCAATAAGTTTCTTTTTAACAAAGCTACAATATGGGGAATAGTCATTTGCAAGTATTACTATCCCTTTAAGAAATCCCAGAAGCACTGTTGTCTTCACAATCATGAGGCAATCAGCATATACTTGTTATTGTACTTTTATATTAAATGGCATGTTCTAGGCTTAAAACATTCTCTTCATAAATGAATCTGTAAAATTCAATAATTAAATGTAGTGTAGATGAATTCCAGTATTTTTAATTTAAAAAACTGTATATAAAAATGCCTTGCTTTTATTTCACTGTGTGTTGTAGACTTTTCTTATCATTCAAGGGATTAAGCATAGTAAACACCCCTACTGATGAGCATTTTCTAGTTCAACAAAATTTAAAGCAATGCTATCTGCTACAAATTATTATGAACATCCTCACAAGGGAATTTATATAAAGCATCCTTAGAATTAGCTCTTTTTTTCAGTTTTTACATAAATCACATTTGATGAAGGATTTTCACATCCACAGTTTCCTCCTAGGGAGATTGCTCAATTTCACGTAATCTCCCATTGCATTACACAGAACTTTACCAAGCACCCAACAACAAAGGCAAACCAAGGAAACCATTTCCACCTACCAGAATACACTGTTTACACCTTTGTCTCTGTCAGATCAGAGAGAGACAAAAACTGTTTCAGAAAGATGTGCAGTTCTGGAGAAAACCGACATTACCATAGGGAACAAATTAAAAGATTCTGTTAATTCCCATTGATTTTCACTACATTTCTAAAGCATGGGGGATTTATCATCTTTATTGTAACAGGTTGTAATGTTTTGTTTAACCCCTTAACGACTGGCCGTGCAGGCACGTGGAGGGCACTAAAGGACCACAGAGCATATTTTTTTAATTTGTGTTTCCGGTTCCAGATTCCCCGAACGGCGTACAGCCGCCATGATGGTCAGATCTACCCATGACGTACTATGACCATCAAGGGTTGTTAAGGGGTTAATAAGTCTGATAGGATTTTTGATAAGAAACAGGCTGTTTTGCAAGATCCATAAGATGTTTCAACCAATCAGAAAGCAGCAAACATACATGATATAAAATGAAATGTATTAATTTGCTCAATTCGTTTTCACCACAACCTCTACAGGCATAGGATTTCAATAACGTTATTAAGTTAATTTTATATTACATGCTAGTGTAAAAGCCCGTGTACACGGGCCAAGGTCCAGGTAATGTTAACCCTTTGAGTGTCAGATGGGTACGCAATGCATTGATAACCCTCTGGTACTTAAAGGGTTAAGAGACCACTACCTCACTGCTCTATGCGATGCAGTCTTGCGTTGCCTCACTCATGCGATGCAATCGTGCGCAGTAGAGACTGCCCGAACACAGGCAATCTCTACTGTGCATGACTGAATCGGACAAACATCCTAACGAATTATTAAAATGAACGTTTTCTCTACTTTTCTACAGCCATATAAAAGGGTGTCAGGCTCTCACAGAAAGCAGTTCTGTGTTTGTGAGAGTAGAAAGCAGCACATTTTTGAGCAGAGAAGATAGGCAGATATAGGGGAATTGAAGCTTAGTTTAGAGAGTATTTTAGTTAGGGCATTTGTTCTCTGTATTAGGGGAGTCTAGGGGCATGTTGGGGGAGAAGAAGGGAGGAAGGAGGGCGACCCCAAATATCCCAAAATATGGAGTGACTGACTGGCAAGTTACAGGCAATTGGGGTCCAAATTGCGTGCTGATTTTGCTTTTAGTGTCTCGGTGCTGGGGAAGTCTGGGGATTGTTGTTGATTTTGTTTTTAGTATATATATTTTTGAGGACTGACGGTGATAAAATAATTTGCTAGAAAGTTTGTAACAACGCAGTCATGCTCAGTAGAGACTGTCCGTGACGAGGCTGATACAGAGTGGGGCGCTCTGAAGGAACGTCCAGCTCTGTATCAGCTGCGGCGCGGGCAGTCTCTACTGAGCATGACTGCCCTGCGACTGGCTGGCCCTGTATCAGCCACGGCGTGCAGTCTGTACTGTGCATGACTGCCCCACGACCGGCTGGCAGTGGCACTGTGGCCCGTGTAATTGGTTCTTCAACTAGTGTACAATAAATTATGTTGAGCCCTCTCCTCCCGTGGCGGGTGCAGTTTGTCAATGTCCCACCAATCACACCATACCAGTCCTCCACCCCCACTGCCATACACATCTGCCACATCGGATGTTGTAGTTTATTTGTTTTATCACATCATCATCATGAATATGTGCCAGTATCACTTAAACAGGAAGTAAGTGTTGTGTGCAAAGGACAAATGCACTCTGCATGCCAACAAATGTTTCAAGGTATATGTTGCTGTAGGACTCACAACTTTGACTTTCAGCTACTTATTTCTCCACTACAGCCCTCAGAAGTAGTAATATTGTGCTTGGAAATGTTGCACCATAAGAAACACAGGCAAATATGTGTTGGAATAGGAGAAAAATGTGTTCAAATAAGAGAGAATATGTATTAGAAAAGGAGAAAAATGCTTTGGAATAGGCAAAACATTTGCTGGAATAGGCAAAAAGAAAAAGGAGAAAGAAGAAAAATCGCCAGTTTTTCACTAAAAGTCATGCAGGAAATTTTTCTTACTTTTTCCTATCCTAGTCCTGAGGACTAATGCTAAGACATACTGCCTTAACCCTTTGAGAGCCAGAGAGAGAGCACAAAAGTAAGGAAAAAGAAGTATAAAAAATAGAACCAAGCAATGTGTTAGAGCTCTTGCTAGCATTGAAGCCCCAGTTAAAGCAATGGGAATTGTGATTATTTTTATTATCCCTTGTGTGTAGTTGGCTTGTTCAGGAAGTGCACATCTTTAGCTTCCTGAATATGGAGCAAAGTTCTTGCACCCCATGAATGAGAAATGTTTACTGTTGTTTTGTAGTTCTAATTCACTTGTAAAACATCAGCTGTTTTTGAAATACAATTCCATTTATCTTTAGCTAGGCGTGGCCAGCTGTGATGATGAGAGTTGTAGTCCAACAACAGCTGTGAAGCCACATATTGCTCTCCCCTGGTCACTATAATGGATTTTGAAGGCAGCTTTATGCAAAACCAAATATTGTTAATGCATGCTTTTTTTATTTATTTATTTATATTTTTTTTTGGAAAACCCGTCTAGAAATATTGGGACTGACCTTCAATATAATGAAAATTGAAACAAAAATAATTTTAAAAAAAGTCATTTTTATAATTAGCCCTGGTCAATGGTTTTTCAGGCTGCTCTGAACCACTCGGAATGAAAGCAGGACATATACAGGATTATCAAGTAACAGCCTCCAGCGTTTTCCGAACGTTGAATATGGATATGTTCTCCTGGGAACCAAGGAAAGCCCGGTTAGATAAACAAGGCAAAGTAAATGCATGGACATCTGGAAGAAGTGACCAGTCACAGTGGTTGCAGGTATTCATGCTTATATTGTTTTTTTATAAATGATGCTCATTTATTGTTTATGTTTTTAAACATAGTTGGCTACTAACTCATAAAAACTGAAGTCCCAAACCGTAACTCTTTTTGGATCCCAGAGAAATCGCTTATCAATGTTCTGCTGAACTCTCTAATCTTCAAGTGGTTAAAAAAGTCATGTGCCACCATCCAGAATCTATAAAAGTTACTTTATCTGAAAATAGTTCTTCACTACTCTTTGTGTGCCAGAGGGATATCCAGCGCATTGCTTGGCAATGTGTTGTCTACCCCTCTGGCATGCAAAGGGTTAAATCCTGTTTTTAATCAATGGGAATGAGCATATAGTAGATCATTTGCACAAAAGAGGTGGGGCAATTCTTTCGCAAGTCAGTGCACAGTAGGGGACACATACATATTCACATACATCCTATATAATAATTTGCTAAATCGTTTGTAACGCCGCGACATGCGCAGTAGACACTGCTGCTCGTGCTGCAGTCATGCGCAGTAGAGACTGCCCGCGCCGTGGCTGATACAGAGCTGGGAGCTCCGAAGGAGCATCCAGCTCTGTATCATATGCGGCGCAAGCAGTCTCTACTGCGCGTGACTGCTCCGTGACCGGGTTGCATTGGCACTGTGGCCCGTATAACGGGCTGTTCAACTAGTATACATATAAACAGGGCTGATAATTCCTTTAACCCTTGATTGCCAAGGAGGTATCCAAGCATTGCATTGCAATCTTGCTGGCACTAACTCTATCATTAAAAGAGTAAAAAAAAAACACATTAAAAACATTGGAAATATAATGAATATGTATTTCTCCTCTATGGTGCACTGGGGTTAATCCAGAATTTCTCCTCTAATACTTTGTACATAAGGTCTAGGGAGGCTAATGTGCTCAGGCAGGGCTGTCCAAGTTCAGTCCTCAACAACAGGCCAGGATGTAAGGATTTTCCTGATTAACCCCAGGTGAGTCAGTCAAAATGAATGATCCACTGATTAACTCACCTGTGCTTAATCAAGAAATCAATAAATTCTGGCCTGTTGGTGGCCCTTGAGGACTGAACTTGGACAGCCCTGTGCTAAGATGAAATTGTGCGATTCTGGGGCAAACCAAATGCACCATGATACAATTGAAAAAGCTACTGATTTAAATTGAGCTTTTAACCACCAACACTGTGTAAAGCTATGAGTTGGAGACCTTTAGCATTTGGGTTAAAAGCCGCATTTAAATTAATGGGGATTTAAGGGAATTTTATTTGTTTGCTATGGTGCAGTTGGTGTGCTCCAGAATGGTGCCACTTTTCCTTAGTACATCATCTTCAGTATCTGTCTAGTACAAGAGCATGTCTACACATTCTTCAGAAAGGCTTTTTAAAACATAAGTTAAAGATGTAGTAATGCTTCAGATGTGACTGATGTCAGTTATTCTCTATAATCCCTAGTAGTATACAAATATGAATATTTTAATACTCACTCCCTTTCAACGTCATTGTCCTCTCCTGCAATGAAGGGGCTGAGCTATTGACCAACCAGTAGGGCCTCAGTTGTCATGGCAACACAACAAGACCTTCCTTATTATAAAGCTTTTGTAGGGGAGTGTATATATCTTTTAGAGTACTCAGGAGTGTGCGGCTGACATCAGTCATATTCTGTAATTCTGTAAAATAAATTAATTAATGCATTTTAATTGATAATGAACAATAGCAGTGTTTTAGAATTTGTAAATTACATTGAATACCGACACAGTGAAAGATGACACCATGATAGCCCATAGAGTTGATGAAAGAGAAAAATAATTTATAGACAAATAAATATAGTTATGGAGTTGGATAAACCTTAACCACTTTGTTTTTGGCACAGAAGGAATAACAGTTTAAAGGACCAGGGATATGTACAATACATTGATAAGCAACGTCTTACACACCTCTCTGGTCTTTTCTTTAATCTTTTAACCCTTTGTGTGCCAGAGGGGTACTCAATGGGTTAAATGCCAGAGGATGATCCATTGTGGAGTAATGTTTTGTACTCCCATCTGGCTATAAAAAGGTTAAATGATAATGATAGCTCTTTAAACAATATCTAATGTTTTAAATAAATTGTTATTTTACTGGTATGCATTATTTTACTTGATTGCCTTCTTTTTCTTTAAGTATGTGTAATCAAATATTATAGTTGTTGTTAGACTGAACTATAGACTGAAAAGGTTCTTCAGTATTCCTTATGTGTGTGTCGGATTCAGAGAATGGAGAACAGGAATAGAATAGAAAGTGAGACACAGACTGAATTCTTATGATTCTTTACAGATACAATTGATTCACAGACTTCAGTTAGTGAAAGTTGAATAGAAGAGTTTAAAATCCATATCTTTTATAGGTAAAGGGTGGTGATGTGTTAACCATGCAGGAAACTAGTAACATTTAAGCAGTGACTTTATAGCTCCCTTTGTCAGGTGTGCTATAGAATGAGAGCTGAATATCTCATATACAAATACATATATGCATTTCATGAGCAAATCACTTAATCATGAGCCTATGATTGTAATTTACTCACAAAATGCATAAGACGGGTTGTGTGTTTGCACCTACATCTATTTCTGCTTGGAATTATTTTTAAACATTTTACAATGAAGTTGGATTTTATACTACGATTGTTTCACTGGCACTTCATGAGATTGTGGGTCTGTTGAGCGCCCCCATCTTGTGTTTTCTTGTTTTTTTTTTATATTCTGGTTGTTTATTCTTGTTTCACAGTAGATGTAAGGGCATGGTAGTATCTACCAATGTCTTAATAACTTATTCATAGACGTTTGAAATGTCTGTGTGTGGAAGCACATGGACAGTGCCAATTCAAAATTCTTATGATCTTTCAATAGCTGGGTTATATTGATCTTCATATTTGTTTAGTTGAACATTTTCTTTCTTGCAGTCAATTTTGATTTTTGCTCTTATTAGATGATGGTTGCTTCTAACGTTAAAATGGTTTAAGACGGAGCAGTCAGTGAATGTCCTTTTTTTATTACGTATAAAGTTGATTTCAATTGCACTGCCATTAGGTATTTTCTATGTCCATTTTCTCTGTCTTTTTCCTGGTGAATGAATTCATGATGTAAAAATTGTGTTCTTCTGCAAATTTAATCAGTTGGTTGCCTATATCATCTGTTTTTCTAGTTCCTCATGGAACAGGTTGTAGCTGAGTGTTTTTCATATTACTGTAGCTTTATCTATGTTTTGGAGGTGTGCCCAAGTCATTATCTCTATTAGAAACAGTGAGTGCATTCCACTTAAATTGTATATATGCATTCATGACAATGGGCAGTAGAAGTTCTTGATTACTTTGGACTCCACTTTGGTTCAAATGAATTTCACCATTTGGGACACATAAAACTTCCCTTGTTCCCTTAAATGGTGCTTTTAACACTGTTTAGTGTTAGATGTTGAAGATCTTCCTTGCTTCAATGGGTTAAACGCCTCTTCAAAAGTAAATTAAAAAAAAAAATAAGTAAATGGGTAAATAAACTAATTGGCCCACCCATGTTCTAACGTCGTTAAATTCTGAATTGGTGTCTTATATCCATCTGGCACTCAAAGTGTTAAAGGCATCTCTCTTTGGCCCATATTTATAAAAGAAAACTGGAGTTATTCTGGCGTAAACCAGCAGGGGAGAAATTCTAATTCGTAAGACCCCATGCATTTGAATAGAGGTTTTTAACTCCCTGAATGCTTTGCAGTGTATTGGAGATCTTGCTAGCATTCAAGAGGTTAAAAACCCAATTTAATTTAACACTAATTTTTAGTCTTGTAGTTGGTTTACTCCTGAATAACCCCAGTTCAGTTTTATAAATATGTGATTTGTTCCTTTTTTTCTATTAAAAAAAGTATTTTTGCTCTTTCCATTATTGTGTTACTTAGGAACTAAGCCATCACACAGGTATACATTATGTACATCTAATGCACAGCCTGTCTGAATAAGAAATTTCAGTACTTGAGGTGAAGTATCTGCTTCGCAGGAAGCCTTTTGTATGGAAATGACTGGTTTTACATAAATTATGTACATAAATTGCTAGTTATGTATCAAGAGTACTAAAACAGCAACAGCCTATTCAATAAAGAGGTTATTATGTGCAGTCGCTGAATTCTTAGAAACAATTGTCAAATTCCTTCAATTGCAACTCTTGCATTTATTTTTCACTGTGTGTTTAGTAAATATTTTCCATACACATTTCTGCTGTTTACTAGATAAAATATGAAATGCGCTTTTTTCTTAAAGTGGAACTACCACCCCTTACAAGCATGGCCCCAAATAATTACCCATCTGGCGACTAGCTGCTCAGTAGCGCTAGTCGCCAGAATTATTGCTTCGTTAATGAGAATTATACACTGCTCCCGGACTGACAGGCAGGAAACAACGCAGACATCTTTCCACCTTTCCATAGTGACGTCTGCACGCCTGCGCTGTCATTCCCTTTTGGAGCAGGATGGAGCAGGCTGGGGCTGACAGCGTAGGCACATAGACGTCACTATGGAAAGATGTCAGCACTGTTTCCTGCCTGTCAGTCCGGGAGCAGTGTATAATTCTCATTAACGTGGTAATAATACTGGCGACTAGCACTGCTGAGCAGCTAGTCGCTAGATGGGTGATTATTTGGGGCCATGTTTGTAAGGAGTGGTAGTTCCGCTTTAAATAGGGGTGACAACTTGAACTACAATTCCCATCATTCACAGCTATCTTTTGGCCATCTGAGAATGATGACAGTTGTAAGCAAGTTTCCCACCTTTGGACTGGAGCTATTTCTCTGTTATTATTTTTGTTTTGCTTGCTCTAAAGATAATAAGATTAATGGACAATAAACATAAAAAGCCCAATATTTTATTAGTTAAAGGAGGACTAAAACCCAATGCTTTCCATACCCCTCTGGCACTCAAACAGTTAAGATAACGTCTTCAATCAGTCCTGGATTTTATGTACACAGAGGCAGCTATGACCATTACAGGCAGATATTTTTGTCAAACTGAAGCAGGCAGTGTACGAGTGTTGCATTAAAATATGATATGCACTGATTGTAGACCTGTGGTCTTGCTAGCAACTGACATGTCCACTTTAATGGACATTGCATCTAGGACTGAATGAAGATGGTATCCCTAGGACAAAAGCACAAGGGCAAAATTAATGAGGCCATTACGATTGTCTGACCTAGTTGGGTATGTGTGGAGGGGTATATAAAACAGTAATGGATACCTTTCTAGCTCAGAAGAATATTGAGAATTATGACAGTTGCAGCAGATAGGATGTTGATCCATGGAAATATCAGTCAGCCATTTTGGGTCAAGAAGGATTTTTTTTACCCACTTGGAGGTTAATTGGAAATGGCTTCAGTTCTTTTATTTTTGCCTTCCTTTGGATTAACAGAGTGATATGGCATGGCCTGAGCTTGATGGATGTGTGTCTTTTATCAGCTTCATCAACTGCATTACTATGTTATTTTTCTATGTATTATTAGTAGGTCTTAGTTCTCCTTTAATCATCACTACTCCCATCTTTGGGAGCAGCTGCATTAGTCTGCCGTCCTAATTGTACAGGTTTCTCCAAAACAACTTGTCCAGTTGGCTGAAAGGGCTAATGGTGCACGTGGTAGTCCCAATTCTTATTGCCTGTGCATAACAGACAACTGTAATCACCAGATGCCTCTGCAGAGTTCACAGCACCAGCTCTGGTGAGAAGACAAATGGGGGGACCTGTACTAGCAAGGCTGTAATAATGCTTCTACTTCCCGAGGTAACAAGCAACAAACTCCAACATGCTAGTTTTACTTTATCATGTTAGTTGCCTTTTAAATATACAATTTATTGAGGGGTTCCTAAGATAATAGGTAGAGTTGATATTTTAGTTCCATATTACCAGATTGAATGATACAGGCAATTTACAACAAATTCAATTTAAGGTTTGTTTATATATTTATTTAACAACTGTCCCATTTATCCATGAATTTTCACTTGCATACTAGGTTGTTTTTTGTTTTATGTGTCTTCAGTTGCACTTAATGCCATTAAGGGATGTGTGTTCTTCATACAACAATGAAGTACACCTACTTGATTTTCCATTGATTTATATTGGCTGGTAACCCCTTGAACACAAAGACGCTGTGAATAGGGTGACCATATTTTATGTCTGCCATTCAGGATCATTCCTTGGCTTTAGTACTGCTTCTGTGGTTGGTCGTTATTCCACACTGATGTCTTTGAACTACCATAAAGTTCTGAACACTAAAGGTACAATTGTTCAGAAAGTGATGCATGTGCTGTAATGATGTATTAATCTGCTGTTCACATGTAATGGTGTAGTAATCTTCTGCTTACATGTAATGGTGTAGTAATCTGCTGCTCACATGTAATGGTGTAGTAATCTGCTGCTTACATGTAATGGTGTAGTAATCTGCTGCTCACATGTAATGCTGTAGTAATCTGCTGCTCACATGTAATGGCGTAGTTATCTGCTGCTTACATGTAATGCTGTAGTAATCTGCTGCTCACATGTAATGGCGTAGTTATCTGCTGCTTACATGTAATGCTGTAGTAATCTGCTGCTCACATGTAATGGCGTAGTTATCTGCTGCTTACATGTAATGCTGTAGTAATCTGCTGCTCACATGTAATGGTGTAGTTATCTGCTGCTCACATGTAATGGTGTAGTAATCTGAAGCTCAGTTACAATGGTGTGCTAATCAACTAGTTTCATGTAATGGTGTATTGCCTTTCTAGTCGCATGTAATGATGAATTGATTGCTGGTCACATCTATGGTATATTGCTTGACTGACCAAATAGTGTATTGCCTTGCTGGTCTTGCCAGATAAAAAATGTACCAGTTCATTGACTTGGCACAAACTCTCTGACAAACAGTTCTTGTAGAAACAAGAAAAGAACGCAGAACAGAAAGGATGGCAGTGAATGTATTTTGGCTTTCCTAGATGCTTTCAGCAGAGATGAGGGAAAACTAACAAAGACTGCAGTATAGTAATGGTACTTTCTGTTCTTATACTTCACACTGTCAGTGTCACACAGCAAAAAATAAAGCTGACATTCTGACAGTAACTGGGCTAGAGTGATGATGGTGAGGTTAACACCTTGGATATTAGAGGGGTTTCCAACACTTACCAAAGCAATGACTTGGACCTATTTAGAATCATCTGTGGTTATTAATTAAATCAAATGTTTATATTGCACAACAATATTTTTCTGTCAGAAATTCTAATATTTTCAAGGCAATAGAGGTGTCTCAAGTATCCAAAGGGTTATTATTAGACACAATTCTTTTATAGCACAACATTATTTTCTGTTCTGAAATAATGACATTATTGATGCATTATAGTCATCTCAAGCATTCAGAGGCATTTATTATTGTGTGTGCCTCTGGTCCTTAAAAGGCTCAACCAGATTTTAGCACAATAACATAATTTCCCCCATGTGAAATTTTCCCCATGCATTCTTTCTATGCTAACCCAACTATAGAAAGGGCATGTTGTTAGTCTGTGCTTAGGGGAAAGAAAGAGAATGCTGCTGAATTCTTTACACCATGGGGTTATGCACTAAGGGGTGAGAAGTAGGAGATAATGTGAAGATGACTTCTCAAGTGTTATCAGTTCTCCAATTTCTATGCTATTCTATGGGGCCTATGCACTAAGATCTCTCCCTTTAGAGAAATCTTAGAGTATTGGAGAAAATATGGCACTGGAGAAGTTATCTCCACTTTATCATCTATTTATCACAACTTATTGTATCTCCCCCGCCAGTTTTTATAGATGCAGGCAGAGTGAGCTGAAGCTGCTTAGGTTAAGTAGGATTGATGCTAGCCACTACTAGTTCTATGGACAGTTGCACTGAGTGTGGGTGATTTGTTGACACTTACAGAAACATAGATAATTAAAAATACTTTTGAATGAGGGTGACAGATAGACAGAAGATCCTACCTGAGCTGAAACTGAGAGTGACAGATACAAGAAACAGAACCATACATCATACATTATTGTCAGACAGATAAGTCCACCTCTCACTCAAGCTAGAAACAAGCATATATTGGCACTGCTGTTGTCCTGGGCAACTAATTGCATACTGCAGACATGTTGAAGCTAACAACCCTGTTATATACTTTACAATAAAAATTAAAAGTACTATCATTATATTTGCCACACACTGTAGGGTCTAAGGGGAAAGGACTAGGAGAACTGCATACATGTGCTGGTGTAAAGTTATACTAAAAAAGTGACTGAGGCCGTGGTTGTTGTAGTTAGTTTAGTAAGTGCTGATGATCCTTCTCGTGAGGCTGAAAGTGATAGGAAACAGTGGTAATACTAAACGTTTTAACACTAAAAACAATTTGCATTCCAGTGTTGTTCCATATTAGGAGAGGGTTTTAGCAGTAGTCCAACCAATTGCTACATCACGGAGTGACATTGCAAAATAGTTATTAGTTTTCTATTAATTTTACTAAGAAGAAAAGTAAAAATTTTTTCTAATGTTAAAAACCTACAAGAATATTAAAGTAGCGGGTAATGATGATATTAATATGGACTATATCCCTCCATGCTTTTCCCTTTCTTCTGATACAATTCAAGTGGAGAGTGATGATGATATGGCAAAAAAATAGCAGTATCTGAGAGCAAAAGACTCAAATTAGCAATATTCCCGCTTGCAAACTCTTTGAGAGACCTACTGAAATGTATGGACAAGCAAACATGACAAAAAAATATGCAATCATCATTTTGGTTATCATTATCACAGACACTGATTCCAAACCCAACCCCCACGGTACACTCACTAGCATTGACTAAGCAGCAATGTAGGTCAACATCAACAACATTTGCTATTATGGCTTCTGCTGTTTTCCAAGCTGCAACACCACTGCTGTTGTCTACTAATAGTACTATTACAGCATCTACCCCATTGGTAGCCAACCCTGGTCCTCAAGAGCTACTATAATGCATTTTTATTATTATTATTATTCTTTGTTTATATAGTGCCAACTATAGGGAACAGACATACAGAGATATTATATAGTACAAATGGAACATGGAAAACAAAAGGATCAGAGGCCCTGCTCGTAGAGAAATGTAGACTGGACACAGAAGAAGTAAGTGATATGGGGTTTCACTGTCTACCGCCACATGAATTGCTGGCCAGTGGGTAGGAGAAAGAAGTGCTATTGAGTGCAGAGGTCCATGGAAGCGGTGGTCCTGTTTGGGAGAAAAGACTGTGAACAATGTGGTTGTTATGGGGGTAGGTGGGAGAGTGATTTTAGAAGGGAATGAGAGTGAGCATAAGTTGGGCAGGCTGTTGGTCTAACCTTGCTCATAAAAGTTATGGAGTTAGTTGATAGGCTTCCCTGAAGAGGTGAGTTTTCAGGGAGCATCTGAAGATCTGAAGGCTGAGGGAGAGTCTGATGGGAGGCGGGAGGAAATTACAGATCTCAGATGCAGCACAGGAGAAGTCCTGTAGGCAAGAGTGGGAGGATGTAATAAAAGCTGTATAAAGGAGAAGGTCCTGTGCAGAGCATGTTTTAAGGATATCCCTAAATAAGCACAGGTGGACAAATGTGTGATACACTAATTTCAGCTGGGATGTCGTGAAAACATACACTGTTAGTAGCTCCTGAAGACCCGGAATGCCTACCCCAATCTAGCACCTGTAAAGATTATGTAATAAGTAGTAGTCCCTCAGGAACCCCTCAGGCTATGACATCTACAGACATCTACTACTATCCAGAAGTTAAACATGATTTGTTGCTGTTAAAGATATGTGAGTAGGAGGAAAGGAAGATCACATCTAGGAACATCCTCACTGATATCACATTTGAAGCAGATGTCTCAGGGAGTGGAACAACGTTTTCTACAGTAACAATAACATCCATGTCTCTTATTTTCATTGTGCAAATGCAAAGTATGGAGGGGGATGACTCTGAGGTGACAAAAGTCCCCACAAGTGCCTCAACCACTAGTCATGTTGAACAGTTCTTCTATATGTTGTAAAAAACATACTTACTGGGTTCTTAGAAACAAAAATAGCCAAAACGTATGCCTGTTTAATAACAAACTTACTAAAATATTAGCAGCTGACGTGCTGCTCTAATCTTTTGTAGAAAACAGAGGTTTTAAAACACATTGGCATGTGTTTTACATCTCTGGCATATTCCAAATCACAGTTTGTGTGCCAGAGTTTTACAAGCCAGTGGTTAGTGTCATGGGCAAAGAGCTTGAAACATTATATAGCAAAAAAGTTCACATAGTCTCAGTACAGACTATACGACTGTCACTGATCACTATGTATCATTTCTATAAATAAATGAATGATTCAATATGTTTATTTATATAACATCAGAAGTGTATGCAGCGCTTTACAATTTAAGGGTTTGGACAACACAGGGTAACTATTGCTTAACAAAGTGAAACACTGGAAGTGGTGTCCCTGCTTGAAAGCTGACAATCTAAAGTGGTAAACATAGAAATATAGAGAACATAAGGGTTAAGTGCAGAATGCAGTGCTCAGTTTCTGGTCTGAATAGGGGAACGTAGATATGTAAATTATAAGAGTTATGGATATATGACTTGAGAGCTGTCTAGCTTGTTGAAGCCTTGTTGAGGAGGTGTAATTTTAAGTCATCTTTGAGGACTGCAAGAGAAGTTCATTGACACAGGCTGTAAGGTAGAACATTCCACAGATATGGTGCAATGGGTGAAAGGGTTTGAGAGAGCTGCAGACACAAAAGCAGCTGAGAGAAAAATATTATTGGCTGGTCATAAGTAGAGGGATGGGATATAGCGAGAAATCAGAGTGGAAATGTAGGAAGGGTAGAAGGATCTTGAAAATGAGAAGCAGTAATTTATAAGATATCCAGAGTCTGATAGGCAGCCAATGGAGTGACTGGAGGAGGGGGACATGGACAAAGTTGGGAGGCAAGGCAGGAAGGTCACGGTATTCCATTTGGGATAGAATGAGTTCTTGTATATATTTGCTATGTTTTGCAAGAGAAAGTGGTAGGATTTGGGGATAGCATTCATATGAGGAAAGAATGAGAGCAGTGTCAAGTATCACCCCTAGGCTGCACGGTCTCCGGTAGCCTCAATTCATATATTTGTTCTCAGTCTGCAGCTTCTTTCGATTGGTGTCTTCAATGGCACCTTCACAGTCAGATATGCACATGTAAAAGAAAAAGGTGAAAGAGCGCAAAGATCATTTATGTATATTTCAAAGTCAACGCTGTAAGCAGAAGCACTTACTAGACACAAACTTGTAATATAGCCCACACAGGAGATTTCAAGTTCCTCTTGTGATATGTCGGGATACCTTAATCAAGGAAGCAGTGATCTCACTCGATGATTTTCTGTGTAGCAATCCTTATCAAATAATCGATAAATTGAGGCACATTAAAAGAATATAACACATTAAAAGGCACATTAAAAGAGTATAACAGTGATGTCCAAATCTTGAAATGAATATACTTTTATGTATTAATATATTCCCAAAGTGTTTCACGAGTCATAAGCTTCTTTTATCGGGAATAAAAATGATACAACACATGTGATTTAAGTATTTGGGTTACAGCTGGCAACAAATCAAAAGCCAGCTACGGAACATCTGCTACCGATTCAAGCCTTGTTATTGAGGGATTGGTAAAAGGGGCTGGCTGTACATGTCTCAATCCTCTCTTGTGTTATAAAAAGAGTTTTGCCTCATTTCGATCTCTGTCAATCTCAGTGTGGATAAAACTGTATACATTATATATAAAATGAGAGATAAGAGATCATCATTTCAAAAAACACCATGGTGTCAAATTAGATGAACCATTCCGAAAATATGTTATATAGATGTTATATAAAGTTAATTCCTCTCAAACACATAGTATTAGATTTACTCATATTAAAAGACATAAATAGTATCAGGTTCAACCGAAAATAGGCATTAAAATATATGTATTGATCTAACGGACACATTGTATTCTGAGGTTATGGCTAATAGTCAGCCAGAGAATGGCTACAGAATATTCACTGACCGTTTATACCTTGTAATAAAAACAAGGATTATAAAAAATGGGTGACAGTAAATATCTTGAGTCTTTCCTATGTTGTGGAAATTCATCATATCATTTTAATTTTTATCTTCTGTTATATGTGTAAAAATGTTTTATATATTCTATGAAATACATTAACATGGGCCCTACCAAACACCAGGATCAAAAAATAAATGTACTGGAACATCAACAGGGTGGTTGATAGAGACACTGAAAGATAGGTTATATTTATAAGAGGATCTGGGCTGCGGGGACTCTGTTTTTCTGTGCCCTCTGGGGGGGAGGGGAGTATTCTGTTGTGCCGTGTTTCCACCTTGGTGCCCTTTGTGGCTCTCTGTGCCCCCGGCTTGGGGCCTGCGTCACATCCCCAAGGTCTTTGCTCGGTGGGCGGGGGGCAGGCCTCCAGTGTGGCCAGCTTTGTGTGGGGTTTGGGGCGAGACGTGTTTATGGGCTCTTTAGATCTACTGCTCCTTGGGGTTGTGGGGGAGGTGACAGGCCAGGCTCATTGGCCTTAGACGGCCCGGATGCCATAATGACGGGCCCCGAGTTTTTTTTTTTTTTTGGAAGATGCTCCTTGTGACGGAGCCTGGGAAGGCTTCGCTTGTCCGGGTGTGGCCCGCTGCATGGCTCGTTGCCTCCCTCACTTGCCCTGAGGGGGTGTACATCACCGTCTCTGCTTTCCTTAGGGAGGTTTGTCTGGGGTGGGGATGGGGTCCTCCGGAGCATTGCCTTGGGCCCTTTTATGAGTCTGCTGTGCTTGTGAATGCCTGGAAATTCTCGGCCCACTGCGGCCCTTTCTTTTTGCCCATCACGTAGCAGTTCCATTTCTGTACCTACCTATCCTGGACATTGCCAGTTTGAAATTTATGTATTAATGCATTCTTAGACCACTAGGGGGTAGCGGACTCTACTCCTAAGTTTTTGCTGTTGCCCCTATTTACTAGTTCTACAATTGCACTACTGTGCTTTACTGTAGTTATCCAGTCTTTCTCTGGTTGACTCGCCCTTCTGTATCGGGGCTTACTGACTAGTTGGTGGGGCAGCGGGATCTCTACACTTTTGGTGTCTGAGTCCTGTGACCCTTTTTCCAATTGGAGCTCCAGCGTACATTTTTTTCCCATTTCCTTTAACTATCTTCTCTTCTTTGTGTGGTCTGTCTGTGTGTGTAACTCCCTCCCCCTTTTTTTTTCTTCCTTCTCTCTCTCTCCCTCTCCTGGGCGGGGCCACAGTTAGCCCCTTCCGGCCCACTGGATTGTCATGGCGGCTGGTTCTTCGTTTGCTCCGGCATATCTCCGGGTCCTTACCTTGAACGTGAAGGGCCTCAATGTGCCTGAGAAGAGATCCCACCTATTTCGTGAATTTAAAGCTCATCAAGCCTCGGTGGCGTTTGTTCAGGAAACGCACTTCCGTGGTCAAAGTGCCCCTCGCTTGGTTTCTCGCGATTACCCTCGCTGTTTTTGCAGTAGTGATCCTCTGGCTAAGCGTAAAGGTACGGCTATTCTCCTTTCTAGACATGGCCCGTTCATTGAGGAGGCGTGTCTCCGGGATCCCAATGGTCTCTATGTTTTCCTTAAAGGCCAGATTGTAGGCTCTACATACACTTTTGCATCTATCTATCTCCCCAACACTCGTCAACAGGCTCACCTTGCAACTCTGCTAGCTGTCCTCCGTCAGTTCCAAGACGGCTTCTTGATCCTGGGCGGGGATTTTAATATTGCTCTTGATCCTTCCTGGGACATTTCCTCGGGGACTGCTAGTACTCGTCTACACATGCTGCAGAAAATTAAGAAGCTGTTATTTGATCATCAGCTAGTCGACTGTTGGAGAGCCTTGCACCCAGAGGGCCGCGATTACAGTTTCCACTCCACTCCGCATGCGAGATATTCCCGCATTGACTACCTTTTTGTCTCCCATTATCACCTCCCATAACTGATTTCCGCCTCCTATGGGCTGTTGACTTGGTAGGATCATGCCCCACTTTGGGCAACTTTTGCCTCACCACTCTCGCGCCCTACACAATGCACTTGGCGGCTTAATGAATCCTTGATGTCCGATGTGGCGATCGTGAATTCTACGAGATCCCTCCTGTCCTCTTATTTTGAGGAGAATACATCTCCGACGGTCCCCGATCTAACAGTCTGGGAGGCCACCTCATTAAACTTTCTTCTGAAGCAAAGCGCCAACGCTCCCGTGCTTTAGCTGACCTTTATTCCGGGTAGTGGTTTTGGACCGCGCAAACAAGGAGAGGCAATGTGCGGATGATCTTGAGCTATTACTGGCCGTCCGTCAGGAGTTGGCCTTGATCCTTAATCTTCAGGCTCATCGCCACTTCTTACGGCTGAAGGCTTTGTTTTTTGAACATGGAAACAAGCGGGGTAAATATCTTGCCAGGGCCCTTCGGAAAAGCAGTTTATCCACCTACATTTCACGAATCAGAGATCCGGGGGGGTTGTGGTGAAACAACTTCCTTCTGATATAGCTGCAGAGTTTGTGTCTTACTTCTCAAAGCTCTATAACTTGAAGCGGACCTCATCTGACACGGACCCGGGGGAGGGGCGTGGTACTCGGATCTCCACGTATGTTGGTAGACACTTGCACCTGTGGCTGTTGGTGGAGGATTCTCAGCTGTTAGAGCATCCGCTCACTCTCTCAGAGCTAGCCGTGGCCATTCGAGACTCCAAGGCAGGCAGGTGCCCCGGTCCCAATGGCCTCCCGCTCCTTTACTACAAACGTTTCCAGACAGAGTTGGGCCCTCATTTGATCTCGGCCTTTAATTCTATCCTGGAGGGTCAAGCTATTCATACCCACACACTTGCTGCAACAATCACTCTTATCCCCAAGGAGGGTAAGGACCCTGACCTCTGTGGTAGCTTTCGGCCGATCTCCTTGCTGAATTCGGATCTGAAATTATTTTTGAAGATCCTAGCCACACGTCTGGCTCCTTTTATTCCGAGTTTGGTTCATACAGACCAGACGGGTTTTGTTAGAGGGCGTGAGTCCAGGGACTGCACTGTTCGAGCGCTTCACTGGGCCCGCGCCACCTCTACTCCGTTGCTTCTCCTATCTATGGACGCGTGGATTGGAATTTCCTTTTGGAGGTCCTTAGATTGGTCTGGGTCCGCATATGCTCGCTTGGGTGCTGTCCCTGTACTCCTGCCCCTCGGCTTGTATTCGAGTGAACGGGGCCCTGTCAGAGTGATTCCCAATATCTAATGGGAAGCGCCAGAGTTGCCCGCTATCTCCGTTACTCTTTATCTTGGCTCTGGAGCCTTTTTTGGTTGCCGTGCGTGAGAATCCTGACGTCCATGGATTATCCATCCAGGGTCTTGACCACAAGGCGTTATGCTTTGCTGATGATCTTCTCTTTCCTGTTTCTTGACCCAGGGTCTCTCTGCCGGTTTTACTCCGGGAATTTCGGGAATATAATGATTTGGTGAATTTCAAGCTCAACGCCTCTAAATCGGAAATCTTGAATATCAACCTTCCAGCCATGGAAGTTAGCTCACTGTCTACTTCCTTTCCTTTTCGGTGGTGTCGCGACAAATTTCAGTACCTTGGTGTGTTTTTGACTAGAGATCTGTCCCAGCTCTATTCTTTTGACTTTCTGTCGTTTTTGACTTCCTTACAAGAGGACCTACGAGCGTGGTCTCCCCTCTATGTCTCCTGGTTCAGCCGTATGAACGCCATGAAAATGACTGTACTGCCTCACCTTCTGTACCTGTTTCAGACTCCCGTTCACCTTTTTCTCATCACTTCAGTCCTTGTGGCTACAATTTATCTGAGCCCGTAAACAACCACGCCTCCGATTTGACACTCTGACCAGTCCGAAATCTCAAGGGGCTATGGCTTTGCACATACTACCGTGCTTACCACTTGCTCAGTATCCTGAAGTGGTCATTTTGTGCTCCCCAGAAGTTGTGGACTTTGATTGACAGTGCTGCACTTGAAGTACCCTTGCGCACACTCCCTTGGCTCCTACCGCCTCATGCCAAATCCCTTTCGAGAGGTAAACCATTGGTTTCGGCCACGATCGGTGTCCTTCATAGTATGCTTCGACATACCCTTCTCACTAAGTTTCCGTCCCCTCTGACACCTGTTCAACATAACCCCGATTTTTTGCCCGGACTGGGGCAGGGGTGTTTTTTGGAGGTTGCCCCAGAGGACTTCCCTCGGCTTGCACAGTACGTGGATGCGAATCTTCATTTGTGTCCCCTTCTGGACATCGGTTCCCCCCGGGCGCCAACGGTACTCGACCATTTCCAGTATGCCCAATTGCGCTCCTATGTTCGCTCTATCCCTCAACCGCAGGGTCTCTGCCGGGATTCTCACACCTTTTGAAGAACTCTGCATGGGGGATTCTATGCCCCTACATGGCATATCTTTGCTGTATCGCATGTTGCTAAATCTTGGTGCTACCTCGTCTCCGGGTTATGTTCGGAAGTGGGAAATGGCCTTGCAGACTTCATTTAGTGCCGCACAGTGGGAGAAGATCTTCATCCTGACTCTCAGAAGATCCATTTCCAATAGGACGCAGGAGATGTCCTTTAAACTCCTCACACACTGGTACTGTACTCCAGCCTCTGAGACGCTTCTTCACATTTGGTGGGATTGTCCCCTTATCTCTCCTTTCTGGTCACAGGTGCACTCACTTCTTGGCAAGTTTACTGATTCCCCCCTCCTTTCCTACCTGCACCCCTCTTGCTCCAGCACACCCCCTTGCCTATCGCTACATACCGGAGGTCGGTGGTCCGACACTTACTGAACGAGGCTAAAGCACTTATACCCCTTCATTGGGGTCAGACGCTAGTCCCGACCTTACGTGAGTGGGCAGCGAGGGTTGAACTTGTGCGCAGCTTGCAGGAATTGGTCCTCGTCTCGGAAGACCAGCAAGATCGCTACTCTGCCATTTGGCTACCCTGGATGCAGTTCTTGGAGGATCCGGAGACACGGGCCCTTTTGGGCCCTGGTGACCCATGACCCGTGATGCAGTCCGTGTTGTTTTTCCCCAGACCTTGGGGTGGTGCTGGCCCTGCCACAGAGGGGGCACCTGTCCTTGTCCGTTTTCTTGTCTTTTTCTAGTTCCTAGTGTGATTTTATGTTAAGGTGTTGTTGAGCTTTTTGCCCTACTCCCGGGTATCCGTTTGCGGGCTGTTGCCCTCCAACTAGTCTGAGCTTAGGCTTTTACTCTCGATACACGCAATGGGTTTAAAAACCTATTTAAAAAAAAAATTCTACAAATAGTGAATCATTGTAGCACTTCCCAAACACCCCACCTTCATGGAACTGGTGGAGTTCTTATCTGAGATATATGCAGTTTCCATGGGATCCCATAGCATATAACTTCAGATCATGGATCCCTAATTGTGTCTAAATTCTGGAGAGCCTTCTGCTCCAAATTGTGTAACCACCTTCAGCATTCATCTGCCTATTATCCATAGATGGATAAACAGACCGAGAGGCTCAACCAGAATCCCAAACTCTACCACAGATGTTATTGCTCCCATCACTAGCACGACTGGACTCAGCTTTTATCCTTGGCAAAGTTTTCATATAACTAATTGCTGCAGTGCTCCTTGAAATGCTTGCCCTTTTTTGCAGCCCTGGGTTATAATTCCCCAGCCCTGACTCCTTGATATCCATTACCTCTGATTCCAGAGTTGTTACAGCGGCTCAGTGGGTTTTGCTTCTTCAGCAAACTTGATCTCCGTGGACCCTATAACCTGGTTAGAGTTTTAGAGGGGGATGAGTGGAAGACTGCTTTTAATTCCAGGTTTGGGCATTACAACTATAAGGTCATGCCTTTGTCCTTCGTAATGCCCCAGGAATCTTTCAGTGTCCGTTACATGATATCTTCAGGGATCTTTTGCTATCATTTGTGGAGGTCTATCTGGATGACATTTTAGTGTTCTCTCTGACCCTTGAGGAACATTGATGGCATGTTAGCTGCATCTTGACCCTTCTCAGAGAGAAAAGCTTATATGTGAAACTTGAAAAGTTTGAATTCGAGAAGACCAACTTGCCCTTGGGGTATATTGTATCTGCTCAGGGTCTCGCCATAGACCCAGGGAAGCTGTCTGCTGTCTCTTATTGGCCTCCAACTGATGGTCTTAAGGCTATACAGCACTTCATTGGCTTTGCCAATTATTAAGGCAAGTTCGTCAAGAACCTCTCTGCTCTGGTTTCCCCTATCACTACCATTGCCTGGAAGGGGGCTGACCTGCAACACTGGAGCACTGAGGCTGTAGAAGCCTTTAAGAGCTTGAAGTCAACCACTTCCACAGCTCCTGTCTTGAGGTACCCAGATCCACATGCTCTGTTCACACTAGAATAAGATGCATCAGAGACTGCTGGAGTTGTTCTGTCACAATGATCTGCTACATCAGGAGTGCTATATCTATGTTCCTTTTTTTCTTGACCAGAAAAAAGGACAGAGCATAACAGCATGGGATTCAAAAGATGAGAAGCAGAGTCAGTTTTGGCAGGTGTTTTGTAATGGCAGTGTTTAGAAAGTAGCAGTCTCCCCCACATCCAGTTTGCTGTAGAGTGTGAGATGCTGCTTCTAAAGCAGAGTCAGATTGAGAAAGCCAAGTTTCAGTTAGATCCAGTATGTGTAGAGAGCAGGAGAAAAATAAATCATACATAGTGCAATATTTATTAATAAGGGAGTTAACATTCCAGACAGCACAGGGAAGAAGAAGAAACTGGTTAAGAGAGTGCTATATCTAAAAATACAGTAGGTCTAATATCAGCATATCTCCCCAAAATCTGTCTCCTCCAACTTATCCGAATGTATCCCATGGCCGCATGTGGCCACCAGTGTGTTTGTGTGAGGCAACCATGAAAAATGCAGTAATGGTGTCCTCATGCGGCAACCAGCCTTGCATGGAAATAATGGTACTATTCTGACTGGCTGAGGCTACCCATCTGACAATGGCCTTTGCCAGCCAATCCCAGCTGCAGCTCTGTTGTCATGTGTGCCAGAGCAAACAGCACACAGAAGAGCTGCAGGTGGCAGGTTTACTTTCCATAGGTCACATTTGTAATGCGTCAAAAAGTGTCACATTTCTTTAGGCGCGTCATTCTTAATGGTGCAAGTAGAACGTTGCATGTTAAGGAGTCACAAATCATGTCATTCCGCATGGCACATGTACCATGTCGGACTTTAAAGAGTCACAAATTGGGTGCAAGAAGCACGCAATAAGGATGCAATATGGGTGCAATAAGGACGCAATAAAGGTGCAATATGGGTGCATTAAGGACACAATATGCGTGCAATAAGGATGCAATATGGGTGCATTAAGGACACAATATGGGTGCAATATTGGTGCAATAAGGGTGCAATATGGATGCATTAAGGAAGCAATATGGGTGCAATAAGGATGCAAAAAGGGTGCAATATGGGTGCATTAAGGACACAATATGGCCACAATTAGGGTGCAATATGGGTGCATTTAGAATGAAATAATAGTGCAATAAGAACGCTGTAAAGATGCAATAAGGGTGCAAGAAGTACAAGTTACAAAAAGTAGTGAAGTTAAGTAAAAATCTTTATTTAAAACCAAACATTGTTTTTTAAAGCATGCATAACATAACAGAACAAATATAGCATAACATTTCAATTTAGGAATAACCACACATGTTTTGTAGGAATCTTTATTTAACAGCAAACAATGATTTTTAAAACATGCATAACATAACACAACAAATATAGCATTATTTAAAACCAAACAATACCATAACATACCAAAAATAATTCATTTAAATATAAATGTTGTGACACAGCTTCCAAGTCTGACATCGGTGTGGTTGCATAGTTCATAACAATTATTTTCAATCT